>OZ024909.1:63811715-64164215 GCA_964017125.1 Flabesymbios commensalis | reverse complement strand
GACATTTTCTTTCTCATAGTACAAATAAGTTGGTTGTACTGATAATATAATATAATTAAGTCCTACCCAGAGAGTCAAATGTCGTCAGACTATTAAATACACCCTGTTTTAGACGCTGCAAACTTCTTGAAAAATTACACTTGAAATTAATTCCCAATAAGTTAAGTTTTTTCTAGACGGGGATCATAATTATAAAAATACAATTTAGCATAAATCTTTCATTACGACCGATAACTTTTGTCAATTTAAAATAAATTACTTTTGCAGAAATTAAAAGTTACGGTGCAATGTTTTAATATTTTAATAACTTTAGGACTATTAATCCTTGCAGTCATAAATAATACGAAATAAATGTTCATGTCAAAAAACATCACATCCATGAAGTTAAGTTCAGCTCAATACATATTGTAATTGATTTAAAAATTCCCACTCGATCCTAAAAAGCTCATATTTAAAATGTGAATTAAAAAGTTAAAAAAGTAATGTAATCATAACTTATCACTCCAAATGTCACCATTAATAGCTACACCGCTAAGCCCGATTATGGTCGTCGTTTTTAGTTTGTTTTATTAGCTAATGAAATCACTGATATTTAGAATGAATTGACTGCTTAAACATCAAGATTTGTGACTGTTTGTTTGAAAATAAACAAATTTTGTTGTGGTTGAAAATTTAAATAAATTAACTTAGCGGGATCAGAGTTAATAGTTAGATATAGGACGAGGTGCAACAGATCTTCGTCATAAACTACGTGACATTAATCATAGCGACAAAAGGGTTTTTCTCAATTTGAAACCATCATAAATGTCTTCGTTAGCTCTTTCTGCGTAAATTGAATACCTATCATACGGGCATTACAAATATTTAAATTCTTACAGCGCGGGGATCGACTATAGACGTCAGAATATGAAAGGGTTAAGACAGAGTAATAACTAAATAAATCTATTTTTAATTATGATTTATGCCAATGCAAAACTTACAAATGGAATAAACTTGAACTGACAAACTTTTCTGTTTTAATAAATTACATAAAACTATCACCGTAGTGGTTTATTAATAACACTTGGTGGAGAAGTGCAACTTAAATTAATATGATATCGGTATCCACTTTTTTATTTCTTGTCCCAATTCAGAAATATGAACTTGTTGAGTAGGCATGAATCAACAACTCCAAGTAGATGAAAATGACTAACTTCTTCTCAATGAGTATGTGAATTTGTGTGATTTAGTTAATAAATTTATTAGTATAAACATGGTAACCGAATGTGCTTAATATCATCCACCTATGTATTGTGACGCTACACTGTAACGGATAATTACATGTAGGAAAAACTAGAAGAATATTTATTTCATTAATCTCAAATATTTCGTAAGAAAACCGTAATTCCACTTGCTAATATATTCAAAAATGATTGTACCATCTAAAAATAATGAAGTCAGATGAAAAGTGCCGCAGAGCATGGTATATACAGGCTGGTATTTGTGTGTGTGATGTAGGGCACTTGGTAATAGAGGAATTCGCCAGTTTTTCAGCTGTAGGTTCTTTGTTTGTGTGTTCTAGACATTGAGACTGGCACATATATTAACATCAGGAGCCAGCTAATTCATCCAGTGCCAAACTCTACCTGCATCTGGCTGTATGATGCGGCCACACGGCCTTTGATGTGTGTGCCGCCCAGCCTCTGTATCCTAGTTAATGAGCACAGGTAAAAACTGTCACTCACTTACTGACGGGGTATTTGTTCTGTCTGATCAATTGGTTTCTCCCCCCAGGCCTGTCTGCTATATGTTACTGTACTGCAGTGCGAAGACAAACAGCAGTAACTGCTTACTTGTGAAGTGAGAAGTTACTGCTGTTTGTCTTTGCAGGCAGTGTACATCATCTCTACAACGCCTGTTTGTGTATCATATTATACATGTTCTCCACACGTCATATTCATGTGAGAATAGTTCAATAAAGTAATACATATTTGTAATGAATGAATAAGAAAGTAATATATATTTCTAATGAATGAATAATAAAGTAATTATATTTATATGAGTGAGTGAGTGAGTGAGTGAGTGAGTGAGTGAGTGAGTGAGTGAGTGAGTGAGTGAGTGAGTGAGTGAGTGAGTGAGTGAGTGAGTGAGTGAATGCTATGCCTGAGATAATAATTTATTATGTTGTTGTTTGTTCTCCAGGTGAATATCTACAATTAGATATTTGTCACACATCTTCTGCAAATTGTATGTACATTGTATATGGTCGAATTTAACCTTTAAAGTGCTGAATTTTTTAATGAAAACCTTCGAGGCCAACGGGTTTTTTTTTAAATTTAAAATCATCATCAATGCCTTCGCCATCTCTTTCTGATTCATTTGAATACATATGTTATTGGTCTGCGGCCATTAGAAATATTTCACTCTTACAGTGGGGGGAACGACTTTAGAAGTCAGAATCTGACGTCTGTAGACGTCAGATTCTGACGTCGAAAGTCGATCCCCGCGCTGTAAGGGTTAAGCCTTACCCCGTTAGGTTAATTCATTTAAATCTTCAACCACTTAAATTTCTAATCACCTCCATTGGTTGAAAATTGCTCATAATTATTTACAAATCTTGGTGTTTAATCAGGCATTTCATTCCCAATATCAATGATTTCATCGGCTAATAAAACAACCCGGCTTAGCGATGTATTTATTAATGGTGACATTTGGAGTGACAAGTTATGATTGCATTACAGAATCTGACGTCTACAGACGTCATATTATGACGACTATAGTCGATCCCCGCGCCGTAAGGGTTAAAATGAAGAATACAACTCATACATTATGTCTGTTATCCTCAACTGAAGCATTATGTCTGTCTAATACAGGTGTGACTGTTAAGATTAAAGATTATATAATTGCTTGGTCTTTCAATAGCTCGCTTCTTATTAATTAATGGCTTACTGCAGCATCACACAACAATCGTCAGTAGCTCGGAAAACAGCACCGGGGATAACTTATTGACCAGAGCTGTGCTGTGCAAAGCCGAAAGGCAGTATCTGCTTACCTTACAAGTAAGCAGATACCACCTTTTGGCTTTGCAGACCAAAGCTGTGTAGCACCTTCAAGGAACAAAGCTCGATGCTGCGTAACTCACAACCAGGTGGCAATCAAATCTACGTCTGTACATTGCCAAACTGTGCCAATGATGCAACGTTAGTAATAAGTTAAAGATACGACTAACAAACATCTGTCTGGTTTATATAAACAGACGCCACAACATGATTACGATAGGATAATGTTTACAGGTTATTTTCTTTTGGACTTAAGATGACCATGGTCGTCCTTTTTTTGTCTGTGAGGGCTTTTATCTGCTTGTGCTGTTTAATTATGCAGGGCATCAGCACTGCAGGGCTTAGGTGACCACATACGGCAACGTTTCCCCGGTGACGGCTCAATGCTGGGCCGACGTCGTAGACGTTGGACAACCATTGAGCCGTCACTGATTAAGGGCGTCTGGGTTTGCAACAAGAAGTCACATTCCCAGCTGTACACACGGTCAACACATACAATATTACGTGACTATTAGTCCATATACTCAATCGTCACTTTCGCACGTAATTGTTTTCACCCCTTGTTTGTTTCCAAAGGAAAATCCTAAAAAAAGGCTAAATACTGTTCACAAGCCCGGCAGCTCTTTTTATTGTTTGTGCCGCAAATTCAATGTGTAGGCTATGTGTAGTGGTTGGTCTCAAATATAGTGTTGCATTCAAAGTTTCAGGATACACCGTTAAAATAAATTACTCCTTCATTTTAGTAAATCTTATCCTGATAGTATTGTGTTCTGCTAATATGCTACCGGTACAGCTCGTATAATATGTGTATCATATTAATCACGTGTAGACGACGATTGTTTGAGCGTTTGATGGTTGATGTTTGGAGTATATTATATATAATATTCATCATAAACATGTTAAATATAGAACCATTTCACTATGATATATATTTTTTGTTGTTTTTGTATTTATTTGTGTGCTCTGCATATCAAAGGCTGCATGTTGTTATTATCCCTGGGCAATTAGATCTCCTTCAGCTATTCTTATTAAACCATGTTAAGTGTGTGTGACTGGGGAATTAGGTGGTATTAGCGGTCTATTCTGTTAATTGTTGTGGTGCGTGATAGACCCTGGGCAGCGTGACTGGCGCAGAGAGAGGACCAGAATAATTATACAAAAATTATTGTTATATCCAGTAAACATGAGATGAGAGGACTGTATGACATCCCCACACAGAGGCGGTCAGCTACCAAAAAGTAGCTGTATCCGATAAAACAGCAGCTCTGTAACCCATATTAACCCTTTGGACACTGATGTCGACTACAGTAGACATTCTGTGTTTTTACTAGCACGTCTATAATCAGTTGTTAAGAGTAAAATCATCTTGCCCTATCAGGTCTGACCGTCAGACTACCAGTCTTCCGGTAGCAGACGACAACTGGAGAGATGAAGATGGAGTAAAATATGCTTTCAATCTTGAAACACTGCTATATGTTTGGACTTAAATTTAGCAAATCACGCTAATTTTATGTCACTTGAAGTTGTGTATCGCGGTAGCGAGACACAAGTGGCTGAAAATTGTATTTGAATAGCTCAGTGCTCTATGGGTTAAATACACGCAAACTACACTTGTCACAGTTTTACTGTGGACATAATACTAAAGTTAGGTACCCTTTTGGACTAAAAAAATCATGAGACATGTTAGATCACATGGCAATTTACGGTATTTCGTATCTGATTATAATTATTTGACGCATAGAAGATTATAACAGGGCCTACACTATGATGACATGAAAAACTGCGACGCAACATTATCTCAACGTTGAGACAATGTCTCACGTTAGCAGGATAGTTAGCAATCCCAGTTCAATTTGATGTTACGTTCTAATTTCCGTGAAGCCCTCTGATCATGTAAACACAATGTCTGATCATTCTATAGACGATCCGCCGTAATACCCCGAAATGACTGACTGGATTCCGCCGTAATACACCGAGATGATTGACTGAGCCAGAGACACAAGCTTAGATTGGTTGTTGGCATTGGTAAGAAAAACAAAGATAGATTGGTTGTTAGCATTCCCGCGGCTATTAACTGGACTAATCACAGGTTATCGTGCATGTGAATAAGGCGCACGGCCATTATCAGGCACTGATCTACTTGTCCAGGGCGACCAGTTTTTGTGGCTGCTATTTTTCATTTGTTCCCAGGCCACTATCCTACATCGGCGTCTCTAACCAATTAGTGAATCGCGATACAACACACTTGGGCTTATTATTCATCAGACTATTTTTTCAGATTATGCTGGCTATATTATGGGATCTGTGATATATACAGAGTCACAGATAAGCTGCGTATTTGCGTAATTACTCATTTGCGTAATTAACCCTTTTAGCGCGGGGATCGACTTTAGTCGTCAGAATCTGACGTCTGTAGACGTCAGATTCTGACGACTAAAGTCGATCCCCGCACTGTAAAAGTAAAAATATTCATAATGGCCGTAGACCCATAACATAGGTACATGTATTCAAATAAATCGGAAAGAGCGAACTAACACATTATGATGATTTCAAGGTGAAAAAAACATTTGGTTGCGATGGTTTTAACAAATTAATTCAGCGCTGCAAGGGTTAAATACAATGCATTTCGTAGCAATGCTCAATTGAAATCTAAAATAGTTGTGGCCGTAATAACTACAGCATTATTGTCAAGCTTTCATATATTAAACATGGGTGTTATGACATTAAAGATGCTAAACCTTTCTTCTTGTAATAGTTTGCTAAAAAAATTCTGCACATGTTTATTAAACGCAAAAAAACTGAAATAAATGCAAATCATCAATAAATACAACACAAAAGTATTCTCTTAAACCCCCCCCCCAAAAAAAAACCAGCTACAAATTATCGAAAGTTACAATACACAATTATTTTCTGAGTACGTAATTATATTTGAATGTGGAGATAGTCCTCAATTGCGATTAAAAACGTATATGTACCACTGTATTAATTATTAGTGATAATTAGATAAACATAAAAGAAGAGTTCCACAGTAGAAAATATGTTATTCCTGGTTCCATGATGGAAAAATTCAGCACTTCGTGTAATAGTTCCATACATTAGACAATGGAAAAAGACAAATATAGTCCTATGTCACCAATGATTGCTTCTATTTGCTTTATATTTAACCCCTTCACTACCATACATGACAAAAATTTCCGTCGTCATTCGTCAATGTATGTAACCATACATGACGGAAATTTCCGTCAGATTTACTATAGTTATACCAGTATCCCTAGATCCTGGTATGCACTTAACAGCGATTGCACTGGATTTTTTATGGGGACTGCCCATCAAATACGAAACGTTGACCAAAGGAAGGGCTAATGCTGGGCAACCGTCTGCGACGCCGGCCCAGTATTAACCATTACAACGCTGAAATATTTTGTGTATAAACCACGGGGATCAAAGGGTTTTTCAATTTGAAATCATCATACGTTCTTAATTTCGGTGCGGAGACCGACCTTAGTCGCCAGAATCTGACGTCTATAGATAGACGTCAGATTCTGACGTGTAATGTCGGTCTCCGCATAGTAATTATAAAGTATATGTATGTAATCTGGATTCGCTGAGTAGAGTTAATAGTATGAATTGGTCTCGCTGTATAGGCCCAGTAAATGGTCAAGTTTCCAGGGATGACTCAGTGTCCAGGACTCTTCTTTCCATTCCAATTGGAGAATCTCAATTAAATTATGAACATTTACATCGTCTCTTACCGTGAATTATAACTTTGACACACATAGATCCCCCTCCACAAAGGATTCTCAATACAAGTGGGCCCACACCGATCATACATGTTAACGATGACGTAAATCTTTTGTTCTGGACTATCAAACTTTCTACACCAGATTAATAACAGCCTGAAGAACAATAATTGTTATGATTGGATTCCCCGTCCAGCGTGGCAGACCGGCGGCCATATTGGAACACACGATGGTCGCGCGCAGGGGCAGCTTCCGTTTAATGGCTAGTTACAGCAATCGCCACGGAAATCAATCCTTTTTGGAAAACTTCACCAGTCCTTCCACAACAAACACTCTGTATTAATGCTGGGCCGACGTCTGCGACGTCGGCCCAGCATTAATACATAGTTAGATTATGATTTATCTATATCTTGTCTGTTGTGTTCTCTTCCCAGCCAGTCTACATGGTGCATGGCTCATTCACCACCAAGGCAGGGCGCGGAGAAGAAAAAAGCTGATTGTGAATTACATGGTTGTGCGCAATTAATTGTTCGACTCCCTCTGGCACATTAAGTGATCGCTAATAACCTTGCATCAATGGAGGCAGATTTCTTCAGTCATCATGTAATACCGCATCGCGTGGTCTGCGCCCATACGTCTAGTTGACAGGGGTTCGAACAGCCGACCCTTGCAGCGCGCGGCGTCACTTGAGCATGCGCCCCACTCTTTATTCTCGTATTGAGGAATGGTGCGTTCTAGATCAAATCTGTATTGTGATTACATATATTCCCGCGGTATAATTATCAGAAAAATACTATATTAACCCTTCAAGTACCAGTCATAACAAATTTGTTTTTAACCCTTACAGCGCGGGGATCATGATTAGTCGTCAGAATCTGACGTCTGTAGACGTCAGATTCTGACGACTAAAGTCGATCCACGAACTCTAAGAGTTAATATTTCTAATGGCCGTAGACCCTTAAGATAGGTATTCAAATGAACCGGAAAGAGCTGAGTAAGACATTTATGATGATTTCAAATTGAAAAAAAACACTTATGTTTCCATGATTTTCTTTTGAAAAATTCAGCGCTTTAAGGGTTAATCATTTTCGTAAGCACTCTAACCCTTTCAGTGCGGGGAACGATTTTTGACACGACAGAATCTGACGACAAAAGTCGATCCCCGCACTGAAATAACTAAATATTTATATTGGCAGTATACCTATAAAATGGGTAGGCCCTATCCAAATGAGATGGACAGAGCTAACTGAACAATTTACAATGTTTTAAAATTAAAAAAAAACAGCCTCAGAATTACCCAATAGTATATATCAAAATATTTCAGAGCTGTAAGGGTTAAATGTCACCGTTTGAAGAGATAATTAACGAGTCTTCGATCAGCAAGATTTCACTATATTTGGTCCCAGAGTCTGATTGCCAAATCCAAAAAAATTATGAGACAGCTTGGTAAAAGTGTTTGTGCAGCATATTCCAATATTTTCTGGTCTTAACTGCCCACCCGAAACAACACATTAATATATTTTTTCTGTTATACATTTAATACCCGATAAGATAACTGAAAAAACTTGTGAAGACAAGGTGGCCTACATCCTCTAAAAAAATACATATCTATTATAAAATACATTATTTAACCCTTACAGTCCGGGGATCGACTTTAGTCGTCAGAATCTAACGTCTGTAGACGTCAGGTTCTGAAGACTAAAATCGATTCCCGCACTGTAAGAGTAAAACTATTTATAATGGTCGTAGACCCATAACATAGGTATTCAAATGAAGCGGAAAAAGCTAACCAAGACATTTATGACGATTTCAAATTGGACAAAACCCTTTGGTCTCCATGGCTTATACAAAATAATTCAGCGTTGTAAGAGTTAAACACGAGTAAAGTGTACATTATAGCAATGAGCATTATGGCTATTATAGTCTAACTTCTATAATATGTGCAGCAGAATTTCCATTCACTTGTATTAAAAAAATCATTTTGTAGCTATGCTAACCCTTGCAACGCTGAAACATTTTTGCATTATTATGGGAACAAAGTTTTTTTTACTACTTGAAATAATCATAATTGGCTTATTTAGCTCTTTCCGCTTCCTTTGTATACCTATGTTATGGGTCTATGGCCATTATAAATATTTCACTCTTCGAATGCGCGGGGATCGACTCTAGACGTCAGGTTTTGAAGTGTAAAGTCGGCCCCGCGCTGGAATGGTTAAAGGCAATAATTAAGTTGACAAATTTTAATAAGTTCCACTCACTGGAAGTTGTTGGTCGCATCAGCAAGCAACACATTCAAGTGTTTGGAAATATTAGTAATATAAGATCGACTTGTGTAGCCTACTTTATCAACTGGTAATATGTTGCTTTATGGTATTCTAGTGATCTTTCACATAGGCTCTCATTTTGGTCAACTGAGGTTATAATCATGAATGTGTTTTGTGTTGAGGTTCTCATGGCCCAGTTTAGCCTACACACGTGTACAAAAATGGCACAGATCCCCGGCATTTTCCGTTAGCCTGAGTAAGGGGAGAGTGACCCGGCAGACATGAAGCGTTCACCCAATGCTGGCTCAACGTTGGTCCATCGTCTACGACGCCGGCCCAGCATTGGATCAACATGTAATGTTTCCCGGAGTAGAGGTATATTTTATTCAGGGTGGTTTCTCGCCTTCAATCCCTGGGTTACATGACGTCCGGTCATCAGTCATACACACACCCCACCGGCACTGGACGACGGTACAACGCCGGGCCAACGCTGGCCCAGCGTTGTACCGTCGTCCAATGCTGGACTGGACAACGTAACGTCAATATTAAGACGTGACCAGTAATAACTCATCTGGTACCAGTGGTCATTATATAAGCTGTGTTCACACCATTGATTTAGATACTGATTAAAAATGCAAATATTAATCGCAAATTATTCTAATTACATTTTCTATTAGAATTTAATAATCACAATCCACAAAAATAGTCTACACACGTTCGGTACTCAGTTACAGCTGTTGATGGATGTGATGTTCTACACATACTATGTTTGTGGTAATATCATGATGAATGGTTGGAGAATTGTAACCAGGTAGCACCCTGCACTAAGTGTCTAACAAATTTCCATTTTAGAAAAATGAATGATTTGAAATACTTTTAATTTGACGATATATATGAGAATGAATAAAACAATAATAAAATAAAAAAGCAAGAGACATTGTGAAGTGTTTATGTTGTGAACGAAAAATGTTTTTGGGTAATCTGAACAGAAAAATATTGAATAAAACATTCGAAAAGGCGATTTCAGACTACCGGCTTAGGTTTCTTTATGTGGCGCAGGCTTTCATCGCTGGTTTTGCTTGATGAATTATGTCAACAGAATTATGTCAAGGGCAGGTCCCCCTGACATATAGATGACGTTAGATCTTTTCAATATACAACCAGGGTCCTGCAGTAATATATCACCAGATTGACTTCGCGGCACGTAATGGGACAACTTTTGGTTTTTAAATCGAGATAGCGGTCATACTCCACTAAAGTCGCCATCTTTATTAGTTATAACTCCACTGTGTTGTGGTCGCATTGTAAACATAATACGATTTCCCGGTGGTAACACAACCAACACAAAACATCAACCCAATATTGGATCAATGTTGGTCGAGCGTCTACGACGCTAGCCCAGCATTGACCCAGCGTTGGGCATATATCATGTTTGCTGGAAAGGTACTAATCAAATATTGTTTGTTGTAAACGGGTTTTTAAATCCAGAGCCATTTCGATATTACATGGTTGTGAATTAGCGGTTATTAATGTTCAACATAGCATACTATTCGACTAAAAAAATGAAATGGATAAAAAAAAAAACCAATAATACTATACAAGTAGCTACTCAAATTTATATGTGCTGGGCTGTGTATTTCGTCATTTTCATGACATGGTTATGTATCGGTGTATATTTTAAATTTTGTCCAGGTGAGGTGACAGTGGGTATATTTTCTCAAATCTAACGCAATTTTCAACTTCAAATGATAAAAAAAATATTTATATAAAGTATTCATCTCCTAAATTGAAATGTTTGAGTAACTGAGAATCTATCACAAACTAGTTATCAATTACAGAGACCTGTGTTTTTTTGGCTTGTTCAGAAACGTATTTATACTAGGACCTAGAAATACAAGGGTTAATCCAAAAATGTAGTCCTGATATGACATATAAGCTGATAAGCTTGCTTAACCCTTAGCACACTGATGTCGACTACAGCTGGCTATAGTATTGTTTTCTAATGTTTTAACTGTCTTGCATTACCAGGTTTTAAAAATTTAATATGTCTCAAATCTGTGATAATCATATACATTTCAACCTAGATTTTGCAAATGAAGCAAATTTTCAGTCACTTTAAGTTGTGGATCGCGGTAGCGAGACACAACTTCAAGTGGCTGAAAATTTAATTTTCTTGGCTCAGTGCTCTAAGGGTTGGGATTTCCTAAATGTCAATGAAAACGCATGTCTAGTGTCTATATTAATCATTAGTCAAGTCGTTTTCGTGAGTTTCAATGACAACTTTGTTTTAACAAATGAATACACATTTGACATGTTCGAGATGACGTTTGCGTGGCTTTTTGACATATTAATCATAACAAAATTAGACTATTAAATTACCTAAATCAACTGAGTTAATTTGATATTTAAAACTACGCAAATATCGAATTACAGAAAACATTAAACCTACCTACAAACAGTCATTAGCAAATTAAAATAAATTACCCACAAACATCAAGACCGGCCCATAATTATAACTCAAATCACTTTGACATATTCGCCTCTCACCGTGCGTCACTTTTTGTGTGTCATCAAATATCGTAGTTTTTATTACAGAAAGCATCATCGCTAATGACACAGTTACAAGCACTTGACAATTAATACACCACGCGACCATATTGGTTATCATCAGCCTAAAAAGCCTAAACATTGTTATTGCTAGAAGCCGAGTGCAAAGTGAAGGCAGAGCATCCACTATTCTCAACCGTTCACCACAATGTGTCTTACCTCC
This sequence comes from Flabesymbios commensalis, assembly GCA_964017125.1. Taxonomy (NCBI): domain Eukaryota; kingdom Metazoa; phylum Annelida; class Polychaeta; order Terebellida; family Flabelligeridae; genus Flabesymbios; species Flabesymbios commensalis. Next base: position 64,152,403 of record OZ024909.1, on the reverse strand, counting down.
AAGGATTCGGTGAATTAAAACATTTTCCTACATCAGCTATTCCATAAAATTTGCGCCAATAATTTTAACAAAATGTTGAGAGATCATAACGAACTGCAGAGAATGACAAAAATAATATCCGTATTTTCGGACTAACATTATCAGTCTTATACCTCATTAATTTTGGAGGACTGTTGGGTTCAATATTCAATTACAAAGTGCCGTATGAAAGCATCATAGATTATTAAAAAAAAAAATCTTATTATTTGCCAAATTTCCACGCTATCAACTGGTAATAATAATGTCAAACATGACACGGTCGTGATGGGCAGCATGACACCAGTTCTAGGGGTTAAATGATGGACAACAAGTAATAATAATTATGGCAGTAGTTATTCTAGTGTGGTAAGTGGGGGCTCTATTGACAATGGCCAGCTATATGTCATATCTTTACTAATTGCTATGAATGTACCATTTGGTAATTATAATTAGAGAAAAAGCTTTTGATGACGACCAGTATAATTACATGTGCGGCGTGAACAGGCTTTATTCTGCCAACAGACACTCTAAAAGCCCATATTAATCACCACAACCTTTCTAGCACAGTGTCCGGAATTTAGTGATCTACTTTTTCATATATTTGCAAAATCGGTGATGGGGATATTCTTAGACGGTGCATGTAGTACATCAGTATATTTAAAGTAAAAAATAACTCTAAATAACTCTTCATAGTAAAAATTGATTTACTTGTGATAAATAACTCATTGACTAACTTGAACCGATGGTAACATTTTCACAATTATTATTCTCTAATAGGTCTATAATAGTAGGATCAGATTGTAAAATGAAGACAGGCATATTACCCAGTCAACACAACACACAAAACAATGTTGGGCTAGCGGCACAGGCGATGGTCGCGTATTCATCTTATTCCACTATTATATTGGAGAATAATAATACTTTTATTGTGAAGTGAAAATTTTGATGGGTTTGATGTACCATATACTGTGTATTACACACAAAACCCCACAATATCACAGGGTGTGATGTACCATATACTGTGTATTACACACCAAACACAACAATATCACAGGGTCTGATGTACCATATACTGTGTATTACACACCAAACACCACAATATCACGGGGTCTGATGTACCATATACTGTGTATTACACACAAAACCCCATAATATCACGGGGTGTGATGTACCATATACTGTGTATTACATACCAAACACCACAATATCACGGGTGTGATGTACCATATACTGTGTATTACACACCAAACACCACAATATCAAGTTGGATAGGCTCGTTTTTAGATAACTTAGATAGTACAGCCATACCAATTATGTTGCCAAGTGTTTTAAGAACCGGCCCAGTTGGATAATGTTGTTAGGAACCGGCCCAGTTGGATAGGCAAGTTGTTAAGAACCAGCCCAGTTGGATAGGCACGTTGTTAAGAACCAGCCCAGTTAGATAGGCACTGTGTTAAGAACCAGCCCAGTTGGATGGTAAGAACCAACACAGTTGGATAGGCAAGTTGTTAAGAACCGGCCCAATTGGATAGGTACGTTCTTAACAAACTGCAGTTAACTTAACTGCTTCACATAAAGTTAATCATCTGTTAAAAACAGGCCCAATAGGCTGAGCCTTCTCTATCCGTTTATGAACACTTCAGTTTGATATGATATAGCACCGTCGAAGGCAATCGTTTCCTTATAAGTTAAGACATAATTTAGTAAATAAGATGCTGAACGCATTTGAATGCTTATTGAATTGAAGCATGCTTTCTGCCTGAATATCCTGTTTGGGCAGGATTTTGAATTGAGGGGACGATTATTTTGGTTCAACTCATCGTGTTTGCTGGGTTTGCTACAGGTTGCCAATAATTTATGAAAAGAAAGTTTGTCTAAAAACCTTTCCGTTGGTACAGATGAAAGCTAGACATGACGTTTTCGGCATTAAAATAACAGAATCGGTACGCAAATTGTCCCATATCATCAGCATTACCATATAAATGTCACCTTCGTGTCGTGTATTTTTTCTTTAGAATTTTTAAATGAAATGGTCATCTCACTAAAGTAAAAGGCATGTCACTATTAGTTCCTGTCAGGTTTTTACGGAAAACAAATTCCATGTGATCAACTGTGATAAGCAAAGTCTTGTGAACATGCATGACATGAAAATACATGCTGTAAGAATTTTTTTTTAATTAATCCATATTTTTTCAAAGAAATATAACCTATTAGCTGCGTGCTACATTTCAGTGGAAATGTCATAATCACTCCAGCTGATCACGTAGGCCGTCTGACCTCTAATTTGACCCTTAGAATGCTGAAATATTTTTGTATAAACAATAGAGACCAAATGAACTTTTCAATTTGAAATCATCTATATCTCAGTTAGCTGTTTTCGCTTCATGTGAATATGTTCTGGGTCTACGGGCATTAGAAACACTTTAATTCTCTCAGTGCGGGGATCGACTTCACACGTCAGAATCTGAAGTCCAAAGTCGGTCCTCGCACTGAAAGGGTTAACATTTACCTTTAAAACCACAATAAAAATCTGAAGAATTCAAGAACTTTCTGGCAGATTGAATGCCCAGGCAAACAACAGGCGTAGAGCCAATGTTAGCTAATGGTGTCTACAGCGCTGGTCCAGCAAAAACTGAGCTATAACTAGCCCAGCAAAAAGGCGATTTCGACCCAAAGTAATAATCGTTTATTATACAGATCTGTGCATCCCGGCAAACACAAAACGTTTGTATACCATTTGTACAACGTCGGCTTAACGTCGATACATCCACTTCTTTATTCTCAATTTTAATATGCAAGTGATTAGACTTGGGGGTTTATAGATCAGTTTGAACACCTCATTTTTTTATATTGTGTACAACATGTACAAGGACAATGAGATGGGTATAGATCAACACACGGTTAATTTAATGCTGGGCCAGCGTCTCAGCCGGTGGACCAACAATAAACCAACATTGGGTGAATTATGGTATTTGCTGGGTAGAGATCAATCGTATTTTGATACAATAGGTGTATGCTGCACTGCAAAGCCAAAACTTTGGCTTTGGACGACAGTATATGATTGTAACAGTAGGCATATCTCCTAGCTCTCAAACAGCCTTGCATTCTCCAGCCGACAACTTCGCGATACAAGATACACATTGACTAATTATGGCGGCTGCAATATAAAAACATTCAATTCATTCACTGCATTCTGAAGTGAATTTGAGACCAACCGATCTAATATTTCCGTTTTCTATCCGTGAACGTTAACCTAGTGATATATTGCGTAATTGCCATAGAATTAGAAAGCTCAATGACTAAACAGCCTACTTTCTGTGTTTTGATTATCGCAAATTAATCACATAAAACGTCAGATTTGAAGGGACGTTTCAGCAATTATTGCTATAATAGTGTGGTCACACCTGCCCTATTCCTAAATTGTGTTGTACAATATCTGACCTATTGATTAACAGATTAAGTTCCTGTCACACACGGCGAAACAATCTAAATCAACACCCCAATGAATGAATGAATGAATGAATGAATGAATGAATGAATGAATGAATGAATGAATGAATTAACAAACGAACGAACGAACGAACGAACGAACGAGCGAATGAATAAATGAATGAATGAATGAATGAATGAATGAATGAATGAATTAATTAATTAATGAACGAACGAACAATGGAATGAAATGGCGAAATGCATGAATGAATGAATAAATGAATGAATAAATGAATTAATGATTGAATCAATTAATGTATAATTTAAAAAAATAATAATAGCATAAATTAATGGTACTTGATGTCATATGATGCGCATATAGGCTACACTGGGATATAACAGCTTCCTGAGGACGGCTAGATGTTTTCATTACAAAAGATTCGAAATTCGACCCCTGTTGGTATAAGGTCACGGATACGTCTCGGTAACTTAGCACCAGAAATTACATGAATTAGCACATATGATTAGACAAAATCGATAATAATCAGCCAAGTCTTTTACTTGTGAACCAATAGGTTTTATTTCTCAAGTTTTACAAAAAAACAACATTCATCCTTATAAAAAATCATATAATCACATTATGTAAAAAATCATATAATACAGTCATCTGAGATATTCGTCCACTTGAAGTTGTGTCACGCTACCGCGACCCACAACATCAAATGAGTAGAAGTCAGTTGTATTTCTAAAGTGTTAGTGTCAATTCGTGCAAGCAATTTTGTCGTCGCTATATTTTGTTAAATCTGAAACAGCTGAGACAACCCAAGATGTCGGCCCAATGTTGGTTTATTGTTCTACCACCATTAACCATTGAAGCGCTGATATATTTGTATGCAAACCATAGAAGGCAAAGTTTTTTTTTAATTTGAAATCATCATAAATGGATTAGTTAGCTCTTTCCGCTTCATTTGAATATCCGGTACCTATGTTATGGGTCCACGGCCATGATAAATATTTTACTCTTTTTATGCGGGGATCGAGTTTAGACGTCAAAATCTGACGTTCATAGACGTTAGATTATGACGTCTAAAGTCGATCGGCGCATTGACAGGTTTAACAACATTGAGTTAATGAATTTGCGGAAACTGATTTAGCGGAAACAACAATGTTTGCACAAATTAGGTTAATTCTAAAAGCTGTTAAAATGATTGAAATATTATACAACTATTTCTAAATAATGTGTATTTTGTGAAAAAGAAATTAGCAGAGAGAAAGAGACTATAACCGTCGGCTTCCTGATCAAACCTATGTTAATTTCATAGTTTGACACATGGTGGAACTAAACAGGTGTGCGATACAGGCATAATTCTAAAGCTTATCCCGGATCAAAATAAAATTTCACATTGGTAATGTCACGGACAGTTCATATAAAATTTTATTTATATTTTCAAATTATTCTTTTTAGTCCTTATTTAGAAAAAATAATATAATAAAAACTAGAAGTTTCGTCATAATGCCGACGATCATATTTCGTGTGTGGATTTAACACAAAGTACCCGTTGAAAATTTGGTGCACTGAAAAATTAATTCTCAATATATTTTTTATTATATTTTTAATAACAAAATCTTCTTAAGACATTAACCCTTTGACATGTTTAATGCTGAAATAGATAATTCTTGTTATTTATATACTTGAGGTTTTGTGTGCGTTATACTTGTTACAATGGAATCTAGATGAAAATGTTGCTCATTGAACAAATATTCAACCTATCCTTTGCTATTTAAATTACCATAAACAATAAAACGATAATAGCTATAATTGACGTTCAAAGGGTCATTGCTTATAAAATCTTGATATTTTTTAATTTTAACATTGATGTCACACCCTGGTATTAACCCTTTAAGCTCTCACGATGCATTAAAGCATCATTTTAAATCCCTGAAAACAGACTTAATTTTCCCACAACTAGGGGTTTTAGAATGAAAATTTCCAGAAAACTGGTTTACCAATACATGGCAATTTTCTTCAATTTTTCACCCACTTCAAATCATCCTCACCCACTACATGTCGAGAATTGCGACAGCAATTCGCGGCTTGCAGTGGATGAAGATGACAATGGTAAATTCAGGCTTGAAAGGGTTATAAAGCGTCGTATCTGCTTACACAATGGCAGATACGACCTTTTAATGCCAAGGTGATGATATTTATAATAGTCTTGTTGTCAGGTGTCATCTTTCTAAAGTTTCTACTTCTGGGATGTCTTGCAGCATATTTGACGTCACCAGGTCTTCCAGACAGCACAGTGTCAGTGAACGCCTACAAACAAGAAAAAAGTCACATTTGTCAGCCAGGAAAAAAATCCCAATCTAAACAGCGGGTAATCGCATTATCTGGTTATAATGGTACCTTACTTCCTGAAAATCAAGAGAACATAAAATTGTATTAGTGTCGATTTGTTTAAAATCATTCGACAGAATCATTCTATATTCAATTATGAAAATCCGTCACTCTAAAAAAATAAAAAAAATATTTGAAGGAGCGCACAGAACGTAGATCAAACACCTGAAATTTGAATAAGAAATATTTTTTTATAGACATTGGTTTGCTCAATATAGTGAAATATAATCAAATAAAAAAGCAGTGATGGAATAACACTTATGCTACCCTGACACATAGCCTCAACTGAATAAACTACACAGCAACACACTGAAAAAAAGGGAAATATGTACTGTAGATGTATCAAAATTATACTGCAACTAGAAATCAATAAACAATGATTGATTGATTGATTGATTGATTGATTGATTGATTGATTGATTGATTGATTGATTGATTGATTGATTGATTGATTGATTGATTGATTGATTAACAGATCAAAGTGGTCAATGTTTTCACATGTTGAGGATGGTGAGATGATTGAGATGACACTGTCCTTGAGACACAGGATTCGAAATTCGAGCCCTGGCGGTCTGAGGCCGAGCACGCTACCTCTCGGTCACGGAGGCTCCCCACAATACTGACTTTCACACGTGGATGGGGAAGAAACAATTTTTGTTTCTTTCAAACCGCCGAGACCGGGAACCGATTTACATTGAGCAGTACATTGGCATTGGCAGTGCTCTCCTGGCATTGTAATGTTTATACATTGAGAAGTATCTTGGCAGTGCTCTCCTGTCATTTTAATGTTTCTACATTGAGCAGTATCTCGGCAGTGCTCTCTCTTCATCGAAATGTTTCCACATTGAGCAGTATCTCGGCAGTGCTCTCTCTTCATCGTAATGTTTCTACATTGAGCAGTATTTTGGCAGTGCTCTCTCTTCATCGTAATGTTTCTACATTGAGCAGTATCTTGGCAGTGCTCTCTCTTCATCGTAATGTTTCTATAATAAGCAGTGTCTTGGCAGTGCTCTCTCTTCATCGTAATGTTTCTACAATAAGCAGCATCTTGGCAGTGCTCTCTCTTCATCGTAATGTTTCTACATTGAGCAGTATCTTGGCAGTGCTCTCTCTTCATCGTAATGTTTCTACAATAAGCAGTATCTTGGCAGTGCTCTCTCTTCATCGTAATGTTTCTACATTGAGCAGTATCTTGGCAGTGCTCTCTCTTCATCGAAATGTTTCTACATTGAGCAGTATCTTGGCAGTGCTCTCTCTTCATCGTAATGTTTCTACAATAAGCAGTATCTTGGCAGTGCTCTCTCTTCATCGTAATGTTTCTACATTGAGCAGTATGTTGGCAGTGCTCTCTCTTCATCGTAATGTTTCTACAATAAGCAGTATCTTGGCAGTGCTCTCTCTCTTCATCGTAATGTTTCCACATTGAGCAGTATCTTGGCAGTGCTCTCTCGTTATTGTAATGTTTTCACATTGAGCAGTATCTTGACAGTGCTCTCTTGTTATTGTAATGTTTTCACATTGAGCAGTATCTTGACAGTGCTCCCCCGTCTATCCTCTAATTACTCGCACTAATAATAATTGCTGCTCGCTAAATGACAGCCGACGAAGTGTCAACTTTTCAAAAAAAGGGCGTGCAAAAATTTCTTTGACGGCGCAAATAAATCTCGCTGCCGCCGCCGCCAGCTCACGACAAAGAAAGTGCTCGGGGAGAAAAAGAGAACAGATAAGTGGCGGCGAGTGTGGGGAGCGCGCTAATCGACAGAGGGGTCTATTAGAATGTTTAAAAACGCCAGATAATAACTGTTGTGATCTGGCTTAAAAGCGGTGAAAACGCGGGAAAAAAAGAGCGATCGTAATAAAGACGTGATAAAGACGTAGAGAGTGGCAAACGATTGTCTCAAATGCGAGAGAAAGAGTTTAAAAGCGCTGCAGACAGACGGAGCGTTTCAGTGAAAAGCTGACGGTTATTGTCACAGTGTCAGCTCCCATCAACAGATCAAACACGAGACGCTGAAACAATGCTGGGTTGATGTTGGGCCAGTGTCGTTGACGATGGGCCATCATCAACCCAGCATTGGTTCAACGTCTCGTGTTTGCAGGGAGTGTGCCTGTGTGCAATCACGAGCTGTGTCTGAACATAGCATATAAACCAGCCCGAAACAGTGTGTCAGTCTATTTATTATCTCCCCCAGGATGGCTATGTTTTTGGTCGTGTTGGTTTGTCTGTCTGTCTGTCTGTCTGTCATTCCATCAAATTTTTACCAGAGGTTTGTCTCGAACCAAGGAAAAATCGATTAGATTTTGGGCATGATCTGGATTACAATCCGGATTTACGATCCGGATCTAACCTTGATTGCACTGATTTGACAATTTTACCCTTAAATAGACTAACTTTTAGTCGCGACGTGAATGGAATATAGTGCTTGTCAAATTTAATGACTATAAATTAGTTGAGAATTTACTGAGAAATCTGCGAAAATCATTCACCACGGTTAATGTAAATCTGACTCTAGTGAGAAGTACGTTCAGCAGTCAATCAACGTAACCTTTAAATTGGTACTCACTCTCAACAAACTAGAGAAGTTGAACCAAGGTTAGCCCAACATAACCAGCCTTGGTTTTACGTGCCGTATTTCCTGGGCATGACGACTTGTTCTGTTACGCACGTTTAGTACTGTCACCATATACTCTGTCATTACACCGGAGCTGCAGGGGCTATAGCGATAACTCAACACTGCATATAGATTACAGTGTGCGTCCAAAACTACCAAACTGGTAGAGCTTGGAAATGTCGACAGTCAAACATATAAATGACATATTCCTGACAGGAAATTATTCATGTAAATATCTCCAATTTCTGTCCACACTAGGAAAACTGGGATTACCATGACTAATGATGACAAAATTATTAACCATTATCATGCTAAATTAATTTATTCATATTTTCAACCACTTGAGGTTGTGTGTCGCTAACGCGATCCACAAATTCAAAAAGTTGAAAACTACTTATATTTACTCAATTTGAAACCAAATCATTTAGAAATATTGATGTGTAAGCAGCCATTTCATTCCCAATAACAGTGATTTGCTCGACTAATAAAAATGATTAAAAACGACTGTCGTGATCAGCAGGCAAAGGGTTATAGGGACAAGCCCAGCACCTAATAGTATCCATGGTTGTCACAAAGTCAGACATTGAATGCTGCTTCAACAGTTACTGAATTTAAATTGTTATTATTATAATACTTTATGATATTTCAACAATGCACGTCACAATAAAATTAGCCAGCTGTCAAAGCACCAGACAAAATTAGACATTTAACAACAATGACTAAAATATAGGTGGTGCGCTAGAATAGTTCATTTAACAAAGGACAAGCCCACCGTGCACCTATTGTATTAACATGATTAATGGTACGAAAAAAACAAAAAATTCACCCAACATCAGCATCACGTCGACGCCTATAAAAAAGCTAAAACATACTACACTTGCAATATCGTCTCCTCTATTTTAATGGAACGTGACGGCTAGTGTGCAACGTTTCAGTTAGAGTACGTTCATTTAATGTATTTCCAAAGTTCAGTTCAACATTATTAGGAGCCAAATAAAAAGACATGTCCTCTTCTTAATTCTACCAGCACTAAAAGACCACAGATATGTGCCAAAATGTCAGCCATCGAGCTCTAGTGTCCAGAGCTATTGTTTTTGAACATGTAGCCTAATAGCGGAACAAAGAAAAGTCAGATACTCTACTAAAACGAAAAAAAATCTGAAGAACGATTGTGTGTTTAGTCTAAACAGATCGTTACTTTGCTTGGTGTACAATGAAATGAAGACACATTATTTATCGTTACTTTGCTTGGTGCAGTGAAATCCCGAAACATTATTCATGGTGAACACACTGTTTAACAAGTGTTAAACAATTCCGTTATCAGGTTATAGGCCCTAATTCGTATTTAAAATCATATATGGAATGAATGAATGAATGAATGAATGAATGAATGAATGAATGAATTCGTGCACGCTACCTCTCGGCCATGGAGGCTCCCCACAATATGGATCTTTTACAAGTTACCTTCAAAGAAAAAATGTTCCCTTGAAATCTGACTACCAGACCATTTAGAAGATAAATGAATGTATTTCACCCCGATCTGAGCCAATCAGGCGACGCTGAGTGACAAGTAGACCTTTGTCGCACATTCGCAATTGGTAGCAAAGAACACGACACATTGCCCCCAACCCTGGCCCAATGCTGGGCCAACGTCGGAGACGTTGGCCCAGCATTGGGCCGTGGTCGGGCCAATCTTTTTCCTTGGTTTGGGGTGAAGACCCACACTGCTGATCTATACAGCAGCTTGAGCTGCTTGATCTCCGTGTCACCCGCCACCCACGGCACGGGATGAGGTGTGTGGCACACTGGACCGGCGTGGAAACACATCTGGGCCAGAATACCAGAAGCACAACATGCCAGCCAGCAAACACGAGACATTGAATAAATGTTGTTGTATTGTTGCGCCAGCGTCGTAGACGGTGGACCAACATTACAGCAACATTTATTCAATGTCTCGTGTTTGCTGAGCAAAGCACGATTCATTGGGTTAATGTTGGTTTAATGTTGGGCTAGAGTCGCAGACCAGAAAGTCCAAATTTGGCCGCCATTGGCTCAATGTTTGATGGGATTGATATAATGAGGCAAAGCTGAACGTATGTCACTGTGACGTGATGAAAAAACAACAGTTATGTTCTGTTACGATCTCTCTCTCTCCAACTAATACTAAATATCATGTTCAATAAAAATGCATCTGCTCGAAAACACTTCTGAGACAAGTTTTGGAAGAAAATTACGCATTTTCGTTTAATTTGAGACCATATATATTTACAAATTTGGATGTTTAAACATGCATTTAATTCCCGATAACGGTGATTTAACCTGGTGATAAAACAGATTAAAAACGACTATAGTCGTACCCTGCGCTTAAATAACAGCGGAATAACGGCCGGGAATAACGGGCGGTAATTCCGTCGTGTTTTAATCACTGTCATTGGTCAATCGTAAGAGTTGTGAAAGGACAGATATACTAAGGACGAATACATTAGCATTATTAGCCTCACACCTTTGATTTTGATGTGTTAAGATCGTTCTGTTTTCTAATATACATGCCAGAGATCCAGATGAAAGTAAATTAGGTCCTACCCAGTAAACACAAACATTTGTATATCATTTGTACAATGTTGGACCAACGTCGACGTCGAAGACGTTGGGCCGACGTTGTACAAATGTTATAAAAATGTTGTCTGTTTGCTGGGTATCACCTCTAGACTCTGCATACTAACATTGACCTTATTTGCATGATATGTGCATAGCTATCTGCACATCAAGTTGACTATTCTTTACTTTAGTGGGATACAATATTTCAAATCCATTATAATGTATTACGATGCAGGAAAAACATTGAATAATTGCCATTGAAAAGCTCAATTAAAAAGTAAGATAATCAGAATAATGCTTCACAGACTTCCCGACAAAGAAATTTGGACAAGCTATAGTTCCAAATCCAGCATAATAAGACTATAAAACTTATGTTTTTATAAGTCAGAATAGTTAGTTAGTTCTACATTAGGTAAAATGACAGATCAGCGATAGCAGGCAAGTTCAGGCTGATTGTCGGTTCACAAGGTAAAACAAACGTCACCAAAAAGTGGGTTATTTTATATGTTTTTCGTGGTTCAATAATTATTTATATCCAAAGACTGACCACTGACCACTGACAACTTATGTATACATGTATGACATAATTAAAGAGCCATAGAAACATGACACGCTATATCATATTCAAAGTTGACGCCTAGGCCTAAGTCACAATGAAAATGCATAGGGCTACAGTAATATCCATTACAAATGGGCGAACATTATCAGATTACTGTCACTTTGAGAATTACTGACTGGATCAAAATGCTAAAATTTAACGTCAGTCATCTCGATAAGAATTGAACAAATGGAATTTCAGCGTTATTAATCAGGTAATGTCACTTAATGTCAACGCTAGACCTCCATTAATTTGGCAAAAGTCTGTCTACCCGGTAAAATGATTATGTCTACATAGTTTCGAACCTCTGAACTTTTTATTTCTATCCAACTAATCAGTCCTAACGCCATTGTTTGCTAAATTTCCCGCATTTCAATGCTCATACTCAAGTTATAATACAAAATTAAACTAAAAGAAAAATATGTACAATGTAATATATATGATATATTTCGACGGAAGAGTCATTTAAAGACGTATTTAAAATAAAATATGAATGTCCAATTGACAATGACAAATTAATCCGTTACTTTAGATCTACACCTTTGAAAATGAAAATCCTTTCGTAGACATGTGCTTGTTTTTGACAAAAACTTCTGAAGACTGCAACAAAAAAGTGTGCTTGCATAAGATTCCAAAACATTTTATTGCATTGCTGATTTTTGAGAAGTGAAACCAAGGAAACCGAAAATAATACTCGGTGGTAGTTTTTGTAATTGCAAGAAGGATTTGTTTGAAATAAGCCATGATCTTCAAAAAAATAAACTAGTATGCATGTATAGCAATGCTTCAAACTATTCAAATGCCCGAAGGATAGATAATACTGCAGCATGGGAATGTATGTCACTGCAATTTTAGACTTGCTCCTATCGCAATGTTGCCCAAATCATGATGTGCAGAAAGCTACATAAAGCATCAATCAATCACTTTTTTGCACTCAGGACAATAATTTTTGACACATTGAAACCTCTACCATGTCTACAGCAAGAGCAAATTATTTATCTTGATATAATATAATAAGATTCGAACCCATACCTAGTGGTCAGATACATAGCACGTACCCTCCAGGGCACCAATCCCAGAAAACACAAAACATTTGTATAACATTTGTACAACGTCGGCCCAACGTCTTCGACGTTGGTCCAACATTGTGATACAAATGTTTTGTGTTTACTCGGATGTCCCTTTAGGTACAGGAGTAGAAGTGAACAAGTCATGTAAACCTAACAAAAAAGAACTATTACATGCCTCGTGGCCATCAAAGCATCTGTAGTTGTAAACAGTGATCAGGCTTTGCTTTTTCTCTTTCATCTGACAGCACAATCAGTAGACAGTGCCCAACCCTGCAGTCTGGCCTCTGACCTTCACCCCCGGCCAGTAAACTATAAGAATTAATTACCATGCTAATATCCATCGCAGCCCTTGTCATAGTTTGATGGCTCTTTCTGCAGCACTAATTGCTGGCACACGTCACCACAGTAGATGACAAATATTGTACGATTACTCTAATTTGGGGGAAAGTCGACAACAACAAACACTGAGCGAACGACACTATGCTACTCCGTATAACCCTTACAACAAATATTCCTGTATAAACCATGGAGACCAAAGGGTTTATCAATATAAAAACATCATAAATGTCTTAGTTAGTTCTTTCCGCTTTATTTGAATAGCTATGTTATGGATCTAATGTCTTCATTCTTTCAGTGCGGAGATCGACTTAAGACTTTAGAATCTGACGTCTACAGACGTAAGACGCTTTCGTATCCCGTTCTTTATTTCGTAGCAAGGCCTTGGACATGACTCAGAATGCTATGAACGCCTTAAGAAAACCCCTCATCGTACAGTCGGCGTACGATCGCCTTAGCTACACAAAGGAGGTTGTAGTATCCTTGGCTACACCATAAAAACTACTAAGAACGTTGTTGAAAATATGTTATTCAAGAGTCCAAGAATCAATGAGATAGTAGTAAATTATACTAACTTTAGAACAAGTGTTTGAAACTTATGACGTTTTGACATGCTTCGGCAAGCTTTGATCCGCCAATATCTGCGCGATTTCACCACCAGGACACAAGTATGTGATCAAGGCTTGCCGAAGCAAGTCGCAACGTCATTAAGTTTCAAACACTTGTTCTAAAGTTAGTACAAGCTACTACTACCTTACTAAGAACATTGTACGAAATCCAGAAGAACAACTTGGATTTGTCATTTTTGGGCTATGTGCTTCCATTCTGACTCAGAAAACAGCGAATATCGTACGTGGTTCATCCAGTGTGTTCCTATTAAGGCGATCGTACGATGTTCGCAGATCATTTCACATAACCCGGTAGTTCGTTTCATCTCTTAGAACCAAGGCTGCTTCTTGATTCAGAAGAGTAGGTTGAGATACACTTGAAAATATAATATGTTTTTTTACGGCAATTATAAATTGTTTTACTCGGGGATCGACATTAAACGTCAGAATCTGACGTTTATAGACGTCAGATTCTGATGTCTAAAGTCGATCCCCGAACTGAAAGAGTAAACTATTTACTCAAAGTATGATCGAAAACATGTGTACATCTGCTGTACAAGTTGATACACAGTATATTGTAAAAGTTCATAAGTATGCGTTTCTTTTAGATGTCTCGCGAAAGTTTCGAAGGTTTCTTGCAGCGCTCCTGCACGCTGTAGGTATTTCAAAGGCGATAGCACGCCCATCCTGGGATGAGAGTTTTTTGAAGGCGTTCGTAGAATAATTATGACACATGTGCCACACTTGGTTAAGAGCTTAACATGCTTAAGAACGGAATGCGAAAGTGTTTTCTTGCGATCACCCTGCGCATGCCTAACAAATATGTCACGAAATCGTTGTTACAGCGTTCGTACGGGTCATTGTGACCGAGGCTTTTACAGGATAGAACTACAGCTTGATAATAGCACTATAGAACTACACAGCTCAATAATAGCACCATTATTCCTACGGCGATCGTGAGCATGCCACAAAAATTCATCAACTTGTTATTGGTGGCCTCGTACAGCGCTTGTAAGAACGCCGTGTACGAGCAGGCGTTCGTACGAAGCTCGTACCAACGCCTCCAGGTGTGGGTACACTGTTATGTATATTATATACACCCACTCCACTCAAACCGTTCCCTTGGAATTAAAGGGTCGTATCCGTCACTGTTCAAAGTAGCAGCTATGACTCTTTAATATCAAGGTGACGACATTATGCTATAATTCCCTATACAAACACATTTTCGATCATCAGATCATGTAAAAATTACGATAGTAAAATGGCAAGCATCGATTGTTCTAATTAGTCAAACCCGCTGAACACGTGTCTCTGGCTAAAATGACATGAGCCAGAAAAGCAGGTTGAACGGGTCTAATAACAGATCAGCTTACCTTATTTGTGATGTAGCTAGGGCCTATATAAGACGGAAGTAGATATCAATGCTATAACAATTCTGAATATATCTACATAAATTTATGTAAACCTGAAATCATACACTAGTTTAAAACTATCGGAAATACACACTGACTACAAACGGGTGTCATCCTGCTATGTCTACAAGTGAATATTGGCGGGTCTCTGTTATCAGCTATAGCTGGCGATATAAACTACACGACTATGATTGGATAAGGTATCGACAAAGGACCACTCAGTGCAGCAAACAAGAGACGTTGACCAATGTTGGCTTTATGTTGGGCCAGCGTCGTAGACGGTGGCCCGATATAACACCAACATTGGGTCAACGTCTCGATCACTTCCAGAATACGACTAATGTGTACCTATATGAAACAGAGGGGGTTTCCCTGTTACACCACGAGCACCAGATTACATATTATCATGACTATATCATTATCATACTTGATATAGGCTTATATAGCATTAAAACATTGGCCCATATTTATTTTAAAAATATTATTACATGTAATATGAGAAGAGCTGCAATACATCCAATTAAACGCTACAGCATTGTAGACAAACTAATTTCTAAATTTTAGCATCTATTATAAATGACATTTTAAATATCGGGCATATATCAACCTTACTAAAAAATCCCTTTAACAACGCAGTAATATATTTGACATTTTCATCCATTCATCGTGTTCATGGTGTATGTCACCCTGAAATCACACATTTTGTTTTATAATCAGATAATAGTGGTGTTTTTCAGATATCTGCATATTATATTAAACATGTTAAATATTATGTCTATTTGACATGTTTGAGTTTGATATTTCTTTCTGAATATCAAGTGGTATGCGGCATATAATGTAGCTGGTTACATTATATGGCACCGTATACCATGCATAATGTCATCGGTTACATTATACGTCTGGTTATATTATAAGGTTCCACCGTATCTATATCATCAAGAATCTATTAATAGATAATTGATAACAATAATATTACCAGATTACGCATACTATTAAATGATTACGGGCCTAAAATAGTGAATGATGGTCACATCCGTGGGGTCCATTTTGAATTTTATAGATTTGTATTTTCCCATGGCGGTACCCCCTCTGAAACTTCACAGTTTGCGTTATTATATATGGTGTAGACATTTTTCTTGGTTTTACAGAAATTTCAGACATAATCAGATAGTATAATAAATAGGCCTAGATAAACGGTCCGTTAGCCTCTTTACTTAGAATTCGCTAGCTGACACGTCACACTTCGTTTCATGATTAGCAAATCTTGATCAATTTTTAGGATTTTGTACAGAAAAATATCAATAAATATATCGCGTCTTATCGCGCCCTGCAAACATGATTCGTTGCCTCAGTGCTGCTTTAATGTTGGGCCACCGTCTACGACGTTTGCCCAACATTAAATCATCGCTCAGGCGTCATTGGTCAAGGTATGACGAAACAGGGTTCCCATGCACTTTCCTATTATGCCAATCACTGAGCCGCCAGTGTCTCACGTATGATATTGAGTGAAATTATGACAGTAAAACCTTCAGAGCAAGATGGAGAATATCAGGGAAAACAGATAATGAATCGGACCCAGAGACTCAAACCCGAATCTTGGCGGCCTGAGGATGGTTTCAGAGATATAAGCCTAGGTACACCCCTATCGCAAATACTACTGGTTGTTCAGAGAACGTAATCATCATAAAAACAATATATATCACCAGACGCCATGCTATGTACAATATATGGAGTAAGCCCCTATTATACTGTTAATTACTAATAAGTGTGTCATAATTACCTGTCAGTGTGCCAAGTCACCATCATATACGCTATACAAAGCCTGAAGATATAATATGAACGAGAGTCGTCTCTATTATTACGGTTAATCAGTGTTTTATCTTAGATTCAGAAGGGGCATGGCACCGCCTATCATTGGGGGCACCTAATTATGTACGAATGGCACCCAGTTTAGACATTTCCAGACATTTCCGCCCCCCCCCCCTTAATTAAGATTAGAAACATAACATAAAATCATTGTAAGTGTTGAAAACAATGTAAACAGGGTAAACGTCGTCATCAGGCAGTACAGGAATAGGTGTAAATTGGAGGACGCACATAATCATGATAATCAAGGTCTTTTAGACAGATTTATTCGTCTGGATGGGGTTGAATGTGACGTTAGGATCCCTACTCCTACACCTCCGGAATACACTTAGATGTATTATACAAACATGATAGCCATATGCATGTACTATAATAAGGATCGCGGCCTTGTTACCCAAATAGGTATTGAAACACTCACGATGACGCAATTTCTATAGTTTACGCGTGTAAAAGATCTTCTCTCTCATTGACAATTTTGCATCAAGCTATGTTGATTATTTTTAAAGTAGGCCTAATCTATTACGTAAATTATCAAACAAATAATACGTACATCCAAGATAGGCCTTATGTCCATATGGCTTTACGTGCATCATTTCAATTTCGACAAATAATAGCTACAGACCTATATTTCTGATTTTTATAAATATCTCCACAAAAGCATTTGGATTGTGATCAACCAGTCCACACATGTATGGTTCGTGACAATTCAATATAAACCAATGATACAACATTTAACATGTTCACCAGTATAGGTGACATGGGCTATAGGCCCTACTAACTTATGTTACGAAAAGGTGCATGATTTCAAGTTACGTGAATACCACGAGACATTGATGACATTGATGAACACAACAGCGAGTGATAAGCAGATCAACGTCATCAAATATATATTATCAGTCGTCGTGTTTAATTTAACCCCAAGTCAAAGACAGATGTATGATTCTCTGATATTCACATTGCCCTTCGCATCTAGTTGCAATTTATTATTAAAATAATTTCGACTTGTATTAATTACAATGAAATGCACAATAGACATGATAGAGCTTGTGTCAGTTTTATCAAGACAGGAAATGATAAATAAATGTCATAAACAATCTACAGGAAAAATTGAACTGATCTGACTATCTAAACAAATGCGCAGTACAAATTCAAGTTT
Source organism: Flabesymbios commensalis (assembly GCA_964017125.1). Taxonomy (NCBI): domain Eukaryota; kingdom Metazoa; phylum Annelida; class Polychaeta; order Terebellida; family Flabelligeridae; genus Flabesymbios; species Flabesymbios commensalis. The sequence goes on along the minus strand of OZ024909.1, from coordinate 64,134,302 downwards.
AAAACGTCATGATGATCAGATTCGATGTTTTATGTATAAATTGAACAATACATATACTTGTAGCAATTATGTAGACCTGTCATGCATGATGCCCTAGCGATTAAATGTTTTCATGCGATGTACATGGCCATGGAATCGGAAGACCAAAGGAGAAAAATGTCCTGTAATTATAGAAAACTAAAGTAAATCTGCCTCAGTCACGTCTACCGGTTTAAATGCTTTGCTAATATTTTTCATCCGCAATGCAGAGTATTTATCGCGTCAAATGTTAAACATTAGCTCCGGTTAAACATGTTAATTAGGACGCCAGAAGACGAAGGCCAAAAAATACGGCAGCCAATTCTTCAATTATCTCGTGTGAAAAACCTGTGTAAATTATCTAACATGATCATGATTATTTGGTTAGTTTTACGGCGCTCGCGTCTTATTACTCTATATGTGACATTCATTAAAGGTCATTAGCATGACAACTGATCCTCTGACACAGCGCTCTCTACTAATAAACATGATAAAGCAAATTCTAAACTTTAATTATTACAGTTGGAGTGATGATTTTAAAAACATTTACATTCGCCGCATCAGGCGTGTTTATGGACTATAAAAACGAAACGCGAGACACAGGTTTATTGTAAAATCCTTAACCAGTGTTGACCGTTACAGCACGGGGATCGATTTTAAACGTGGTCGATCCCCGCATTGTAGGAGTAAAACATTTATAATGGCCGCATACTGTACCCATAACATAGGTATTCAAATGAAACGAAAAGAGCTAAATAAGACATTTATGATGATTACAAATTAAAAAACTTTTGGTCTCTTGGTTTGTATAAAATATTTCTGCGTTTTAATGGTTAAAGACCTAATCACATCTATAGTCGTTTGGGGCTTTATTTTTGTGCAGTCAGCAAATGAGAATGATAAATTAGTATTAACCCTTTAACCGCCGGTGCGGCATATATTCGGGTTCTCATTTTTATTAGCACATTATGTATCACCTTTTGTTAAAGATAAAATGTGACATCAATCAGCAATATTTGAAAACAGTTGACCTCCACTTTTTCAAATCTGAATAATTTCCACTCACTTGAAGTTGTGGATCGCGTCAGCGAGACACAACTTCAAGTGGGTGAAAATTCAGATTGAATAATTTGGCGGTTAAAGGGTTAATCGTTAAAGTTCTAATCACATCTACAGCCGATTGGGGCTTTATTTTTGTGCAGTCAACAAATGAGAATGATAAACTAGTATTAAATGCGATAATTTTAGTTCAACTTGTCTATATTTGAATAATTTTACTCACTCAATCAAGTGGGTGAAAATTTTAATTATAAAACGTGGAGCTTTAAGGATTAATCATGTTAATTAACACGCACAGAATGTTGTGTAGAACAACATTGGGTGTATCTATGGTAATGAATTTCATTATACAGAATCACATATCGCTGAGATGAGACACTCAATCTTAATCTTATGCATTTATGAGTGAAATTTTAATAATCTTTTGAATAATTGAGAAGAATAATTATATATTTTTAAAACGCAAGATAGTAAATTTTCTTTCTTGGAATTTCAATATTGATATCGCGGTTGCAATTTTTTTTAATGGACGAAAAATTAAATTTTAAAATGCATGCTTATTATCATTTTTTTACAGTTCTACCAGGTGACAAACCGGCCAAGGTGTCAATACAGTTTATGAACCAATTTATTATTCAATTCACATGTATATCGAATCATTTTCAACATCTCAACTTAGCAAAGATTCACATAAGTTCATAGACAGAGTGGAGCCGTTGACCATGCTAGAAATTGATATTTAGCAAATATGACAATGTGCAAATGAGCATAATCATGCTAATTGGAATAAAATAATGCAAGTGTGGCATTGATAATGATTGACCTTATCCTGCCAAGGCCACTTATTTAAATTTTCAACCACTTGAGGTTGTGTCTCGCTCAAGTGGTTGAAAATTACTCATGTTTTTTTAATTTGAGACCAAACATTATCATGATTATCAAATATTGATGTTTAACATGTTTAAACAGTAATTTCATTACCAATAAAAGTGATTTAAAATGTTTAATTGGCTAATAAATAGGCTAAAAATGACAATATTTTTATGATCAGGAGGATAAGGGTTAAACTTGTAACTATAACTAGCCTACTTTTTATTGGTAAGGTAGGTTCATGTGGGTGGTTGGATGTTCAGGACGGTGACAAATGACAATTAAACAGTTATTTTCATCTGAAAAAATCAACATATGTATAATATATGGTACATTGATAATGTTATTTGCCAAATTTGTATTGCTTAAATGTGAAGCATAACATGAAAATAACTAAGAATTAGAGACTTATACTCTTTCAGAACCCAAATTTCAATGTAAACTGATAGAAAAAATCAATAACATGTGTGAATACAACTATGAACAAAACTTTCATAAGATTATATCATAACATAAAGCTTTCATGTCAGGAATGAATAAACTGAACATCGAGCTTGAAAATTTAGTGCTTAGAAGTTTAAGAGTTAACCCTTTACCTACTGACAAATTTCATCACATCATCATTCACAGAATTAATAAAAATTATACAATTTTATAAAATATCCAAATGCAATACATATTCAAATAAAACTTCAACATATCCTTATTTCAATGAGTTGTATTATTTCCTTTAAAAATAATTATTTTTTTTTAAATATTTCAGGATGCATATATATATATATATATATATATATATGTGTGTGTGTAACTAGGAAATAAAGGTCTAACATGCTTAATCAGTTAATAGAAATTTGTTTTGATTAATTGTCATCCATATTATGTCTGTTCTCAGGATATATATTATGGTAGTTTAGATCCTGCTAAATCCTTCTGATTGACTGTAATTATGATAGTGTGGCATACAAAAAAAAAATTTGGACTAAAATAAAATGCATGTACATGTAAATAATTAATATAGCTTACAATGTTGAAGAAATTGTATTAAAAATTAATTTTTGATTACATGAATACCGGGTAAGTCAAATATATTGATTGTGTGACATTACCTGTATACCCATCATTTCAAATTGATCAGGGTTTCATTATAAAATGGTGAAAATGGATTACAATCACAGAGTATTATTTTCACCGCATGCACCAAATCCATGAGTGATAATCATAGGCCTATAATTTATTAGAGTGATATATATAAGAAAATATATATCTTACACTTAATTGCTGGAAACATTATTAAACAAACCAATCATTTAAAAAATACTTGTAGAACCTAATCAATAGGTCTATCAGGGTGTATTCACTTCATCAGAATTTTACTTATCACATGCATACAATCTCCTGAGTGTATATTATGCATGTTATCATGGTTATGTAAATAATAAAATAGTTTTATAATAAAATGTATTATTTAAAGTTATGTAATATAAAAATCTGTTCACAATTTAGCATTGACTCATGTAAATAGAGGTGACTGGGTCTGAAAATCTGATAATAATATTCTTGAAAATATGTCTTAGGTGTCAGGTTATCACAGCTTAGATGGCTTTACACATGTTACATATATATGCCATATGCAAATCCAGTCTGCCAAAAATATTTCAGGGCTAGGTCTATCTGCCTATAGGCCTACCAGATTTTCAGAGGTGGTAGCCCTCCTGTCAGCTGCACTCAAAAGTTAATTTTGAGTCTTAAAATGATGTACTGTACTGCTTCCACTTGGTAAGGGTGTACATCATGTACACCCTTACCAAACGGAAGTTTACACTAAGATTTCGCACATAATGCACATGTATATATGCCTATATATATTGTGATGTATCATGTTAGGAAACTTAGATTTTAAAATGTAGTTAGGATGTCAGCAAAATGTTCTATAATATTTATAAAACAGTTTGATGAGTCTATAATCAAGTAGGCCTATTATCATGATTATGCTTATAGCCTAACGACCAGAATGAAGGTGGTATTTTTTTCATTTACTAGTATTGAATTGAGTTTGCAGATCATACATATCAGACAGCAATGCTAGATTCAAAATAAAAAAATGTTTAGTGAGCTTTATCTAAATTTGAATAGACCCCAACAGTGGATAACAAATATGGTAACCTAGCTGTGTGCAAATTATTTGTAATTATCTTCCGATTGACAGAATGCATGCATACTTTTCATTCATTTGAAACTGGTATTCGCATAATTAACAATAGGTGCATTTAGTGAAATAGATGAGAAATGCCAGATTTAAATTTCTGAATGAAAAAAACCTGCAATGAAACAGCTGATAATTAAAGCTTATCAAATAAACAATATAAGGATAATTATGAATAAATTTCAATAACATATTAGGCCTAGCTACTATTAACAACAAAATATAAGCATCAAATTATTAAAATAATGAGACACTAGGTTATTATATAACAACAGAAATGCATTTTCTGATAACATGTATAATGAGACCTTGTTTTTTATTTATTGATAATAGAGCCTAATAATCATGATAATAAACACATGACAAATGATAAGGATGTTGTTCATTTTTCTGTAAATTTAGATTATCAGTTTATGTGACAAATGAAAGGATGACTAAAGTCTGTTAACATAGGCCCTATGCCATGATTTAAGCACATAATCTAAGTCTCATATACAGGCTACATGATATATCAGCATTTGTCCCATTATGAATTTAACATCCAAATTATTTAAAAATTAGAAAGATAATTAATATTTGAAAGATTGTGCCACTGATATTTAAAAAGACTATGGCAGGCATGTTCTAAATGTCATGGTTCTATGGACATTATGGATGCTAGAGGTCGATAAATAATAAAACACATCAGAACATTGCTTGTCAATGCAGGGACAATTACTTAATATGTGACACAACGTTGACATTGGCAAATATAGATAGGACTATTGATATTATAAAATACATATATTTTATTACATGTTGTTAGATTTATGTTCAGATGGTCAGAATGTAATACAATGTTAGCCACTGATAAATGAAGCTGTGAATAATACTTGAGAATATAATCTTAGCATCCCGTGCTCAGCATGTCATTTTGTATAATTGTAAGCTAGCCATGTAGGTGAGCCCTACGCATGGCAAGCATAAGACATGTATATGCAGATTTTATAAAAAAAAACACAACAGAAAAACAAACGAGTTGTTGGGCAGATAGACCTTGTTTTGATTGACAGCTGACAATACAGCAAGGACACCCTGCGGCTTCGACTCGAAAGTTTGACATTAGATATCTTAGGATTCTATTAATATAGAACAATAAAAATCAAGATTAAGGATATAGGGATTGAACTGATTATTTTGATATATATTTTGAAGAAAACAAATGAGTCTTACTCACCAAAATCATGCAAAATATCATGCTGCCCAGCTGCAATCCTGTGTCTGTATGTCCGCCATTTTGCTATCCCACAGTGCCCCGCTTGGCATGCGCATCTCGTCCCCAATTAATTCTGCATAATTAATTAGCCTGTGGCACAATAAAAATATCCACTTTTCACTTATTTTTAGCTGGCTTTTGGGTGAGTGGGAGACGTGACCAGTCATCTCGGTCAGTCGGGAGTGGACACTGGACAAGACAAGGAGTGTTATCCTCAACTGACAACAGGTTTCGTCCGTTGGAAACGGCACGACAAGTAAGTTGGGTCAGGAGTCGATATTGTCAGCAAGTTGCGAGGTGGCAACTGCCATTCTCGCCTGGTCGTGCTTGTTAATTGCTAGCCGTAATTAGTCGGCCATTATGTGGGTCTCGGCTGCAGCTCTCATGGACGCAGTCGTTTTGCTCGCCGACTAGCAACAGCTACCCGGAACGGTTTAGATGCTTGATAGGAGCTTGGTATCTGGTAAGGTTACTTTCTATTATTTTGACTGTTTCACGTGACAGTTAAATAATGTCTGTTGACCAATAATTCATCATAACGTCAAGCTGTTTGACATGAGTACACACAACAGACCTAGTTGTCTGCCTACTGTGAAACCCCCCCTCCCATATTTTGGCAACTATCAAATTTTCCGTGGATATCACCTCTGACACCTCTGTATCTATTGGAACGAAGACGTTATAACTCACAATTTCTCACAGGGGCGTGTGGTTATTCAGACATGTGTGTGGTCGTACGCTTTTTGTGCCTGTGATGTAAGATGATGAAATGGCTGCCAAAGGTCAGGTCACATGCATACACAAGTCTCGGGCATGGTCACATAACTTTTAGTTGTACATGTATCGATAACATAGAATAGTTGCAGGAGCATGTTATTTGTGAGGGGAACACATGTGAAAAGGGAGGGGTGCAAGGGGATTCCCTGGTAGTGGTTTTCTAAACACGTGCTTGAGTAAGGGATTCCCTGTAAAATGTGTTGTGATGGTTTCTCATGAGTCAGTTTGACTGTATTGCTACCCAGCCAGCGTGTGTTGTTGTGACGCGCATTGGACGGCTCCTCCCACTGTGTACAAGGGGGATGTGGGTTAGAGGAGGGAGGGGTTGATCGTCTGGCGCGCAGGCAGAGGCTGTCTGACCACCCGGCCTCAGATCATGTTATGTCTGGACTGACCTGATCGGGACAATCCGCCCCCACAACGTGGTCTATGGATCGTGGCCTCTCTCCGGTTTATGCATACCCACCCGCCATTGGGATCTGGCCTGCCTGCATCTGTTTCCGGCCTGTACAACAATCTCTTCTCCCCACGTGACTGTATTGCCCTTGTTGATATGGTGCCAGGGGGTGCTAAAATAAACCAACACACCTACTATTTTGGAGGTTTATCACTTGAAGCCCTAGAGGTTTAATTTAACTCTGTTACTGGGAATCAACTACGATTCAATTAATCCACAGCTTTTTAAAAATGAAAAAAATTGTCATATCATTTTTTTTACTCTCATCTAGGCACTAACGTTACGTATTTCCACCATTTATAACATGTAACTATAAACCATTAGCAGCGAAGTGCAGATTTTGGCGTGATTACGTCGTTTTAAATAACTTTGTGGTTGAGGGGTTAAACTCAGAATTACCTTACTTATCAAATGGTTTACAGTCCGGTCTACCGTCACTTGAGACATTTTAAATTCTATAAGAGGCCACCATGCAATCTCCAGGGGGGGGGGGATTGGAGTATTTTTGAAATAAATAATTTCGGGCGGACTGCATGAAATAAATCATTTATTTCAAAAACGTCTATGTAGGCCTAAACATGTATTAAAATTTACCGCCGAGCCGGGTTGAAATAAATCATTTGTCCGAGACAAAAACTCCAGCCCCCCCCCCCTGAAGATTGAATTGTGCCCCCCTAAATTGAAAGTTTTTCCGGAATTAAAACAGCTGGGTCTTTTTGCTTGACTGAACCATAATATTTACATTTCTGCAGACCCCACCCGTGTGTACGTTGACAATGTTGATCATGCGTGTGGGACCATAATGTTTACTAATCGTGACGACCAACCTACTTTAAAAACTAAGAAAGTTTTGATTTAGTAGTCCTCAAGAATGTAAAGGCTACCAGTTTCTTTATAGATCTGAGATCATATTATTTTAAAATGTTACTTACGAGCTTATACTGATGTGATAGTGCTGTGACGTCACAATGTATGACAGGCATGTGAAGTCGTTCTACTCAGCCTTGTGACGTCACATAACAGAAGGCTCATAATAGAAGTTTCATGATGCCCACGAATATCATAACATCCAATACAATGGGAAACAGTTTCTATGAAACACGTAGATAACCTATTATTAGTTTTTATCTCTCCCAGCATAGAGTTAACTCTGCTTCCAGTAAAACCTGTAGACCTAACGTTACTAGTGGCGGATTCACTGCCCGTGGTAGGCCTATTCATCGTAATTAAAATAAAAAACTCTGAACATGCAGAAGGAGCCGGACCAATAAATAATATCTTCCAACGCCCACGTATGAGAGGCGTAATACATAGGCCTACACAGCGTCGGGCCCCACTGCTGTGGAGTTTGACCATGACGCGCAGATTCAGATGTTTAGGCATAAACTGTCTCGAGACAGAAGTATAAATTGTACATTTATTGTAGATAACGCATAGTAAATCAAATCTTCACCTGCTTTGACACTGATGGTACCCACGGAATTTGGTAGTAGGAGCTAGCACCCTACGGCGGCCTTTCTGACTAATCATGCTTATTGTGGCCGCAGATTGGTCCAATTGGTCAATTTTATTCTCTGAATAATGGTTGACGTAGATTGCTCGAATTTGTCGAATGTTTTTATGAAATGTGGATATTTGTCCTTGATACTAGATAGTGTTACGTGTTTAAATTATAGACCCTATGTTTTATTTGTGTTGAAAAAAATCAATGTGTGATTGGCCTAGAAGCACATTATCAGATTATATATGCATTTGCCTACTTAAAACAGTTGAATACAGGCATAACGTTACAGGAGGCCTACCAGAAGTTTTCTGGGTGGAGGTTCACAAAATATGAATACGACAGAGGAGAGAGAAATGGATTGTCATCTTGGACAATCCATGGATATCCACGGCGATGTGATTTATGGAGATTTGCGGAATGGTGGGTTTGCGGATCCCGGCGACTGACTAGCCGTCCCTAAATCAGCATGATCATGGGGATAGCCGCAATCAAGGGATCAACATCATACCCCTCACCCCACCCCATCCCACACCACCCGGGACACCACGGAATGGACAGTCTCCAAGAAGGTTATATAAAACGTCCTTGGCAGTAGATTCTACATACTGATATAACTATAGAGAAGGGGACGTGGCGCATTGATAGCGCGCCTGACTGCCTCGCCAATCATGCGTGCATCCCGGTGTAAACATCCAGATTCCCCCCTCCCCTACTGAATTATACCGAGACTATACCCCACATGCCCAGACTATACCCCACCAGATTCAGGGTGGGGTATAGTCTGGGCGATAAGGGGGTTAGTATACTTTGGGAGATATTATATATGAGCACAATCGATCATAAATTTTATTTTTAGAAGTTATCTCGCACAAATATTTCATATCTGGTAATAAACACATAACTATTTGATATGTGGTGGTGTATTCAATATATGTAGACAAGCATGGACTGGATTGATATACCCTGCATCATTCAATAATGACATTCACTCTGACACTGCCGTGTAAATACAAACAGCAATGAATATTTCAATATTGTCCTCAATGTAGTGAATTAAATATTATATTTATTATAATTTAAACATGTTGAAAAATGATATGCATTTTGAAAATAATCATGTACAGAAACACAAATTTATTTGCAGTATATAAAGACACGAATACAAATATTGATCTCTTGATATGAACACTTGTTTTTGTGTGATATTTATTTGTGTGCGATGGATTTTTTTTACTGGTAGGCTTATATTATTAACATTTGAATATTTTTATTATAATTGTCAGATTTCAGGCAAATTATTATATTATATATATAAATAAGCGTCACATGTTTAACTGTTAGAGATAACGGGCACCAATAAAATCCGTATAAATCATAACCGCCCAGACTATGCCCCCTGCCGCCCAGAGTATACTCCATAATCATCTGATAATACAAGGAATAAATTCCTTGGATAATACGACAGAATGTTAGAATTTGACAACGAAACTATGTTATGTGAGATGACGATAAATATTACACCGATCGTCGATTATGTTGATAGTAAGTGATATATGATATCCACCAGAGTATACCCCATATCGCCCAGACTATACCCCACCCTGAACATAGCATACATGTGTCTATAACCAAACACGTAATAATTGTTCGAAATAACTTTTAAATATTAAATTTATAATTGATTGTACTCGTATATAATACCTCCTAGAATATACCTCCTATCGCCCAGACTATACCCACTGTGACTCTGGTGGGGTACAGGCTGGGCATGTGAGGTATAGTCTGGAAGCTATCGCTCAGACTATACCCAGGTATAGTCCAGCCAGGGGGGTAATCTGTGCTGTTACATCCGGGGTCGAATCCCGATCATCCTACGTGACTGGGCGATCATTTAAACATGTTTAACATGTTTAATGGCGGCCGGGTCGAGTTAAGGTTCAAGCCAGTATATCGACGTTAATTTCGCGCAGGGGTCACCTGGAAGCGAAATAACTGTCTCTGGTATTTTCTTGTACCTTCCACATGGGGGCTTTTTTGTTTTCGTCATTTGTGTAGATATGGTATTGTGGCGCTTACTCCTTTTACGACAATTCCGATATTGACGGGACTCAGCCTAAAATAAGTTCCTCTGTCAGATACAAGCACCAAGTTTGGCATGGAGCTAGATTAAAACACAAATAACATTTTCTAAAGGGTTCACACAATTTTCGGCCTGGAAATCCGAGTAAGACGGCGAAATTCAAAATGGCCCCCACCGGAAATCTAATATGTTGACTAATTGTTTAATAAGTGTCACAGAGCGATATCTGGATATAGGCTATGTAATAACTCTTTCTCGACATTTTTAGGTGTGGATAATCCATTGTGTGTATTATTTTAGCACAAAAAGATCGAGGTCATTTAATATGATGAAAATCAAGGTCATTTTTATCTGAAATCTTTTTTTTTTTAAATAATGTACTTAAGCCTCATAAGAATGGTTCAGTGGCCCGGGTCATGCTGGTTAATTGTATAACACAGCTAGTATGCGACACATAAAGAACATCCTAAACAATGCAAACCTTTCAACCGGTAACCACTAGCAGGACTAGTGACAGAAAATCCGAAATGCTCGCCACCGCAAAAGGTGATATTGACTAATTCTTTAATAATTATTGTTTAATAATTGTCAAAGATGAAAATGTAGTCAATACATTCATGACATTGACCTAATATACTATAGGTCAATGTTGGTCCACTGTCTACGACGCCGGTCCCGAAGGCTCATTAGATCCGGTTGTGGCGCGAAACTCAAGAGGTACTGGGCTCGAATCCCGGTCAGTGACAGGTCGGGTATTTTTCATCGAGGTTGTGCATATACAGTGCTCCAAATTGTTCAAAGGCATGTAGTGTGCAGTGTTGTCTATTTTACTGTGCACTATAAAGAACCCTTGAAGTCATTCGATGAGAGTAGGGCATAGTCTCGACTTCGGGTTTCCTTCTGTCGCGATATATTGTCATGATTGTGCAGAAAGCGACGTAAAGCAATATTCTCTTACTATGACGCTTGCCCAACATTGATCCAGCATTCCTTAAATGTCACGTGTGTGCTCGGCTTGATACAACAATGTATGCACTTTTGTTAATAATTATGTTATATGTTATATTGCCAACACATTTTAGACATATTTATTGTTTTGTCATCTTCAATCGTCCAGTCGTGTTCGGCACGCTAGATCTCCGATCTGCGCGTCAGTCTAGCATTGACTTGACAAGATGTTGTTTTGTGAAGCGCTTATTTTTCCAGAATAACACGAATAGAATAGATAGATTCGCATGATTAGAATAGAATAGAATAGAATAGAATAGAATAGAATAGAATAGAATAGAATAGAATAGAATACGGTATTTAATTGCACCTGATTACATGGCCAAACAATTTAGCAAAAACATTTTAAAGACAAAACAGTATCCATCCGTAAATAATAAGATTACAACTTAGTACGAAAGTGGAGGTGGATGACCGAGTTTTAACAGACAGTCAATTATTATGGCAAATAGGCTCATGTGACGTCTATCCCAATGAGATTGTGGTGGCTGCAGCTCACCAAACATACCGCAACGTTGTTTCAATAGCGGATCAACGTCGAAGACGTTGACCCGCTATTGAAACTACGTTGTGGTATGATTTTTTTTTGATGTGGATGGAGGTATGCGCCTGAGATCAGGCTCTAGTCACCATGCGCCGCCCGCTTTCATCTCGGTCATAGCTTCCTCATAGTTTCGATGTAACACCTATGTAAATGGTTAGCGCCCGTGGGCTGCTCACCCATGAATATTTATAGGACGGAAATGAACCCCACCGGGAGACTTGGCGTCCATAAATTAGCCCTCTAATTTCTTTCAGGTCGAGTATAAAGTTAGCCTCGTCAAAATTGGTCTCCTGTTGCCGGGCTGTTTTCAAGACAGGGACGGGGGAATTATTATGTTGCGTCGCAACGTTTTGCGTAATTTCAAATGTAACCTAGGGCTCGCCTAATTGATTTTTGAACTAATATCATTTTAAAATTAATAGTCCTATTGATTTACGTTCTAGATCGTGTCGATATTTGTGACGTTTCGGTAATTAATTACAACGTAGCATTATTATTTTTGTTATTCAATAATTAATTATTTCGTCACAGCGTTTTAATTAAAAATACATATATTGGTCTAAATTGCAATGGTTGTGTGTTTTAAAGCGAGCTGTACAAAGCATACAGGTTTGATCAATATAAGTATTACTCGACGATAGCAGGTTAACCATTTAAGCCCTCACGATGCATTAAAGCATCATTTTTCATCCCTGAAAACATACGTAATGTTCCTATAACTAAGGGTTTTAGAACGAAAATTTCCATGAAACTGGTTTACCAATTCATGGCAATTTCTGTAATTTTTAAACCACAGCAAATCATCTTCATCCACTACAAGTCGAGAATTGCGACAGCAATTCGCGGATTGTCAGATTGTAATGGATGAAGATGACAATGGTAAATTTAGGCTTGAAAGGGTTAAATAATTTTCACTCACTTGAAGTTGTGTCTCGTCAACTGGGTGAAAATTACTCATAATTATTTTTTTAATTTGAAACCAAACATTTGCTAATGTTGATGTTTAAGCCCACATTTTGTTTTCCATAACTGTGATGGCTGTTAGCCCTTAACCCTTGCAGCGCGGGGATAGACTTTAGTCGTCAGAATCTGACGTCTATAGACGTCAGATTCTGACGTCTAAAGTCAATCCTCGCACTATAAGAGTAAAAATATTTCTAAAGGCCGTAGACCCATAACATAGGTATTCAAATGAATCAGAAAGAGCCAACTAAGACATTTATGATGATTTCAAATCGAAAAAACCCTTTGGTCTCCATGGTTTATACAAAAATATTTCAGCGCTTGAAGGGTTTAGGTGCTAATCGCGTCTATAGCCGCTTTTACTCTTTTTGTTTAACCGTCAAATTAAGAAAATTTGAAGGAGAAACATCTTCCGGCACCAAGTCTTGACACAGCGAGGCCGTCAGGCTGCGACCTCAGGAGTAGCCAGCCTTGCAGGGAAGATGAGGAGAAATGACCATTAAAATGGTCACACTCCGATATGGTTTGATTCAAATTGCACAAATATGAGTAATTTCCACCCACTTGAAGTTGCGGATCGCGGCAGCGAGACACAACTTCAAGTGGGTGTACAATTAAATTGATAACTCAGCACTTCAAAGGTTAACATGCTAACACTCTTCGTGCTCGATTCTCAGTTAGTATTTGTCATTCATTTGAAGCTGGAATCGCTAACGCAATCTCCATCTTTAAATCACGGAAAATATTTTTTCTTCATGAAAAAAAACTAGATATTTGCGAGTGGAATTACCTGCTTAACCATGTTAACTGAACATCCTCAACAAACTATTTTGTCAATTTTGAACCCAAGTTTTTAACGACTATCATGAATAAGATACGTTTGATTTGATCTCTAAAAACGGTTGTGCTTTATCTGTTTATCGTAGTTTTTATTATAATTATCAGATAATGTATGCATGTTGACACTTCATCATTAAAAATGATTGCAAAATGTATCATTCTGAAATAATTAAAGAAATTATAATGGCCGTAGACCCATAATATATGTATTCAAATGAAGCGGAAAGAGCTAACTAAGACATTTGTGATGATTGCAAATTGAGCAAACCCTTTAGTCTCCATGGTTTATACGAGTTTATATCAGCGCGGTTAAGTATTAACCCTTACAGCGCTAGTCACGCGCTAGTCACGTCTATAGACGTTTGTAAACAAGCTTACGTTACAGTATACGTCTTGGAAGTAGAGCTTATTTCGTCTTTTTCGTTTTGTGTACATTGTCTTTTTTATGTTTCTGTATTTTATTTAAGATCAGTAGGCTATATAGCTTGATATAAATTAATTTGAAAACTCTCATCCAAAGGAGTCGCTTTAAAGTGGACAAGACAGAAATCAGACTCACACTTGTATAATCTGAGTCTGCCATCAGTGACTGGAGCCATTGGGGTTGAGGAGGCGGGGGGGGGGGGGGATCTCATATTGGCCATATTGCGTACACCGACTGACACAAAATGTAAACCAAACATTGTGCTTAACATCGTTCCAGCGTCCCCAAGCACAACGTTTATTCTACGTTTTGTGTCGTTAGCTTATTTGCCACCCAGTTGTTGGCTACCGTCATATTCTTTAGGTGGGAAGTCGGTGTGAGAGTGGGTGCCATGCCATCACCCCATGGTTGATCCTGAAGCTGTTCTAATGCTGGTCAAACGTCTGAAATGCCGACCCAGCAATGTGCCAAAAATGATAGTCTGTCAGATTCTTGTCTGCCCACCCCTCTCTATTTCCACTCGTCTTCTTACATCCCTAGAATTATCAGACAGTGTTGCCCTTGAGATGAGAAGACATTGACGGTACCTTTCTGCTCTCTATCTTGTAGGCCGACCATAGAACCGTCAACATTAGGCAAGGCGGCGGCGGCGGAGTCCGTGTCCGACTGACAGCATCAACAGCAACCACAAGGCAACAGGGAGTGAGTGATAGCAACAGCATGTACACCCTGAGCTAGGTATGAGGGGCGGCAGACCTCTGTGTGGAGAAAGCCTTACAACACGTTAGATAGGTAAGCACCTGTCCTAATATCCCAACCCTACATGTGCCAGGGTCGCCAGCAATAAAACAAACCTGGAGTAGCTGTTTCAAATAGCAATGTCCAATTTTAAAAGCATTACCCGTGACAGTATTGAGTGTATCTGTTTTTTAAAGACTAATCTTTTTCATAATGTTTCTGCTTTATCAAACAACCGTGAAATGTTTCCCAAATGCTTGCCGACCGTCTGCGAAGTCGGCCCAATATTTAATCAACGTAAAGTTCATGTTAAGTCTTTGTGGGTAGAATTTGAATTGTCCGCAGCTGCTTATGGGAGTTTATTTAATACACTCGAAAGCTTTTGTTTTGTGGCTTTCGAGCTGGTGTTGCAACTGGCTCGAAACCGCGTGAATGGAATATTTTTACAGTTGTGGGCTATCGTATACTACCGCCCTCTGGCGTTAGTAACAGACAGCTAGCACGCTTTGGTGGCCACCTATCTACACAAATATAACATGCGCAAATGCACCAGACACGAGACACCACACCCATTGCTTTAATTCTGGCCCTCCGTCTAAGACGGTGCCCCAACAATAACTCAACATTGGGTCGTGTTTGTTGAGATGCAACCAAACACTTGCAAACACGACACGTTGACCCGATGCTGGTTCAATGTTGGTCCAGCGTGGCCAACATTAACTAGCATTGGTTCAACGTCTGCTGCTGGCCGGTGAACACGTGCGGACACAGGTGCTCACGGCGCGCTGCACAGGGATCATAAATTACAGTCTGGATCCTAACAAAATACCTGACATAGTCAGGATGCGCACGATGTGTCTCAGATCTCACTCCCGTAACTTTGGTCAATTTTGGCAGCAAAGAGATGCGCGTGTGTACTCACCAACCCTTATCGGCCCAGGGGGCACTCTGACAACAAAGGATTTTGGAAAGTTTTTTAGTAATAAAGAGAACGGTTGCACATACATACCTGGTATGCGCAACCTTTCCATTATATAACTAAATATCATTATGGTATAGTAGTAATAATCTTTTGTACTAAGAGTATGGTCTGGTATTGAACATGTTGAAGGGACTATAGTTTTATTTTTTAGTATACAACTACTTTAGTCTAATAGTATTTATATTATTTAGAAAATTGTCAACCTGTTAAAAATAAGTGCTAAGGTGTTCTTCTATCATGGTTTAATTGAATTAACTAAAACTGACAGCAAAATATTTTGATCACTAACTTGATGGTCCTTATCAAGGCTGTATCGTAGTCATATGATATTTTATTGCCAATGTTATATAAAGAAAGTTTTTAATATTTATATTAGGATACAACAGAGAAGGATTTCAGCATTCCGACAGCAACAACGGATGTTTCCGTTTATAGTTTTCATATTTGGTTTAGGTCATGTTCAAAGATGTTTGGTGTATTTTGAGGGCCAAGGTCGAAGTAGTTCGTCACAATTTAGTTTCATGCATAATAGTTTCAAATGATTTGTGCCGAATTTTCACTTTTGACACACAAAGGATTGTGCATCAACTACATTATTTCAGTTTTGACACACCGCAGAAGGGTTTCGTTAGACTTGTCTTGTCTTGTATTGTACTGTCCATGTACTGTATTTTTATCCTTTATAAGACCTCATTATGACTGTAACGAAGAATTCGGTGACACATATCTAGCCTTTTGTTATTTATTTCAAAACAAAGTAAATTAAAAAACATGTGAATTATTAGGTGTAATACGTGACTTAGATGGTGCTTACGTTGTGTAATACGTGACTTAGATATGCTCTACCATCACCTACATGCATCCTGCGTGTTCATCCTCATATATGAATTATAATGTATAATATATGACTTAGATATGCTCTACCATCACCTACATGAATCCTACATGTTTCTCCATCCTCGTATATAATTTATGAATTATTAGGTGTAATACGTGACTTAGATGGTGCTTACGTTGTGTAATACGTGACTTAGATATGCTCTACCATCACCTACATGCATCCTGCGTGTTCATCCTCATATATGAATTATAATGTATAATATATGACTTAGATATGCTCCACCATCACCTACATGAATCCTACATGTTTCTCCATCCTCGTATATAATTTATGAATTATAAGGTGTATTATGTGACTTAGAGATGACCTGCTATCACCTACATGAATCCCACAAGTTTCTCTATCCTCATACAAATCATACAATAGCAGAGGACACTATTGCGTGAACGATAATAAGTAAAGGGCAACCTGACGCCAGAGAACGGCGTCACCGCCAACCAGAAGCCTTTGAAATTCAGTAACAGTCCATTAACCTCTGACTGCTCTGGACCACTTCACAGCAAACAAAACACATTCGACCAATGTTGTTTTAATGTTGTGCCACCGTCAGACTCTGACGGTGGCACAACATTAAAACAACATTGGCCCATGAGACTCTGGCCCAACATTTGACCAACATCGGATCAGTGGTGCTTTAGCCCTCTATTGGCAGGGGCTGGTGCACAGTGGATTCCTTCTTTACCTCATTCATTTCCATCAAATATAATTATGGAATTGTTGTCCCCAGCAGCCTTGTGTGACATTGAAAACTTAATCCCTAGTAACTTTCATGGAAAGTAAGGCTGAAAAGTCTAGCGTGTGTACTATCATGAAAGATAACTTTTGTCATTTATCCAAAATGATATGTTTTTTTAACCCTACCAATGATACTTTTATGATGTTTCTTTGAAACTTAAAATCCCTCTTTCTCAGAGAATATATATGTAACTACTTCCATCAAGAAGGTATATATCTAGGCCCGCAAACGAATGTACTGAATATAATTTCAGATAGGACCATTTTATCGGAAGAATGTATTGTCCAATAGTATATGTGTATGCGGTATGAGTCAGTTCTATTTACATAAATAACGTGTGGTTGCTAAACATGCTAAAATATATCAGTGTAATAAATGATCTCTGAGTCACCAAATCAGTATGGACCCATTGCGTTTAGTTTACATGTCAACTCTATTATGAAAATCAACATACAATGTATACCATATAAAAAGTTATTCTTATAGCAAGGGATGTGGGGGGGGGGGGGGTATATCTGATACGAACACCGCTTATATAATATTACAGGATATTGCGAACTTTTGAGAAAACTCCTTAGTAAGCCTATAATCCATGTAAAGCAATACAGTATCTGCTTTCTTCACAAGCAAGCAAATAATGCCTTTTGGGTTTAATATCGATGATTACATCACAAAACGTCATTTTATTACAATTTTGTTGACACGCTAAAATAATAATTTTGCCTTGATCTGCTATTATATAGTGAACGATATGCCTCGTTACATCAAGCGATCCACATTAGCCACACAAACTTTATCGCAAGCATGATTTTCGCTGATTTCTCAGTCGATTCTAAATTTCCTTGGGCAAATTTTGCAAAGCCATTTTCTAGTCAAATCCTAACAGCGTTAATAATTTTGCAAACTTCTTTTGTTAAATCTATTTTAAAAGTTAGAACATTTGATAATAATGTAATCAGGTAATGAAATACTGGGTTTGAAAAATAATTAGTTTAATGGTTTTACAGAGGGAGGTTATAATTTGCTATTTACTACATGTGAAGTGATCTAAATTTACTGGCAGTGGTGATTGTGTTGTTTTTGACCCATCATTTATTATACTATACACATGCTACAATTATTATACTACACATGCTACATGTAGTAGTAAACCCATTATCTGTGATCAGGCAATTGAAAAGTGAATTTTAAAAGTGCACAGTAAATTATTTTAACATTTTGGCTGGTAATCACGACAATAGTTGTTTTTAATCCGTTTCCTTAGCCAAACAAACCAATGTTATTGGAAATGAAATGACTGCTTAAACATCAAGATTTGTACATGTTTGGTCTCAAATTAAACAAAGATTAGTAATTTTTAGCTACTTGAGGTTGTGGGTCGCGGTAGCGAGACACAACCTCAAGTGGTTGAAAATTAAAATAAATTGACTCAAAGGATAAGGGTTAATATGCATGCGGTGCCGTGTTTTTTTGTGGCTGCGGGGTGTAATGGGTGTCCGTCGTGGTGTATGTTTTGTGTGGCTGAAAGGTGTAATGAAAGGTGTAATGTCCGTCGTGCTGCGGGGTGTAGTGGGTGTCCGTGGTAGCTTGGGGTGTAATGGGTGTCCTTCGTGCTGCGGGGTGTAGTGGGTGTCCGTGGTAGTGTGGGGTCAAATGGGTGTCCGTCGTAGTGTGGGGTCTAATGGATGTCCGTCGTAGTGTGGGGTCTAATGGGTGTCCGTCGGAGTTTGGGGTCTAATGGGTGTCCGTCGTAGTGTGGGGTGTAATGGGTGTCCGTCGTCGTGCCGTATTTTGTGTGGCTGTGGGGTGTACTGGGTGTCCGTCGTGGTGCGTGTTATTGTGTGGCTGCGGGGTGTAATGGGTGTCCGTGGTAGTGCCGTGTTTTGTGTGGCTGTGGGGTGTAATGGGTGTCCGTGGTTGTGTCGTGTTTTGTGTGACTGCGGGTCTAATGGGTGTCGGTCGTGGTGCCGTGTTTTTGTGGGGCTGCGGGGTGGAATGGGTGTCCTTCGTTGTGCCGTGTTTTGTGTGACTGCGGGGTGTAATGGGTGTCCGTCGTGGTGAGGGGTATGGTGGGTGTCCGTCGTTTTGTCCTGTTTTGTGTGGCTGATGGGTGTAATGTGTGTCCGTCGTTGTGCCGTATTTTGTGTGGCTGCGGGGTATATTAGGTGTCCGTCGTGCTGTGGGTTGTAATGGGTGTCCATGGTGGTGCGTGTTTTGTGTGGCTGCGGGGTGTAATGGGTGTCCGTGTTGGTTGTCGGGACGAGTTAGTTGTGTGAGCCGGCAGGGATCTCAACTAACTCGAGACATTGCACCAATGTTGGTTCAATGTTGGCCCGACGTCTACGACGTCGGGCCAACATTGAACCAACATTGGTGCAATGTATCGTGTTTGCAGGGATCTCACCATGACGTGGTCGTCCTTGCCAGATCAAGGATCACCTAATTATATCCTGTATCGCGGGCCTTGTGTATGCTCACGTCACCAGCATGAAATATTCAGCGTGCCAGAATTACAGGCGGGCCGCAGGTCAACGGCTACATTAATGAATCCCTAATATCACCCACCTTGACCCTGCCAGACGCCGGGTCAATGTTGGCACATAGTCACTGACACTGTGCCAGCATTGACCCGCCTTTGGAATGACTTCTCCACCACCTACCTCTTCACACGGTTTCCTATTCGCTTGGCCGCCATTTTTTGTCACAGAACCAAAAACTGTCTCCATTACTAAGATTTCCTCTTGGACAATGTAGGTCACTCCCTTTTCTACCTGCCATCATGATCTCCTCCCGTTTGTTATGCTACATTTTAAACGTATCATACTCCATTTGATTTTATTCCTATTCGTATCATCGTTATTATTATTATTTATTATTATTTCGTTATTATTTTGGAGGGTTAGGGTGTCTTCGCTGCCAATAGGCCCTATGTCCAGAAATTAGTTCAATTTTTTGGGGACATAATGGTGCTTCGTCATTAATTTATATATATATATTTCGTCCCATTATTCGTGTCACGTTGGACACCCCATGATATTTCCATAATACGAAATTAACATCTCTAGTCGATAATAACTAATACACAAGAACTATTTGAAACATTTTTTGATAAGTCGACCCGTATTATTTTTTTATAAACGTATACTTTTAATTGCTCATCATGACAGCATGAAGTTGTGAATCGCAGTAGCGAGACACAACTTCAAGTGGTTGAAAATTATTTAATTTATTTTATTTAACGCTACATCTCACTGAAGACAAATACATTTCGACATCGTCAACATTTTTGCGATCACATGATTTGCACTCTCTTTAACCCTTTTAAGCCTGAAAGGGTTGTCAACTTCATCCCCTACAAAAAGTTGTTGACTTAATCCACTAAAAGCCGCAGATTGTGAATGAAGATGACTTGAAGTGGGTGACAAATGAAAAAAAAACTATTATTATTATTAACCAGTTCCATAAAAAAAATCGTTCTTTAACCCCCTAGTTTTTAGGAAATTAAATCATCTTTCAGAGAAGCAAGATTATGCTTTAGTGCATCTTGAGTGCTTAACGGGTTTTAACATATGCCTATTTTTATAAATAGTAATACACGTAGACTATGTGCCTACAATTCAATTATTTTTTATGAATAATATAATATCAGTGATAAGCAAACTGACTGTCTCCAGCCACGCGTCCACAACAGTGCAATACCCAGTTAGGGGCCACCAAAAGAACTTTGCTGTGCGAAGCCGAAAGGCAGTATCTGTTTACTTTGCAAGTAAGCAGGTACTGCCTTTTGGCTTACCATAGCAGTCTTGTCAGATAGTATTTATCTAGCTTGACCCTTTCAGCGCGAGGACCGTCTTTAGACGTCAGAATCTGACGTCTATCGACGTCAGATTCTGACGTCTAAAGTCGATCCCCGCACTGAAAGAATTAAACAATTATAGTTGCTGTAGACCCACGACATAGGTATTCAAATGAAGCGTAAAGATCCAACTAAGCCATTTATGGTGATTTAAAAGTGAAAAAACCCTCCGGTCTCCATAGTTGATACAACAATATGTCAGCGTTGTGAGGGGTTAAAATGACGAAAAATATTTATAGTTAAGAGAAGATAGACTACTCACTAATTTATTTCTTGTATCAAAAATTATTGAACGTATGTCACAAAACAATGTATAAATTCAATGCCAGTTTAAGGTAGTGCGTGAAAACTTGTAATTATGAGCCTAGCAGAACAAGGGTTAGCCCAGCATATGTCCACAGCATTCATGTGATTATTGTTTTGCGCACCTTTATTTTGCTCGTACAATGTATTGGATAAAGTACAGGAAGTTTTCTCGAGTTTCTCATTAGTAAGCATTGTAAGGCAGGGATTCGTGTAGGATTACTTACATCTATGATGACCGGATCCCAACCCAGTTCATTATCCTCTAAATGTTGCAGTCTCAGATCAGAGAAATTCACATCCACGAGATCTTATGGGAATTGGTGTTCTCTAATCCTATAACGATATGAATAACAGCTTCTTTACAAAAGGCGAAGCTCTCAATGAAAGTCATAATATTATGAAAATTTAAGTGTTGATTGCTGACGCGATAGCCTGAAGAATGCGAACATTTTTGTTTTACGTGTTGATCACAATCATATCAGTGATTGTCAGTGTGGTAAAATACGGATCTTTATAGGTTTATTCTGTGAAACGCAGTGACTTCACCAGATACCGTTTTAAATGACAACTCGGTGAAAACAAGTTATATAAGACCCCCCTCTCCCATACATCATTGTATCACCTAGCTGGTTGAAAATAATATTGGCGGTCAAAGCTATTTAGTTTCACAGAATTATTGCATTGGAACTGATTAATCTAGGAGTCTGTGGTTCATAGCAGAAGGAGAGTAGGTGGCTTGGGGCTCATTTCATTAAAGTTGTTTTCTCACACTTTCTGCTGTGGTTTTCAACTTTTCACTATACTTATGTTATGAGACGTTTCTCACACTATGTGCAGTTGTTTTAACTATGAGACGTATATCAGTATCAGGCCATATCCGCACTCTAGCTGTAGTTTAGACTGATGTCATGTGTGAATTAATCGTGTGAGAAAATACAAATGGATAAGGTGTTCGCAAAAAGGCTCACACCTTTCACAAGCGGGTCAGAAAGTGAAGAAGCAGTAGTTGCTTGTGTGGACATTTCTTAATGCCTCCGTCACGAAAACGCCGACCAACGCTTTTTGAAGCATTTCTTACTGGCTTATCGTACATTCAACTCTACAAATCTACGGAATTTGTATTTTAAGTCGGAGAAAGAACGCTATTACGATATATTTGAATATACTTGGGGCTGCGTGCCTCGAATATTAAGATCTACGAATATATCGAATTTCGTTCTTTCTCCTTGATTGAAACTAGTATTAACCTTCAAAATCTGTTGTCACATAGATGTGAATTACTGCCGCATTTTAGATTTTATATAATACTTAAGTGCCATAGTTTCTGACGTCTTTATCATGATGGTCCGCCTATTAATTATTTTCTAATCAATTGTATCAAACTATTGTCATTTTGTGCATACATGCGTGCTACAAGGGTGCCCAAACGGTTAACCTTACCCGCTAAGTTACCTAATTTAAATTTTAACTCACTTGAAGTTGTACAAGTTTGTGTCACAACTTCAAGTGAGTGAAAATTACTCATATTTGTTGTCCCATGTTTGTTACATTTTGGAAGTATACCTGGGGCCTCTTAACTTATCAATTTGAACGGGGTCAACTTTTGTCTATGTGTTGTTTTCGTAGCGGATATTTCTTATGGGTTTGGACGTATACATCTCTATACCTACGTCCAAACTGTACTTTTTAAAACATATGGTTCCAACTAATTATTATTATTATTGTTGTTATTATTATTGTTGATGGATATTTTATCATAGCTTGCTCATTGGGGTTGTCTCTCTATGATATATTTGTGTTGTTTTGTCTGCACCCCCCTGTTAGGTTCTGCTGGTAAACTGACTGAGATTAGAAAATTAATCAACAATGATCAAGTGTGATAAAAACAACGGCAAACTAAATTAATTGCTGTCACAAAACTAGGCAACAGTTTTGTCGAGCGTATCTGGTGTTTTTATTTTAAATTGGCCATAAATGCAATTATATTGACAAATGTCGAAACAGATATTTTTTAGCGTTGTTGATCCCAAACGGCTGCTGTTGTCAACAATATTATTATGGAAACGATTGGAAATAAATCTTTGTGTGTATTACAAGCATTATAATACCGGCGTTGTTTCTTAATGATCAACACATTATTATCATAAAATAAATAATAAACGGGAAATAATGAGAATAAATGTTTAATGATTTAAAAAGCGCTAGTTTTATGTTACCCACTTAAAGTTGTGCTTCCCTGATCCACAATCTCAAGTGGGTCAAAATTACTTGCATAATATGTATCATTTGAATCTAAACATAGGTCAATCTAGCCATTTTATTGCCAAGTTTTGTTCGAAGTTTTTTATCCCCCGCCCGTAGGGGAAGGGGGATTTTAGTCGCACCAGGATCCTGTCCGGCGTCCAGCGTCCGGCGCCACGTTTTCTTGTGGGCACAAAAACTCAAAAACTACTGGTCAATTTTTTTTTGAAATTTTAACATGACATTCCCAGCAATATGGGGATGTGCAAGAGATTTTTTAAAGATGCTACCAAAATTCAAAATGGCCGCCAGAGGTCGACTCCAAAAAAATTTCGTAGGTGCAAAAACATATGTAGATGACTTTTTCAAGGTTTTACTGAAATTCAAAATGGCCGCCACGGATCAACTTCATTTTTATGGTGGGCTCAACAAATTAATTTGGTCAATTTTTTTAATTTTAACATCACATTCCTAGCAACATGTGGATGTGCAAGTGATTTTTTAAGGATATCACCAAAATTTAAAATGGCCGCCAGAAGTCAACTCTAATTTTTTTTTTGGACGCAAATACTTGAAACAGTATTGAGTGAATGCCTCGTGTTTGCTGGTAGGACTGCATCATATTTCTACAGATCTGTAGAAATACTATGCAGTCTTCCTACCTGCCCAGAAAACACAAGGTAGTAGGCTACATTATCATGTATCTGTATCCCGGGATCTGTATCTATGCAGATACAGTCGTGTTATAATTATGTCTTTATAATATTCTGCCTCCATTCTCTGTCTACTTGAAAAGCGCGACAAGCAGTTCATGGGGGATATTTTTTTTGCTAGGGCCAAGCAAACACTTACACAAGACATTCAACCAATGTTAGGCCAGCGTACGTCGCCGTCGTTGGCCCATCATTGAGAAACTAACAGCTCCAACAATTTTCATTGTGTTTGTTGGGTACATAGCCAGCGGCTCCGGTTATCCTGGAGGTGTCGGTGACGAAATTTTGCTGCACATGGGGAGGGGCTGTCCAATTAAATCCTGATCAATATAATTCTAAATAGTATAAATTGTATTAGAGGTAGGCCTAGTCGTCTGTATATTAAATACATGGAGCCCTACACGTGTGTTTGCTTTTTATATTGTTTGTTAATTGAATGTTAGTCTATATAATCTCATTCTGAAATATTATTTCACCTATTTATATATTTTGATATGATCTTCGGATAAGATTGTAATATAGTAGACCTCGATTAAAAAACGGAGAAATGAAAATTTGACTAGGCCAAAATAATCATAGGAATATGCAGGCTTATCGGTACAATTGGCCTGCTATTGTTATAATTAGGCCTAATATACAAACACACAATATATAATACTGGTATTGTATGACAAAGTTATAATAATTGCAAAAAGCTTTGAACGGACTTCAGATAGACTTTCGACTTCAGACTTTCAACTTCAAATTTTGGGTGTTAGACTCTGGATTTCGATTTCAGACTTAGACAACATACAACTGACAGACTTCAGACTTTGGTTTCAGACTCGGATTTCAGACATACTATTGACTTCAGACTTTGGACATAATTCAGATAGTTTTCGGACATCAAACTTCAGATTTCGTCAGACTTCGTACATCAGACTACCAATTGTCACACAACAAAAACAAACATACATATGTAACCAAATAAGCTCAAGAAATACATTATAATATATGTTATGAGGATCAGGAGAACTGCTGATCACTGGTGATCGCTATCATGCAGGCCACTTCAGACAAACTTCGGACGGTTTTCAGACTTATGACAGACTTCAGACAAACTTCGGACAGACTTCAGACGTCAGACTCCTACTTCAGACTTTGTACCTCGGCCAGACTTCGAACATCAGGATTTGGATTTTGGACTTCAGACTTTCAATTTCACAATTCAGATTTAAGACTTCGGACAGACTTCGAACTTCTGACATCAGAATTCGAACTTCAAACTTTGAACTTTAGACTTAGAGTTCAGATTTTAGACTTTGGATACAGGGCCTACTTCGGACAGACCTCGTCCTTCCGATTTTGAACTTCGGTCTTTGAATTTTAGAATTTGGACAATATAGGCTACTTCAGATTTCTTCGGACTTAAAGAGTTCAGACTTTGGACTTCAGACTTTAAAGTTCAGAGTTCAGAAACCCTCACTGTGTTTTAATACTTTAAACAGTTAAATAATAAATTAAACACCATTTTCTATGACTTTGATCTTTTGATTAAAATAAGCAAAACAGTTAAGCAGCTTTAATAATTATTGTGAGACAGCTCCATTTTAGCTGTCCGTAAAACAATAACCCTGAAGGTCGACGCAAGCTCTACTCCAGTGCCGTCAGGCTCTAGTTATCACATTAAACGGTCAACATCGTGATCTACCAATACACTTATATTATAATTATCAAATTGTTAAATTTAATACCAGAATATGATAATTGAAAACTTATTTTTCAAATTGAACAATTTAGGATTTAATTAATTGGTATCAGTTAGGTCCGTAATGTCTTGCAACTTCAAATGCAGGTTTCAGATGTATCTACACATAAAATAGGCAAGCAATTAATCATGGCGTTTTACGGTGATTAATGTCCTGTATTAATGGACAAGTGGGACCAAACTTCATATTAGGGCGATCTTTTTATTTATTTAATTTACGTTTGATTTAACTTGAGTTAACTTTTACATATCTAATGCAAAACGTCACTCTCACAGTATTAGTAACTTAGCTTTGTATTTCAGTATGATTACACGCTTCCACCCTAAGACCGCTAAATAGATAAATCTACATTTGTTGACCAGTGACCGCAAAGTCACACGTTCCTATGTCTTTGTGTGTTTTGGTATTATAGATCATGGCTTCAACATTTACAGATCCTAGATACTAGTATCTTTTTGCATATTGTTAAAATGAAGTATGCACAAATGAGTGAGAATAAAATGAGCGATAAAACAAGGCCCCTTACATACATTAGATACTGTATCTTTGATATTGTCCCTCGGTCGTGTTATCAGCCAACGTGTTGTCAGTGCTATTTCAATGAGTGGAACACACAGCATTTAGGCTGTTATAACAGTGTAAGTGCTGTGTGTTTCACTTAGCTGAATGGGACATACATCACTTTGTCTGTTATAACAGCCTAAGTACGGTATGTTCTACTCAAATGAGCGGGACATACAACACTTTGTCTGTTATAGCAGCCTAAGTGCTGTATGTTCCACTCCGATTAGCGTGACATACAACACTTTGTCTGTTATAACAGCCTAAATGCTGTATGTTCCACTCCGATTAGCGGGACATACAACACTTTGTCTGTTATAACCATAGATCTAGAGAAAATGCTGCATGTTCCACTTCGATTAGCGGGACATACAACACTTTGTCTGTTATAACAGCCTAAATGCTGTATGTTCCTCTCCGATTAGCGGGACATACAACACTTAGTCTGTTATAACAGCCTAAGTGCTGTATGTTCCACTCCGCTTAGCGAGACATACAACACTTTGTCTGTTATAAAAGCCTAAATGCTGTATGTTCCATTCCGATTAGCGGGACATACAACACTTTGTCTGTTATAACAGCCTAAGTGCTGTATGTTCCACTCCGATTAGCGGGACATACAACACTTAGTCTGTTATAACAGCGTAAGTGCTGTATGTTCCACTCCGATTAGCGGGACATACAACACTTTGTTTGTTGTAACAGCCTAAGTGCTGTATGTTCCACTCCGATTAGCGGGACATACAACACTTTGTCCGTTATAACAGCCTAAGTGCTGTATGCTCCACTCCGATCAGAGGGACATACAACACTTTGTCTGTTATAACAGCCTAAGTGCTGTATTTTCCACTTAACTGACCTGGACATACAGCACTTTGTCTGTTAGGTGGTATATAACTGAGTTATGATTTACTGATGTACATGCACGTCGTGACTGTCACGATGTCCCCTGTGACACACACAATGTGATGATGACGTGACAGCTAAGTGAGGCTGACATCTACCACACCTGTGACCTCCATATACTAGTCTGAAACCCCAACCCTAAGTCAAAGGAGTTTGTTGTCTTTTACAGCTAAGTAATGCCTCATTTCTTATAGGCAATAGCTATGTCGAGCAAGCTAATCGTTAGGGTTTTAACAGCTTTGTTGAGCATTATATCGTCCCCGTTGGATATGAACGGGGTATCTGCCACTTTGTAAAGTGGCAGATGCACCCTTTCATATCCAAATGCCATATGTCTGAGTTTTGTAGCTAATCTTTGAAATACTTCAATCTTGCGGTACACTCCATCATATAATGCACCCGGATAATACTTGACAGATTTTTCAGAATGCTCAAATTGCACTTCGATCATTTTAAGAATGTCCTTTTATCCGTCATTTTGTCTTCATCGTTGATATTTGATTCATCAATTTTCACAGATCTCGTGTTGATCTAGGCCACGTTTTTTTAGCATTAAATTGCACAGTCTCCCCGGCATATCTGGGGAATAAATTATCTGGGCATGCCCATAACTCCTTATCGGGTGAGTGAAAGAAAACACTCTCAATAACCAACCATGCCAAATCACCCCAGCCTCACGTCATCTGTATGTCGTGTTTTTTTCTCCTGCATATTCCACTGTTTTTAACGTATTGCAAAGTCAGTTAACCTTTTAAACCCTCACGATGCATTAATGCAGACTTAAACTGCATACAACTAGGAGTTTAAGCATGAAAATTTCCATAAATTTGGTTTACTAATACATGGCAATTTTCTTTAATTTCTTGCCCACTTCAAATCATTTTCATCCACTACAATTCGATAATTGCGACAGCAATTCGCGGCTTGTAGTGGATGAAGATGACAATGGTGAATTCAGGCCTGAGAGGGTTAAATGACCGTCTCGGTCCAAAAGTGACGTTAACCCTTAGACCACTGATGTCGACTACAGTAGACATTATTTGTTTTTATAAGCACCTGTTTAATCAGTTTTTAAAAGTAAAATATGCCTTTTATCTTAAAACACTGATATATGTTAGGACTTAAATTTTACAAATCACATGAATTTTCAGTCACTTGAAGTTGTGTGTCGCGGTAGCGAGACACAATTTCAAGTGATTGAAAATTTAAATTGAATATATCAGTGCTCTAAGGGTTAATCAGGACTTTGAGTTACTTACTTCGTATAGACCTGTAGTAATCTGGAGGTGGATAGGAGCTTGCCGTGGTGTTCTCTCCGAGGCCGTGGATGAGTCTATTTGCTTTACCCGAAAAATACAACATGGCGGTGACTGAGAGCGATCCCGGCCCCAAGGTCCGAAAAATGTCCATAACTTTTCAATGGCTGTGCGTCCTCTGAGCTGAGCATGCGAGCATGGAAGTGAAATGTTACTGATTGTAAAAAAAAACTATTTTTAACCTGATTACTCCACGATATTTTCCGATATGACAGTCCAAAGAAATGTTCCACGATTTTGTACGCGGTCAATCTGTGGCTGAAACCTGTTTCAGCCACTGGGGCTAGGTAGGATCACATTTGTCTGAGATAGTTCACGTAACCCTTCCTTCAACTGATAATCCCATCTATAGCAGTCTACTGTTTGTTCTTTAAAAATGAATTTGCAGTCGAAATGAGCATTACATTCGCAAGATTATTAAATATAATTAATTTTTACTTACTTGAACACACAACTTCAAGTGAGCAGTCGCGGGTCCAGGGGGGGGGGGGCGCAGGAGGTGCTATTTTTCGGCAAATACTTTAAAAAGTCCCCTAAATTGGCTAAAATTTACAAAAAAATCTAGGGGGCAAGCTCCCAAAACCCCGCG
The DNA here is from genome assembly GCA_964017125.1 of Flabesymbios commensalis. Taxonomy (NCBI): domain Eukaryota; kingdom Metazoa; phylum Annelida; class Polychaeta; order Terebellida; family Flabelligeridae; genus Flabesymbios; species Flabesymbios commensalis. The sequence continues at coordinate 64,104,707 of OZ024909.1, read as the reverse complement.
CCCCCCCTTTTTTCAGATCCTGGATCCGCCACTGAGTGAGTAATAATTTAAATTCTATTATGTAACGCTGATGGCTATAATGTCGAGCTGAGTTAGTATAGTATACTTAAAGTATCTACGCAACAAACAGGGATTCTATCACCTGATTACATTATGTTTATACTTATCTATGTAGTATATATACATTTATTGCTGACATGAAAAGGACTTTCTGGTTTTGACGATGCGTTTGTTTTGTTGATTGATTCTGCTATCATCTCTCCGGGGTTGTTTGTTGTTATATGGAGCAGTAGCGTGGGAACATAACAATGTCAGAGCATATCTAACATGTCTGACCCTCACAGCGCGGGGATCGACTTTAGTCGTCAGAATCTGACGTCTGTAGACGTCAGATTCTGCCGTCTACAGACGTCACATTCTGACGTCTAAAGTCGATCCCCGCACTGTAAGAATAAACATATTTGTTATGACTGTAGACCCATAACATAGATATTCAAACGAAGCGTAAAGAGCTAACTAGGACATTTGTGATGATTTCAAATTGAAAACCTTTTGGTCTCTATGGTTTATACGGATGTACTTTATAGATTTAATGATTAATTCGCCTGCGGTACTACTTTTAATTGAGGAAAACAAATGTTTATTTATACCCCGCTTGTTTTTAATCGAATGACAAAGATTACAAAGGCGCTTTTATCAAAGCTAATCACAAAGAATCATAACGACCTAACCTATGTTACAAAGTAATGCCCCCCATATAATGCCTTTAAAACACATAAATACTTGATACCACGTTTTCTCAAATTAATGTCCAATTATACAGTTATCTTCTACCTGTGTGGTCAAATATACGTCACATCTAAAATCGTATTTACAAAATTTACAAGAAACTTTTGAAGAACCCCCAAATTCAACTTTCAAGGAAATAGTTAATTGACATATAAGGGTAATTATTATGACATGTTGACGATAAAATATTGTATACTCCTTTCTGTCACCGATAATATAGACGAACGATAACAGCACCGTGATCACTGACATGACCACTTATATTAGTCTGTCCAAACATCAGCAAATAATGGGGAATCAGGAGTGGGGAACATTGTGTGTGTTTGTGCACTAATTAACAGAACAAACCAGGATGTAACTCTATAATTATATACATGTATAACAATCAGACAAACAGCGCTTAATTGTACAGAACGTTAATACTGCGGCCATGCTTGTATGGTCGAAACGAAAAACCCAACATAAGAGCAATTTCGAATAATCAATCAATGGGTTTACGGGAGTGGGTGACTGAGTGATCGAGTGATTGAGTAATTGAGTGAGTGAGTGATTGAGTGATTGAGTGATTGATTGATTGATTGATTGATTGATTGATTGATTGATTGATTGATTGATTGATTGATTGAGTGAGTGAGTGAGTGAGTGAGTGAGTGAGTGAGTGAGTGAGTGAGTGAGTGAGTGAGTGAGTGAGTGAGTGAGTGAGTGAGTGAGTGAGTGAGTGAGTGAGTGAGTGAGTGAGTGAGTGAGTGAGTGAGTGAGTGAGTGAGTGAGTGAGTGAGTGAGTGAGTGAGTGAGTGAGTGAGTCAGAGTGAGTGAGTCAGAGTGAGTGAGTGAGTGAGTGATTGAGTGAGTGATTGAGTGATTGAGTGAGTGAGTGAGTGAGTGAGTGAGTGAGTGAGTGAGTGAGTGAGTGAGTGAGTGAGTGAGTGAGTGAGTGAGTGAGTGAGTGAGTGAGTGAGTGAGTGAGTGAGTGAGTGAGTGAGTGAGTGAGTGAGTGAGTGAGTGAGTGAGTGAGTGAGTGAGTGAGTGAGTGAGTGAGTGAGTGAGTGAGTGAGTGAGTGAGTGAGTGAGTGAGTGAGTGAGTGAGTGAGTGAGTGAGTGAGTGAGTGAGTGAGTGAGTGAGTGAGTGAGTGAGTGAGTGAGTGAGTGAGTGAGTGAGTGAGTGAGTGAGTGAGTGAGTGAGTGAGCGAGCGAGCGAGCGAGCGAGTGAGTCAGAGTGAGTGAGTCAGAGTGAGTGAGTGAGTGAGTGAGTGAGTGAGTGAGTGAGTGAGTGAGTGAGTGAGTGAGTGAGTGAGTGAGTGAGTGAGTGAGTGAGTGAGTGAGTGAGTGAGTGAGTGAGTGAGTGAGTGAGTGAGTGAGTGAGTGAGTGAGTGAGTGAGTGAGTGAGTGAGTGAGTGAGTGAGTGAGTGAGTGAGTGAGTGAGTGAGTGAGTGAGTGAGTGAGTGAGTGGTCGGTCGATCGATCGATCGATCGATCGATCGATCGATCGATCGAGCGAGCGAGCGAGCGAGCGAGCGAGTGAGTGAGTGAGTGAGTGGGTGAGTGAGGTGAGTGAGGTGAGTGAAGTGAGTGAGTGAGTGAGTGACACTGATTATCTCTTTCCTAGCGCTAAACTAAAATATAAATGCCACAAATTAGGTATCGAGCCACATGTCGTACATCTTCGAATCATAATATAAACTGTGATGTATTGTTAGAAAGTTTATATAATTTCGGGTGTATTAATTGACTTTATTATCGCCGGCTATAATGTTTTTCAACATATTTATTATTAAGCAGCTCCCACCAGAGGGGGGGGGGGGGCTGCTTACTGTATTTCACACGGTCCACCTACCCCGCGGAGATGAAAGGTCTTCGTTAGCGAGTTTGAGGAAAAAAAAAATTGGTATATATTTTGAGTAATGTCGGAGAATGACCTGATTAACTATTGAGAACAAACAATTTCAAAATGGCCGCTTTTATTTTTGCATAATTTCGCGACTTTTATTGTATAAAAATAATGCTAAATGACCAGACCATATAAAACTAATAAAACAAAATGTAAGCTGACACAAGGATAGCCCATGACTAGTTTCGCAGAAAAGATTCGAAAATGGCTGACTGGCTACCATTTTTACTCCTTTTGTTCATTATCCTGAAAAGCATCACTCTAAAAGGATAAACCTGTCAGGCCGATTTTCTGAGAATATTATAACACAGGATAATTTTCACAGATGTAAATTTATAAATAGCTGACCAGTGCCTTTTTTAAAATTTCGCTCATGTCTCAGAACCTTATTACTTGATATGTATATTATTAGTATGGTCTTGTGTTGCATAATCTGTGTTACACAATGCCAACCCAGTTTCGAATAGCACATTTTGACGGTAAAACACATCTTGTATCTGTTAAAGTTTTAAATATTGGGCGTCCGATTGGATATATCGATATCATTTCCACACACTTCACGCTAGCGAGACACTGCTCTAGTGGATAACAATTCCCATTGGACAATTCGGGGGTCAAAGCGTTTAGAAAGTCTTTTTTGTTTTGTGAAGCTGGAAAATTCATTAAATTTCAGCTGACAATGACAGGAATGATCTGACAGATATCAATTCAGCATTCATGCTACGCCGCTAGTGAAGACTATAGACAAGCATCGACATGTAATATTACTAATGTTCATGATAAATCATCATGGTGGCAAAGTTAATTGTATTAAATTGGGCACAGAATTTCTAGCTGAAAATCATCTCGACAGTTTACAAAAAAAATATAATATCTGCTTAGAGGACGTTTAATGTCAATATTAATCTATCGCGTGGGGTGTACTGTTATTTTAAACTGTCACGTTAGAAAAAGCGTGCCGCGTGCTGCAAACAGCTATGCTGACTGTAAAAACTTAAAGATATTTCCATCTCCTCCAGGTTAGAAAAAAGGAGGATCGAGGTGCAGTGAGTTTTAACTGTCATCCAGACACTTTATAATGACGTAATTGGTGTAATTAATATATTGTTGTGAAAAAGATAAATTTGAATATAATTACATAGCCTAAATGGAGATCGTGATTCGTTTAAACCCTCTAAGCTCTAGCTGAACTAATTTTAATTTCGCCCACTTGAAGTTGTGTCTCGCTATCCACGACTTCAAGTGGGGGAAAATTAGTCGTAGGCCCCTATTTGTATAATTTGAGACAGACAATTTGCAATTGTTGATGATTTAACACATTAACTCCCAAGGAACGTTGTTTAATTTGTTAACTAAATGATAATGGACGATTCCAGTTATGATTGATGACTAACCCTTTCAGAGCGGCGACCGTCTTTATACGTCAGAATCTGACGTCTGTAGAGATGTCAGATTATGACGTATAAAGTCGGTCGCCGCACTGAAAGAATAACATTTTTTATCATTGTCGTAGACCCATAACATAGGTATTCAAATGAATCGGAAAGAGCTAACCAAGACATTTATGATGATTTCAAATTGAAAAAAAACCCTTTGGTCTCCATGGTTTATGGAAATATATTTGCGTGTGGTAAGGGTTATGAGGATAATAGTACAGAACTTGATAACACCTGCTTTTGCAGAATAAAGTGCTGCCCATTGGCAACAGGTAGGAAGTCTTACTGTGTAAAGCTGATGAATAAAAATGTTATTATTCGATCTTTTATAAAATTATATATTTATATTGCCAGTGACATCATTAGCATCAGCTTTAATAGGTAATCAATGATGCCAGTTGATCTGGCTACGCCGCCTAACAGCCTTTCCAATACTTTTGACGCCCGATTTCAACAAAATATTTTTAATACAAAGCACATGTATTTACTTTTGGGGAAACCGTTCATGTCGGGACGTCAGATTTTGACGTCTGAAGTCGATCCCGGCACTGAAATAGAAAAATATTTATAAGAGCCTTAGAACCAAACATAGATATTCAAATGAAGCAGAAAGAGCAAACTATAAAAGACATTTATGCTGATGGTCTCTTGGTTTATATACAAATATTCCCGCGCTTTAAGCGTTACAGTTTGAGCCACTATTAATGTGTAGGATACGAACTACTAGGTATTCTATGAACTACGTAGACGCGGACCCAGGCTACAGCCACAACCATAGCCGATATAGGTCTGAAGTCATACGATACTGAACCAACGTTAGGGCCAGTCTTGTGTCAGTTTTTGTCAGTACCAGCGGGATATTTATAATTAACCTCGTGATGATCATTAAATGTAATTAAGTATAGCTGGGCCATCTCCGGAATGCAGGCACACAGTCACATCCTATTTGTCAGTACTCCAGCTAGGATCATATATCCAACAAACACGGGACATTCATCCAAAGCTATTCCAATATTGGCCCACCGTCTTCGACGCTGGCCCAGCATTGAAACAGCATAGGGTGAATGTCCCGTGTTTGCTGGGTACGTGTCACTGGTAGTGTTAACAACACAGAGGATTAGCAGCAATTCACAGTAACAGCTATTTATTTAGAGGCTGATGAGAGCGCAAAACATGTCTGTATGTTAAAATGCTCTTTTTGGCTTAACTCATATCAAATGTTCAAGTATTTCACTGGCATTGAGATCTATTCGCTGTATTTGGGAACAATAGTGACGCTGATTCAACAACGGAATTGCAGCACGCTGGGCTAACCCGGTCCGTTGTCTTGAAGAAATCTAATGTTGAGACAGGACAATTAAATAACAAGTTACGGGATATGGCGGTGAATGAGAGGTGAAGGTGAGAAGCTGCATTTGAAAAGTGGTGAGCGAGCGATTTCAGTACATTTAGTTACTGGGAGGATTCCTGTTAACCCTCTATGCGCTATGTTTTTATATTAAAATTTGCTTCACACATTAGGTTGTGTCTCACTATCTCGATCGACAGCTTAACCTTTACATCGCTAAGCGCGACTATAGTCGTTTTTAATCCATTTTTAGCCGATCAAATCACTGTTGTAGGGAACAAAATGAGCGTTAGAATAGCAATATTTGCAAATTGTTGATGTCAATGAAACAAATATGAGTAATTTTCACCCACTTGAAGTTGTGGGTCGCGATAGCGAGACACAACTTCAAGTGGGTGAAAGTTCAAATTATATTAAATATTAAATATACCGGTTTGAGGGTTTTAATTCAATGGCGTAGTGACCAAGCTTGGGACAAAATTACTGTTCCCAAGTATACAGGCCATATTCATGCAAGTACGTGCAGCTATATTTAAATCGTATGAATGTGAGGGATTGGTTTGTTGTGGTCCCTGCAGGAAATAGATGGAGGATGGTGGACGATAATTGGTGGATATAAACATCTACGCCAATTGTAGAGTGACAGTGTCATGCGTTAATAACCCTCAAATCACAGCTGTTTTTTTTATTCTACTTAAAGCTGGATCGAAGATATAAAAGGTTGTCAGCCCACTGTACCAATGCTCGTATCATGCAGTACATGGACTGTGTTTTCATCTGCATAGTTTGTTTGTTTGTTAATTTGTTTAAATTATACAATATAATTACTTGTGACATGTAAGCCTAAAGGGGCTGGGGGTATAAACTATGTATACCTATGTCAATAAATATTCTCTCTCTCTCTCTCTCTCTCTCTCTCTCGTTCAACCCCCACATTTTGCATAGATTGGTTTCCAGTACTCGATCAGCTCAGATCACAGTGCACTAACCAGGCTATAGGTTCTACGCCTTTATGCACAACTGGATCAACTCCAAAAAGTTCGTTTTGAAATAAATGCAGTCTACGGTATACCGGAAATCCAAGAAAGCGAATCAGGAAAATATTGAGTTTCAACAACACACGACATCTACATTCTCAATTCACATAAAAAGCCTTCCGGTACTTCGAGTTTCGAGCCTCGCTGCCTCAAATACGCTCTTGTCCAGTTGTGCATAAATAATAATATAACCATTTTGCTTTATGCACAACTATGCACAACTATACACATTAATTATAAATTGAAAATTAATACAAAAAAAACACAATAGTAAGCACATTACAGACTCTCTACTTTTATCAAAGACACACGTCTTCGGAAAATTCAGCCCTATTTGTGTCATTTCATCATATTAATCCAGTAGCGCTGAAAATGTGCAAGACGACAACAAGTTAAGACACAATGTTTAACCAAACCCATGCTATTTATATTAATATCATATACTGATGATTGCTGTGATATATGTGATGATTGCTAGTAGTAGTACTTTTCTCCCCCATCCGTGCAGGGTCATTGGAATCTGTTCCATCTGGTGCATGCTGTACTGCATGGTACCTGGGTACGGGAGCACTAGCCTAGATCAATCATTCAACGAAAGCTGCAGCCTCCACGTGTCTGGCTATAATCTCCAGCCAAACTTTCCAGCGGCGTACTCTGGCTCCTCCTTAGGCTCCTCCGTTTAACAGCGGTGCCAATGCAGCTTCCGTATCAGGGCACGTACTGCCAATGCAGTGTCACTACAGTGCAGACACTGACACTGCTGTTGGCCGTGGTAGCATTGAAAAAACCGGCAAGAGTGTTTGACATTATGCCACTCACGTGCGATGAATTGAGTTACCCTCAGCTATTGTATTGTTACTCTGAGGACTATCCGACCCGAGGATAGCCGAGCCGCTTTTTAACAAATAACGAGTCTCTTGATGTCTGGGCTTGCCTTGGGATAAATCCCCTAGACATGCCCAGAACCCCTTATTGAGCGAGTGAAGGAAAACCTCTCAACAACCCGGCATGCCCTATCACCCCACCCTCACATCATCATCTGTACATCATTTTTCTCATCATAGGTCTGCACTGTTTTTATCGTATTACAATGTCACGTAGATGACAGTGTCGAAAGTGACGTAAAGCAACACTTCACTACTACTAAATAGACTGATTGCTCTTGAATATATCAAAGGGACATTTATACCTTTCTGCTGATAATTTCGATAAAAATAAGTGATGTAATGAACAGAACAGTCTTTACAAAGCCTCAATTAGTGGGTATACTAGAGGTAAGCCATGTAATAAGGGATCTTGGTGAACATTCATCGTATTGACTCGCAGCTCGACACTTACGTCCGCTGACGTATCATGATCATAGCCTCTCAATTTCTTATTTTACTGATTAAATTATAATTGTTGAAACTACATTGGCTGACGTAAAGACAATAATAAGAATGAGATGGATTGGTGTTGTCCTCTTGGCTAATGAGTCATTGATTGTCTGCAGGATTTATTAATATATTATTATTATTATTATGTTATTATTATAAAGAGTTAACCCCTAGAGCACTGAGCTATTCAATATAAATTTGCAGTCACTTGAAGTTGTGTCTTTCTACTGCGATACACAACTTCCAATGACTGAAAATTTATGTAATTTGTGAAATCTAAGTCTGGTTATACAGATGCTAATAAATCACAGTATTGCTACTCTGTCGTGCAACGCCAAAAGGCAGTATCTAATTACTTTTCAAGTGAGCAGATACTGCCTTTTAGCTTTGAAGAGCAGTACCATATTGCTCTTCAAAGTCCAAAGGCAGTATGTGCTTATTTTACAAGTGAGAAAATACTGCCTTTTGGTTTTACAGAGAAGTATTATAGTGGACATCAGTAGTTCTAGGTGTTCATGTTTGATCTTTACTACTTATGGAGAGAAGAACTTCTTGAAGAGTGAACGTATTTGTACCATCCTTAACGCCACGTATTGCATGCAGATGTGATGGAATGATTGAAAAAAATACATGTATTGTACAATTTATACTAGGGTATTGACTCAAAAATATTTATTCACATCAGTGATTTGACGTTCAGCAGCTAAAAATGTTGCATATCACACATGTCGCATATCTCTCATTTTAGGCCGAATTCTAAGTTACACCACTTTTCTGATATTGAATTTGTTTTTGTTTTATTTTGATGAAAATTCAACCCCTAGTTTAAAGGCTCCTGAGGACACAGCATATTTTAAATAATTCACATCGCTTTTTTGGGTGTCATTGTGCTCCATTGAAATAAAAATCTGGTGTGAACGAGTTAACGCTACAGATAGTGACGTTATCCGGTAATCACTCTTACAGATAATTAGGCTTTAATTTGAAAATGATGGATGGAAAATGTGGAAGGCCACATCGGCTGCAGTCTGGCCGCTCGTCTTTTCTTGACCACTCGCGTGGCATGGATGGATTATCTCAAGATTCTCTGTACGAATCAGTGTCTGACGCCTGTATGGTGAGGATAAATCATCTAGAACCCCCCTCCCCTCACGAGTCAGTGTCTGACTGGGTGTCATTCTGGACGCCTGTATGGTGAGGATGGAACATCTAGAACCCCCCTCCCCTCATGAGTCAGTGTCTGACTGGGTGTCATTCTGGACGCCTGTATGGTGAGGATGGAACATCTAGAACCCCCCTCCCCTCACGAGTCAGTGTCTGCCTGGGTGTCATTCTGGACGCCTGTATGGTGAGGATGGAACATCTAGAACCCCCCTCCCCTCACGAGTCAGTGTCTGACTGGGTGTCATTCTGGACGCCTGTATGGTGAGGATGGAACATCTAGAACCCCCCTCCCCTCACGAGTCAGTGTCTGACTGGGTGTCATTCTGGACGCCTGTATGGTGAGGATGGAACATCTAGAACCCCCCTCCCCTCACGAGTCAGTGTCTGACTGGGTGTCATTCTGGACGCCTGTATGGTGAGGATGGAACATCTAGAACCCCCCTCCCCTCACGAGTCAGTGTCTGAATGGGTGTCATTCTGGACGCCTGTATGGTGAGGATGGAACATCTAGAACCCCCCTCCCCTCACGAGTCAGTGTCTGACTGGGTGTCATTCTGGACGCCTGTATGGTGAGGATGGAACATCTAGAACCCCCCTCCCCTCACGAGTCAGTGTCTGACTGGGTGTCATTCTGGACGCCTGTATGGTGAGGATGGAACATCTAGAACCCCCCTCCCCTCACGAGTCAGTGTCTGAATGGGTGTCATTCTGGACGCCTGTATGGTGAGGATGGAACATCTAGAACCCCCCTCCCCTCACGAGTCAGTGTCTGAATGGGTGTCATTCTGGACGCCTGTATGGTGAGGATGGGTCATCTGCAGTTCTGCACATTCGCAGGAGTAGTAAGCTAGTGAATGAACACTGCCAGGTTAGGGTGGGGAACGCTTAAATCATCCCCTGTATACTATGACACCGTCCCCTTTATCGTGCGGGATTGTGGATTATAGTACAACATGTACTAAATAACGGTACCCCCTGCGCGGGGTACATGTGATAATTTTTTATTAGAGTGCAACATGTGCTAAATAACTGGAATTTATTTTTCTCATTATGATAATTATTTGTGAAAAACCCTTAAAGGGACCCCTTTGGATGAGACATTTTCAATGTTGTCAGTTTTGACAATTTAATTATATGAAGCTATATAGCCTACTGATCTTAACTGAAAATACGAAAAACAATTCTAAAGCACTGAAAAAGAGTGAAATAGTTGTATTTCCTGGTCGTATTTTGCCATGTAAACAAAACAAGTCAGCAATATTCAGCACTTTAGATCACGTATTCCCACGTATCAGACGGTAAGATCAAACCAGTCGCCGCTAATTGGTGTCTCATAGTCAGGACACGGGAGGAAACACCTGCAGCACTGATTGTCTACCCAACGCTGGGCCGATGCCATCAGCATGTGGCCCAATGGTGTGAAAACATTCAATCGTCCTTCAGGTATACAAATAGTTTGTTTGGGTTACTTCTGGTTTCATAGATATGTTGATTAAAAATATGTGTAAAAATATAAAAATTCTGAAAAAAATAAAAACATGATCCGTGGGATACACTACTTCAGTACGAAACTAAAAACGAAAATTGACGTCATCCCAAGGGGCTGCTTCAACTAAGCCACTCAAACTTCTTATTTCCACACTAAAACATGTATCTGTCTCCAATCAGCTGATTGACGGTTATATCGACCAAGTTTTGTGGCCTTGCAATTGGCAATTTATAAATCTATGATATGTTAAATATATAATGTCTTTATTTCAATTAGATTCCAGAACAGTTTTAATGAACTTCGCAAAAATGTGTCCAATGCAATGGCAATTTCTAATGACGTACAAAACAGAGCTATACGTTTATGTCATGTTATATAGGTTATGTTATATACGTTTATATTATGTATTGATTACGGTCAATAAATATTACAAAGGTGCTTTTTGAAAAATAAAACAAAAAAATAAAATGATTCCACTAATTACAGAACCACATGGCAAATTTTGAATGTAATGCATTAAACATGTAACAAATGCATTAGTCCACCTTAGAGCTTTAAACACATAGATTACACTTCGTCACTTTAGTATTAAAGAGTTGTAGCTGCAGCTTGTTAAAGTGGCAGCTACAACTCTGTAATACTAAGGTGATGACTTTGGCAGAAATGCATATTACGTATTTCTAAGTTTGGTTACTGTTCCAATTTCAATAGTGTTGACATCCCCACAATGTCATGTTTTTCGCAGTTGAGGCGGTTGATTTAATTTAAGTGCTGGTCCGAGGCTACGAAAAATATTTGAGAACACAATTAAAAGTATAGATTTAAAGTGAACACAACATGCGTGTAGTTTTGTGTCTGATTTAAACTAATTGATATTTCACTATAGTTCATAACACTTTTTTACATTATTCTATCACGCGGGTGGGGCGCGGGATTATGGTGGCCGGTTGGCCTCTTGTTAAGATATACAAGACCCATTACGTGTGAACACATGACTCATTTCTGAGGCATTTTTGAATTTCTTGAAAACCTCGGCAGCAGTCATGTGACATTTAAAAACAAGTAGAGCATGCGAGAACGTTTCCCTCACTTGGTAAACATCAGACATTAATAAAACATTTGCTCAATGTTGGGCCAGTGTCAAAGACGTGGCCCAACAACTAGCCAACACTGGTTGAATGCCTCTTGTTTTCTGAATCCTGGTACATGTATTGTTCTAGATTCTGAAGCATGTCTTTTTCAAGCAATCCACGACCAGTGGAATGAGACCGCATAACGATGTATCACAGCTCCCAAATCCTCGCAGCCCCCTCTTAACCCTTGTCCTGCGAAATTGTTTGCTTCTACTTTTCATTCATTCGAAGCTGGAATTGCCAACGTAAGCATATAGGCCTAACAAAAACTATTTGGTCAAATTCAGTGATATTTCTAATATGATCTAAAACATGTTTGAAACCGTGTACATATATACGAGCCTAGCAGCACAAGGGTTAATATATCCCACCCCAGATTATCAGCTCCATAGCTTCAGCATTGTATCCCGTACCTCTTGTTTTTACATACCGGCTAGATGATCACGAGCCGGCCTCGATGGCTCATTCAGTCCGGTTGTGGCTCGAAACTCAGAGGTACGGGGTTAGAATCCCGGCCGGGTCGGATATTTGTCAACGGGGTTGTGATGGAATGATTGAAAAAAATACATGTATTGTACAATTTATACTAGGGTATTGACTCAAAAATATTTATTCACATCAGTGATTTGACGTTCAGCAGCTAAAAATGTTGCATATCACACATGTCGCATATCTCTCATTTTAGGCCGAATTCTAAGTTACACCACTTTTCTGATATTGAATTTGTTTTTGTTTTATTTTGATGAAAATTCAACCCCTAGTTTAAAGGCTCCTGAGGACACAGCATATTTTAAATAATTCACATCGCTTTTTTGGGTGTCATTGTGCTCCATTGAAATAAAAATCTGGTGTGAACGAGTTAACGCTACAGATAGTGACGTTATCCGGTAATCACTCTTACAGATAATTAGGCTTTAATTTGAAAATGATGGATGGAAAATGTGGAAGGCCACATCGGCTGCAGTCTGGCCGCTCGTCTTTTCTTGACCACTCGCGTGGCATGGATGGATTATCTCAAGATTCTCTGTACGAATCAGTGTCTGACGCCTGTATGGTGAGGATAAATCATCTAGAACCCCCCTCCCCTCACGAGTCAGTGTCTGACTGGGTGTCATTCTGGACGCCTGTATGGTGAGGATGGAACATCTAGAACCCCCCTCCCCTCATGAGTCAGTGTCTGACTGGGTGTCATTCTGGACGCCTGTATGGTGAGGATGGAACATCTAGAACCCCCCTCCCCTCACGAGTCAGTGTCTGCCTGGGTGTCATTCTGGACGCCTGTATGGTGAGGATGGAACATCTAGAACCCCCCTCCCCTCACGAGTCAGTGTCTGACTGGGTGTCATTCTGGACGCCTGTATGGTGAGGATGGAACATCTAGAACCCCCCTCCCCTCACGAGTCAGTGTCTGACTGGGTGTCATTCTGGACGCCTGTATGGTGAGGATGGAACATCTAGAACCCCCCTCCCCTCACGAGTCAGTGTCTGACTGGGTGTCATTCTGGACGCCTGTATGGTGAGGATGGAACATCTAGAACCCCCCTCCCCTCACGAGTCAGTGTCTGAATGGGTGTCATTCTGGACGCCTGTATGGTGAGGATGGAACATCTAGAACCCCCCTCCCCTCACGAGTCAGTGTCTGACTGGGTGTCATTCTGGACGCCTGTATGGTGAGGATGGAACATCTAGAACCCCCCTCCCCTCACGAGTCAGTGTCTGACTGGGTGTCATTCTGGACGCCTGTATGGTGAGGATGGAACATCTAGAACCCCCCTCCCCTCACGAGTCAGTGTCTGAATGGGTGTCATTCTGGACGCCTGTATGGTGAGGATGGAACATCTAGAACCCCCCTCCCCTCACGAGTCAGTGTCTGAATGGGTGTCATTCTGGACGCCTGTATGGTGAGGATGGGTCATCTGCAGTTCTGCACATTCGCAGGAGTAGTAAGCTAGTGAATGAACACTGCCAGGTTAGGGTGGGGAACGCTTAAATCATCCCCTGTATACTATGACACCGTCCCCTTTATCGTGCGAGATTGTGGATTATAGTACAACATGTACTAAATAACGGTACCCCCTGCGCGGGGTACATGTGATAATTTTTTATTAGAGTGCAACATGTGCTAAATAACTGGAATTTATTTTTCTCATTATGATAATTATTTGTGAAAAACCCTTAAAGGGACCCCTTTGGATGAGACATTTTCAATGTTGTCAGTTTTGACAATTTAATTATATGAAGCTATATAGCCTACTGATCTTAACTGAAAATACGAAAAACAATTCTAAAGCACTGAAAAAGAGTGAAATAGTTGTATTTCCAGGTCGTATTTTGCCATGTAAACAAAACAAGTCAGCAATATTCAGCACTTTAGATCACGTATTCCCACGTATCAGACGGTAAGATCAAACCAGTCGCCGCTAATTGGTGTCTCATAGTCAGGACACGGGAGGAAACACCTGCAGCACTGATTGTCTACCCAACGCTGGGCCGATGCCATCAGCATGTGGCCCAATGGTGTGAAAACATTCAATCGTCCTTCAGGTATACAAATAGTTTGTTTGGGTTACTTCTGGTTTCATAGATATGTTGATTAAAAATATGTGTAAAAATATAAAAAATTCTGAAAAAAATAAAAACATGATCCGTGGGATACACTACTTCAGTACGAAACTAAAAACGAAAATTGACGTCATCCCAAGGGGCTGCTTCAACTAAGCCACTCAAACTTCTTATTTCCACACTAAAACATGTATCTGTCTCCAATCAGCTGATTGACGGTTATATCGACCAAGTTTTGTGGCCTTGCAATTGGCAATTTATAAATCTATGATATGTTAAATATATAATGTCTTTATTTCAATTAGATTCCAGAACAGTTTTAATGAACTTCGCAAAAATGTGTCCAATGCAATGGCAATTTCTAATGACGTACACAACAGAGCTATACGTTTATGTCATGTTATATAGGTTATGTTATATACGTTTATATTATGTATTGATTACGGTCAATAAATATTACAAAGGTGCTTTTTGAAAAATAAAACAAAAAAATAAAATGATTCCACTAATTACAGAACCACATGGCAAATTTTGAATGTAATGCATTAAACATGTAACAAATGCATTAGTCCATCTTAGAGCTTTAAACACATAGATTACACTTCGTCACTTTAGTATTAAAGAGTTGTAGCTGCAGCTTGTTAAAGTGGCAGCTACAACTCTGTAATACTAAGGTGATGACTTTGGCAGAAATGCATATTACGTATTTCTAAGTTTGGTTACTGTTCCAATTTCAATAGTGTTGACATCCCCACAATGTCATGTTTTTCGCAGTTGAGGCGGTTGATTTAATTTAAGTGCTGGTCCGAGGCTACGAAAAATATTTGAGAACACAATTAAAAGTATAGATTTAAAGTGAACACAACATGCGTGTAGTTTTGTGTCTGATTTAAACTAATTGATATTTCACTATAGTTCATAACACTTTTTTACATTATTCTATCACGCGGGTGGGGCGCGGGATTATGGTGGCCGGTTGGCCTCTTGTTAAGATATACAAGACCCATTACGTGTGAACACATGACTCATTTCTGAGGCATTTTTGAATTTCTTGAAAACCTCGGCAGCAGTCATGTGACATTTAAAAACAAGTAGAGCATGCGAGAACGTTTCCCTCACTTGGTAAACATCAGACATTAATAAAACATTTGCTCAATGTTGGGCCAGTGTCAAAGACGTGGCCCAACAACTAGCCAACACTGGTTGAATGCCTCTTGTTTTCTGAATCCTGGTACATGTATTGTTCTAGATTCTGAAGCATGTCTTTTTCAAGCAATCCACGACCAGTGGAATGAGACCGCATAACGATGTATCACAGCTCCCAAATCCTCGCAGCCCCCTCTTAACCCTTGTCCTGCGAAATTGTTTGCTTCTACTTTTCATTCATTCGAAGCTGGAATTGCCAACGTAAGCATATAGGCCTAACAAAAACTATTTGGTCAAATTCAGTGATATTTCTAATATGATCTAAAACATGTTTGAAACCGTGTACATATATACGAGCCTAGCAGCACAAGGGTTAATATATCCCACCCCAGATTATCAGCTCCATAGCTTCAGCATTGTATCCCGTACCTCTTGTTTTTACATACCGGCTAGATGATCACGAGCCGGCCTCGATGGCTCATTCAGTCCGGTTGTGGCTCGAAACTCAGAGGTACGGGGTTAGAATCCCGGCCGGGTCGGATATTTGTCAACGGGGTTGTGCATTCACAGTGCCCCAAACTGTTCAAAGGCCTGGAGTATACAGTGCTGTCCATGACACTATGCACTATAAAGAACCCTTGAAGTCATTCGATAAGAGTAGGGCATAGTCTCGGCTTCGGGCTTCCTTCTATCGCAATATTGCCATGATTGTGCAGAAAGCGACGTAAAGCAATATTCACCGATGATCACGATCGAACGTTCCCAGATTGATCCTTATAATAGTCCTAGATCCATATTCTAGATCCATGTTCTACCATCGTGTATGATTGATGTGTTGCAGTATATCTAAATTGTCGTATGATTGACGTAAGTCGTCACCTTAGGAATTAAGGAGTGTTTCTGCCACTTTGTAAAGAGACAGATACACCCTTTCATATCCAGGAGTACGGTATGCTGTAATGTAGAAATTACCAATGACTAACGGATTAAAACAAAGGAATACATTTTCTATTAAATTACCAATTAAGCAGAGATTCAAATTAATTTTAATCGCCCTTCGGTGGTACCTGTCATTCTATTTAAATCTATCTATCGGTTTCAAGATATTATATTTCGGATCTCTGGAAGTGTGGATCGAAAACGATACGCCATTTCCCGGAAACATCAGACGTTGGTTTCATTTTAGTCGTTTATCGACATAGATAAGTGCGTAACGTATTTTTAAAATGTATGCACATTTGGTGATCCACAATGTAGTATCAGATTGAAGGTTAATATGTCCGGGTTTCAATGGATAATGACATTTTCTATTTCATTAATTTAATAAAAATATATCCTTTATGCGTCTCTAGCAGTTGAAGGGTTAACCTGTTCGACGGTGGAGGCTGGTCCAAAAGGAAAGTTAGCTTTGGTATTACTCAGTCAATTTTGTAACCATTCTTACCTAGCCATTTGGCACCAACCCTGAAAATTTCACGAACTTCCAGTGAATATTTCTAAAGTTACACCATTTGACATGTAACACAATAATTATTCTGAGAATAGACCTGAATGAAGTTTTTGGGTTTATAGAGGGGCGGCATAATTATAATTACTACAATTATTATATTTACTATATCTCAAAACTTTTGAACTATACAATATTTTCGACGGAATTTTCAGGATATATGCCAAGTGAATAGAAAATAGAGTTTACAGAATCGCTTGAGAATAGTAGTCAGCGAGAAGCTTACTTTCATTTTGACAAGCCCCCGCCGTTGGACAGACTATAGCACTCACCTATTTCGCTTCATTTTCAATCACCTTGAGGTGTATATTTTTTATTTTTCACCCACTTGAAGTTGTGTCTCGCTACCGCGACCCACAACTTCAAGTGGGTAAAAATGACTCAAATATACACATTTTTTTAATCAAAAGATATGCTAATCTGCCAAATTCAATGTTCATTACCCATCAAATTTTCTTGTTTAAAGGGTAGTTACCATAACAACGCTGACATATTTGGAGACCATGGGGACCAAAGGGTTTTTTCAATTTGAAGTCATTATAAATGTCTTAGTTAGCTCTTTCTGTTTCATTTGAATACCTATGTTATGGGTCTACGGCCATTATAAATATTGTACTCAGTGCGGTAATCGACTTCAGACGTCAGAATCTGACGACTGTATACGCCCGATTCTGACGTCAAAAGTCGGCCCCGCGCTGAAAGGGGCTCCTTATTTTGATGGAATATCACTTTGTCACCACTGAATATTGTATTCAATATTATGGTATGTGGTTAATTTACAGGACTATGGAGCGGCAAGGGTTATATACACTCAGACAATAGACTTTCGTGTATTATTATAATATAGAGCGCGTTATGACAGACTGTACTCAACTCATCGATCCATCCATCTCATTTGCCCCTTAAATCGCTAAATTAAATAATTTTAATTTTCACTCACATGCAATTGTGTCTCGCTACCGCGACCCACAACTGCAAGTGAATGTAAATTATTCATATTTGTTTAATTTAAGGTCATACATTTGCAAATATTGACGTTTAAATGGATATTTCGTTCCCAATTAACAGTAAATAACAGTGATTTAGGCTGTTAATAAAATGAATTTTAGGCGACTATATCCGTCCTTGGTGGTATAAGGGTTAAGTACAGAACTAACGACAGGCTAAATTACTCGTGATATCGCCATCACGTCATAAGACTGACTAATTACGAGCTGAATTAACTGACGGATATGCTGGTGTGAGTCAGACTAGAGATCTGCTCCCAGCAAACATGAGACGTTAGCCCAACGTTGGTTTACTGCTGGGCCAACGTCGTAGACGGTTGGCCCAACGGTAAACCAATGTTGGTCCAACGTCTCATGTTTGCTGGGCTATTAGTAGACTGATGTATGCATGCGGGTGTCTCATTAGGTTCGAATCTATCGATGGCCAGCCACTTTGAGAAAGTTAGATATATAGGAAATAATATATTATTATAATGTAATCCATAGTTGAAAACATATATTTTCGCTTTCCAAAATAAGCTTTTTCCTTACCGTAATAGTAAAGGGATCAAAGTCAATGGGTTTAAACTTTTAACCGCCAAATTATTCAATTTGAATTTTCACCCACATGGAATTGTGTCTCGCTGACGCGATCCACAACTTCAAGTGAGTGAAAATTATTCAGATTTGACAAAACGGAGGTCAACTCTTTTAAAAATCGTGCTGATTGATGTCACATTATGGCTTTAACATGCTTAAAAGGTGGTACTGAATGTGGTAATAATTGAGTGAAAAACCCAATATATTCGGCACCGGCGGTTAAAGGGTTAAATAAAATCAATTTGACCTGGATCAGTTAACAACAGCAACATTCATAAGAAAATGACAGCTAAAATGTTATTAAAAACTCCTTAATTCATTAGGTTATGGCATTCTAATGAATCACTACCAAAACATTCCTTGAATAGTTCCTATACCCACTAAGTTGGTTTTTATCTATCCAAAAAAATGTCATCTTCCGAAAATTAGTGATTTTCTTTATAAAATTGAAGAAAATTAAAAATTACCTGAATTTAATTTTGCGACATGAATAACAGTGTAGCTTAAATAACAATGACAATGTGGAACCTTTCTCAATTATAAACTATAGCACTGTGAATAACATTTAAGGAGGACCTGATTGTCTTTGAATGTACCATGTATGTGGTGAAAGTGGAAAAACAGATAGAGAGGCAAACATGCAAAGTTCTCATTGTAGAACAGTGGACTAAACAGAGACAGAGAGAGCCAGTCACGCAGCCTTCCAAGAGAGCAAGATACATTGGCTGTTGGTTTAATGTTAGGCCAGCGCCTGCGACGCTGGCCTAACATTAAATCAACATTGATTCAATTCCTCGTGTTTGCTGGGGTACAAGTGGATGTCACGTGATTTACTCCCTGACCAATAGGCAGTCGATATAATAAGCTTAAAGAGATGACCACCGTAATAGGTTTGTCTGGATGTGAATCATGTTAAATGACCTGTCTGACATTTCTCATTAAAAGATAAATTACTTCCTCAGGAGTTTTACTTTTAATTATAGAGCATAATTATAAAGGGTGTTAAATGATTTAGCTGAATAATAAGCTGTATTGTCTTCTCCGCCTCTCGGGTTAGAATACACACCTCGGGTATTTATAATTTTGACATATCATGTTATGTCATCCCACTGACATACATGGCTTATATCATTAGATTTCTAGACTTATTGACTGTTTTCTCGCCGTCTTGTATCACGTAAGGTTACATTGTCTGTAGCAATCAATGCTCTGCTGTATTGAGTACAATCTGATCATCTCAAATGACACAACACTCATCATTAGCATCCCATTCTTATTGATCTTTTAACCCTTGGAGCGCTGAATTTTTTTATGAAATCCTTGGAGGCCAAAGAGTTTTTTCAATTTGAAATCATCATAAATGTCTTAGCTCTTTCCGCTTCATTTGAATACCTGTGTTATGGGTCTACGGTCATTAGAAATATTTTTAATCTTACAGTGCGGGGATCGACTTCAGTCGTCGGAATCTGACGTCGAAAGACGTCAGATTCTGACGTATAAATTTGATCCCGGCGCTGTAAGGGTTAACTTGTAGGTAGATGACCCAAAATTAAGACTTACGTAATTCTAGAGCATATCGAGGGGCCAAAATAAAAATGAAGATTTTGGCCTGATTGTGTCGCTTTAATACAGGGATAAGGGAAATAGTCACTATAATTTGAGAAGTGTGCTCCCGTATTTAACTTTCAGGATGTCTGTCGTGGTTCAGACTATTGCAAAAACTAGAGTAATGAAGTCGCGGTGTGTTTAAATACTAAGATTTGCAAATGATTTGTCTCAAATCAAGGAAACGTGAGTAGTTTTCACCCATATTAAGTTTTGGGTCTCCGTAGATTTGAAATCTTAATATTTAACCCTTTCAAGCCTGAATTTACCAGTGTCATCTTCATCCACTACAACCCGCGAATTGCTGGCGCAATTCTCGACTTGTAGTGGATGAAGATGATTTGATGTGGTTTAAAAAATGAAGAAAATTGCCATGCATTTGTAAACTAGTTTCATGGAAATTCTCGTTCTAAAACATCTAGTCGTAGGAAAATTAAGTCTGTTTTCAAGGATGTAAGATGAAGCTTTAATGCATCGTGAGGGCTTAAAGGGTTAAAATTATTAAACACACATTTCATTCCTACTAACTCTGATTTACCCTGATACTAATACGGATTAAAAACGACACAACTGTACTCGACGTGATTAAGGAAATGGCATTGTTTTTTTTTACTCTCCACCACCAAATACTAGGCTACAAACAAATTTAATTTCATCGTTGATCAAAATCGTGATAATCTTAGTAATATAACATAATAAAGTATTTAAGCGGTTTCACGAGCTGACGATGGCCCATGCATTTTAAAATACGGGTGTAAATTCTATAATAGCGGTTTTTTTATCTCTGGTGTTGGTGCTGGCAACATTTTTATGTTATGTGTTTAACTTTGCTACGTTTTAAAAATATCAGCACTGTATAGGTACATCAATGTATTATAATTATATAGCACTAATAATGTATATACCCTGAATCATGTACGGATATAATATGGTAATGAAATTTGATTTGATTTGATTTGATTTGGTAATGGGCCAACATAGATGTCACGTTTTGTTGCTGGGCACCTTGACCCGTAGCTTGGATCATACGACTATATACCATAGTATATAATATGTTTTCTCAGAATGTAATTAATGAAAAAAAGTGAAAGTCAACACGAGCCGTTGATATATTTGACCCAATATTGTTTTAATGCTGGGCCAACTTTGTAGACGGTGAAACAACATTAGAACAAAATTAGGTCAACTTAGCGTGTTCCTGGAAATGAAACACAAGATAAACTGAAGAGGTACATGTACAACACAGTGAATAACCCAGCAAACACGACACGTTGACCCAATGTTGGTTTGATGTTGGGCCACCGTCTACGGGATCATCCTAAATCTGCGCAAATACATTGGCTTTTTGCTGGGCCAGTTTGATCAACGTTGGCCCATTGTTTAACAATCTTTGACTAAGAATTTATTTGCAAGCACAAAGGGTGAGATGACCTTGGGAATAAAGTGGTTGAAGCGGTACAGGGATGAAGTGTCTATTATATCGAGCATAATGATGTAAAATGCATGACAGAATTGACCCCACAGCTCCGCTATTTCTTCTCCTATGTTACCTTAATAAATGTTTCATGCGGAAACAAGCTATAAAGACACACCCTATTTCGTCAGAATAAGGGAAGTCACTTCATCTGCTGTTCTAGGTTTGATTTTGTTCTTCTCTTTCTCCTATGTGTCTCAATAATCATCCTTGCAAATGTGATTGATTCTCTTTTTTTTTTAAAAAGCTTTGTGGCTTTTTTTATAATTCATGATGGCCGCCATCATGATAACTCCATCTTTTAAAAAGGCAAAGTATATACGTAACGAAAATTAATCGGTTTTGCAGTTACAAAAACATTTTTTGTGTTTCTATCCCGCATTTAATTGTACGAGGGATCCATCCGGATCATCAGGAATACTATCAGTCCATTCCTTATTACCACAAATCCAAGATGGCCGTCACAACCTATAGCTGAAGAATACTAAGTCATCTATCAGACAATGAATAAAAAGACCAAAACTATCACGTTGTTGAACAAAAAAATGTATACTTGTCTAATGTTCAAGTTCGTGGAATCTAGAATCTATTTACATCACCAAGACGTAAAAGCTGATTATGATAAATCACGCTGCTCGGTTTAAATTGTTACCTTCAGGCCAGTCTCGTCTACGTCATCAGTTTGTTTTATATCTACAATTTTTATTTCCCACGGAATGACGTCGATTAATAACAACATTCACTAGATATAAACATGTAGATTATTATGTGTCTCATGATATAAAGCTGCTTAGCAATTATTTACCGAGACAAAATTGCCATTAAGATCTTAAAGAGACACAACCTAAGTCATTGATACAGCGCTCGTACAACATTGGTGTAATGTCTTGGAGCAAACATTGAGACTACGGGCTGTTATTTATTCAGCTTTAAGGCAGTCCCAGACAGGGCAGCGGGACTGTTTGTCAGAATGGGAGCAAATCGGGGGAAGGGGGTGGGGCAGAATCTGAAGCTGGGTTGAAATGCTGCCATGAGACCGGGATTTGGGGAAAACAGCGGTCGCTAATTCCGGCAGCACACTGAAAAGGCTGTGAACATGGAGCCCGGATAATTACCAGCGCAATGCCAGGCTTCTCCTGCAGGGCCTGCGCGGATTCACGCACTCGCTTTGACATCGGACCGATGCTGTATCAATGGTGGGCCAGCGTTACAGACGCTGGCCCACCATTGCTCCATCACTGGACCGCAACCGGGGGAGGTCCACGGATCACCCAGAAATCTGGCGTGTCTAGTATTTAATCCCCTATAGCCGCGGGCGCATTCATGCGTGATCTGGAACACATTCAAATTTTCGCAAAATATTCCTCTGCTTCCAGAAACGTGACGTGATGTTTAAGTTAAATGACCTTGTCTGTTGTTAATTTTTCGGGCTTGTCATGCCCATTGTGTAATAAATAAATCTGCTGAGATTCAAAGATGTGGATAGGAATAAAGACATAAATTTGAGTATTATCTAATTTTAGCTTATTGTTAGTCAAGCAATGAGAATATGGATTTGACTTTAACTTTAACCTGAGAGTTTTAGCCGATTGTAAATCATCGCCGAATGATTATGTTTACAATAAGACGAATTTGAAATAATTTATCATGGTATGTTTATTTCAGTTATGTTTGCGTGTTGAAACTGCCGTATTTCAGACTTCGTTGACCAGTGAGTGGCCACACTGTCGGGATCAGGCATTGTCGATTTGCGTCACAAGAAACTGCGATGTTGGAATTAGTCAGACACCGGTGCAGACTGTGGACTTGAAAGGTCAAAGACATGGCACCGCCGCAGCCAGTGGCACCATCTCAAGTGCAGAGGCATCCCAGTCTATCTGCATAATGTGTCATATGTTTATGATGGGAGTTAATTTTTGCAGACAATCCCTGGGTATGGCCCCAGGGCGGATGGGCGGACGCCTGGTGCGGATCCATCCTGGAGGTGTTAGTCCAGCGCTGGTGGAGCATTGGACCACCGTCCCTGACGGTGGTCCAGTGCTCCACCAGCGCTGTGCTGGCAGGTTGTTTTTGTTGTTGGTGCTCTCTCTCTCAGAGGTGGCCATGGCACCGGGCTAGCTGTGGGGAGGCAGAGCGGACTTCCTACAGTGTGCCACCATTAGTATGCAGATGTGCTTATCTCTTGTATTATACATTCATATTGCCTACTTGCCGGCTAGAGCAGCCCCACCTCTCAGACCGGGCCTAATGCCATTAAGGCAGTCCCGCCAAGGTGCACCGCATTTGTAATTAGATCTAGCCGCTCGCCAAAAGCGAACCTCTGACTGTTTTGGACGGTGAGAAAAACAAATTGTGCGGGCCACGAGTTGCAGCAGAGAGACGTCATTTGTGGGAACAGTGGCCACGGCAGACCTGGCAGAAGGGGCCATACCGGATTTTATTGAGCAGCCAATTGGGTTATCACTAATTGCTGTGTTTGCTCTGCCAACAATTATGCGCGACTCGCCAGTGCTTTACAGCCGCAGTCCAGCTTAATTGCATTTGCATATCGATGTTACTTTTGCTGGGAATTAGATAGTTGACAGGAAAATGACCAGTATTGTCATGCATATAGCACACGATCAATGAACGTGTGCCATAATGAGTCATGTTTGTTTGTTCGTGGGCTGGATATTATTCTTCAACTGCCACCTGCAACAAATGCTAGATCTGACTGACAAAAGTAGTGGGTTAATAACATTGACTTCAAGCTATCCTAATATATGACATGATGACTTGCTATTTGACTAGCTGGCTGACTCGACTTTTAGCTGGCTCACTAGCCGATTATCTAGGTACTGGCTCATTGGCTCACTGGCTGACTAACTTGGTTGTTCGGTTGGTTGGCTAGCTGACTCTGCTTGCTGTCTTGATAACTTATTGTCTGGCTGACTTGCTGATCCACTCGCTGGCTGATTGGCTTGCTTGCTGGCTGGATGACTGGTTGGTTGGCTGGCTTGTTGGCTTACTGACTGTTCGGCTGACCGGCTATCTTGGCGGCTAGCCGGTTGTTTCGTTGACCGGTCTTGCTGCCTATTGGCTGGCTTGCTGACTGACTTGCGGACCCACTCACTGCCTGGCTGGCTGTCTTTTCTTTTCTTCTCAATGTCGTATACATTGATGTCATTGTGATAACAATGATAACAATGGTGAAATCATTGCAGGAATAATTGTGATGTTCATTACTTGACCAATATTGCCAGTGACTACTGGCTGCATGTGTAGTCATTTCTGTTGATGTTGGTCGATAGCTTAATTCTTTGGTGCATGCTTTGGCATGTTTAGTGGCCTAAACATTGCCTATAAATCCAGAACTACCGTTTGAAATACTTTCATCAACGCAAACAAGCAATCCTTGTAATTCTCACTCCACCCTTTCAGTCTTGATGGTACTTCATTATTGTTGATTCTTATATCATGCAGGATTAGTAACTCGGTCAGCCTTCTTAACTGGGACATGCTAATTAAACTGTTTATCTGTTCTCATTATTTGTAATAGCAAAATATATTAATGGCTAAAACGGGTCATATTGAATATATTTATGACAATCATTACGGTACGTTATAATAAATTATTCTTAGTAAACTTAGTTTCTCTTATCGGAAACACAATGCTAAAACAGTATGATACTACAGCAAGTTAACTAAACAGCTAGCACCAAGTTGTCACTTGTTCGTGAAAAATATTTCATAAATCGCCAAAATAAAAAAATACAGCGACCATAAGGGCGTTGAAGGAAGCGGTTCCGCTGGGAAGTTATCCGTCTTACATTTTCGCTGAGAGTATTACTGCTTTGACACGTAACCCTTTCAGTGCGGGGACCGTCTTTATACGTAAGAATCTGACGTCTGTAGACGTCAGATTCTGACGTATAAAGACGGTCTGTCTTTATACGTAAGAATCTGACGTCTGTAGACGTCAGATTCTGACGTATAAAGACGGTCCCCGCACTGACAGAATTAAAATATTTATAATGGCTGTAAATACATAACATATGTACTTAAATGAATCAGAAAGAGCTAACTAAGACATTTATGAGGATTTCAAAATTTAATTTTTTACTCTGGTATTAAATTTTGTTTGGAATCAGCTTGAAGCCGTACATATACAAGAGTTAATAAGCTGATATATAAGAACGTATTGTATTCTTCTAGATGAAGACTAACCCTTTCACCGCTTAAACACGACTATATTTTAATCCGTTTTATTAGCCGATCAAATCACTGTTATTGGATGGAAAATTAGTGGTTAAACATTTAAAAGATTTGCAAATTTTTTGTCTCAAATAAACAAATATCAGGAATTGTCACCCAGTTGAGCTTGTGGGTCGCGGAATATGGCAAGACGCAACTTCAAGTGGATGAAAATTTAAATAAATTGACTTGGCAAGACCGTCTCAATACGTCAGATTTTGACGTATAAAGACGGTCCCCGCACTGACAGAATTAAAATATTGATAATGGCTGTAAATCCATAACATAGGTACTTGGAGGAATGAGAAAGAGCTAACTAAAACATTTATGATGATTTCAAAATGAAAATTTAAATAAGATGACTTAGCGTTTTAAATGTTAGAATAAGTACTCATTCTCTCATAGTGATACAACAATACTCCTATAATACGACCAGAGTTATTATCGCTGAATAAACATATGTATGTGCACAGTGATACAGTAAGAATAATAGGGCAATTATGTGGATATAATTTCTGCCCATATAATTATAAAGAGAGCCATGACAATACCAAAATTGTATTATTATATCGATACACGCGACTTTGTGATTCGTTTTATTTCTAAGCATAACATTCTGAATTATTGCACTGTACTAAGGAGAGGTGATTGACATAAGGATTATCAAGAGTGGTCAAATTTGAAATACTGCGAAACACATTTGAAATTGTCACAAATTTTTAATTTGTACGTGTCTCGCTATCAAGATGTACAACTTCGTGTAGCTGAAAATTACTGAAATGTTATAAATCTGAGAATAATTAGAATAATTGTTTTAGAAGTTGTGTTGGATTATATGTATGTGCCGCCAAAACTCATATCAAAATGCTTCATTATTTATAACCATTCATTGACATTCAAAACTCTTTCAAAATTCGAGTATCGGTCAATTACTATCCCTATCAATATATCAGTATACTTTGATCATAGCCATTTATAACCATCGTGAGTTTTACTTTACTAAATAACACCCTGGTACCTCCGTTCAACAGCAGTGCAAATGCAGCTCCCGCATCAATGATGTTAGCCGTGGTAGCCTTAAACAACCAGCAATAGAGTGTTTGACATTTGGTCTCTCACGTGGGATGAGTTGAGTTACCCTTGTTACTCTGAGGACTATACTATCCCACGATAGCGGTGCCGTGTTGCGAACAAGAAAACCGAGTCTCTGGACATCAGGGCATGTCTCGAGGCAAATCCCCTACACATGCCCAGAACCCCTTATAAACAACCCAGCATGCCCTATCACCCCCTCCCTCACACCATCAGAATCTTGTATCTGGAGGGCAGTGTCATTTCTTTCATCCCCCCACCATCCTCAGAAAATTATAATTTTTTCTAACTCCCAACAACGTGCAATATTTTTTAAAGCTGCTATTAAAATTCAAAATGGCTACCACATGTCGTATTTTTTTGTTGGCATAACAACAGTTATTTTACTGATTATATCTTGTACTTCTTGTAAATGTAAACTGATTGGCATCCTGTATTTATCATGTTTATTTTCGGATGTGAAGCTGTACCTCTCTTGAATTAACGTGGCCAAGCTGTGTGGGTGAGTTGAGATCTCGTCTTACTAGGGATACGGGACAAGTTGATTAACAAATAATCCTCGTCTAAATCCTACACTTAACACCCACGTGACCATTTAACCATATATGGACTGGGGCTTATTAACCCTTTAAGTGGTAATCACGTTTGAATATATTTTCAGACTTTATATGTATCCAGTTGATTTGAATGAGAAATTAACCTTATATTTGCTGGATCGGCTTATGTTTTGATTCAAATTCTAAGTAATTAAGTACGTAAGTAATTTATTACGTATTTCAAGGCCTCAGGCCCAAAATTTAGATGATATATTCCATCAGATTAAAAAAAAATCATATTCTGCTCTTCAACCAATGCAGAAGACATACTATCAACAAATGTATTATAATTTGGGTTAGTTCATAATTATGATCACTATACAAGAAGTTAAATGCAAAGCGGAATTGTGTAATAAAGTCAGTGATGTTGGTTAACTTATGTCACATAATTACGACATGGAGTTTAAAGTGTTAATCTTGTAGGGTAATTGTTTGCTTGTGTACACATGTATACGGTAGATATCCCAGCAAACACAAGACGTTGAACCAATGTTGTTTTAATGTTGGCCCACCGTCGTAGACGGTGGGCCAACATTAAACCAACATTATTTAAACATGTCGTGTTTTCTGGGATAGTGTCGGGTTAATTGGGCGATCGTGGGGTCTTAACGGTGTGCGCAATCATCATTAAACTACAGACTTATTCAGGCTGGGGTCCGGTATCTATTTACCTCTAGCCATCCGTGGGCGGCAGTATTGTTTTTGTCTGCCTGATCCAGAACTCGTGTTGGCCGGATACCCCATGGCTGCCTGATAATCTACGCCCATTATAAATATGTAATTCTTTCAGTGGGGGTATAGACTTTAGACGTCATAATGTGACGTCCATGGACGTCAGATTCTGACGTCTAAAGTCGGTCCCCGCACTGAAAGGGTTAATATACTAGATGTTAATTGATGTTTCAAACCAGTTTAGTTTACATTTTTGTAATTACGTTACAGAATCTATTTTACATGACTTCGTGCTCGTATCCAGTTATGTTTTACGTGTAGACATGCTAAGGTTGAAGCATCATGTATAGTTTTATTTACCCTAATCATTATCAGGTCATACTAGGGTTCCTCACTCATAAGATTGCGGAACTATTTCGTCCCCTAAGTATTAAATGGCTCACTTTTTCATGATATGAAGATAAATATAGCGTTCAAACTTTTATTGACTAAAATGATATTGACATTAAAAGTAGTTGTCCACCTCAGTCATGTCTATCATGGCATATTTTCTAACAGTATCATGCATCACTGGATAGGATCCATCTGTGTGTTGAGGAGATGCCGCTCGCGTTTCTCTTGACGCGATATATACAGAACCGCTAGCCCGAATCACTCGTAATTCTTTCCAGCCCTTTTAAACGCGTTATCTCAAGAACCGCTAATGCAAATCACTCGTGATTTTCTGTGTAGAAAGTTCCCTGCCTATCCGCAAGAAATGAAAAAAAATTGGTCTCGGTTCAATTATCAGTTCAGTAATATTGCGTCAATTAAAATGCTTGGCAATGATGCTTTTGTTTTCGCCTCAGCGAAAACACATTTATTTCCAGATAAATAAGCCATACACAGTCAGGTTGCAGCAGTAACGTGCCAGCCTACGCAACTTGACCTTAAACTAAACCCTGGCTGCAAACTAAACCCTGGCTGCGTTAACGCGCTGAGTGGTGCGTTACGCGCCAGACATTATATCGGCCACCCACAGCCTGGTTGACCTTAAGCTTCACCCTTGCTGAGTTAACGAACTGCGTGATGCGTTACTTGTTAGCTCCCGCCGTCACCGTAGGTGAGCGAAGGGAGCTATGGATTCTACCTCCGTTTTTTTTTGGCCTCTTCTTTTGCCTATAACTTTGTGAGAAAATAAGCTAGGATAACAATTTTTGGTATGTGGGTTACTTCCAGGTGGCTAATGGACGTGTTAAAATATTTTTAATCTGAATTCAATACGCAAGGTTGCAGAGGAGAAAATGATGATGTGACGGCGTTGGGCCGTTGGGCCGTTGGGCCGTTGGGCCGTCCGTAAACAATTCGTTTCCGGAGCATATCTCTGAAAGTACTTGTCCGATTGTCTTCAAATTTTACACACAACACCCCTAGGGGGTCTAGTTGTGCCTTTTGGGGTATTTGAACTTTGACCTACTTCTGGTTCAGAACTATGACCTATTTAGACGATTTGACGCGCACTTCGTTTCCGGAGCAGATCTCGAAAAGTACTGGGCCGATGACAGTCATATTGCACATACATGTTCTCCAAGGTCCCTAGTTGTGCCTTTTCAGGTTTTTGGACCTTGACCTTGAAGTTGACCCAGCACTTTGACCTAATTTATAACATCGGTAAATCCGACTGAAAGATTTTGCGGAATATCATGAAAACCGCTCAAGATAGCTACACCATTACTATAAAACAAATTGTGAGGTTTCAGGAGAGGATGCATCTTGAAAAATTTCAAGTCGATAAAATTAAAAATGGCCGCCTATCGGCCATTATTCACCTCGACAGGCCTGATATTGCGGAATATCATGAAAACCGCTCAAGATAGCTACACCATTAATATCAAATAAATTGTAAGGTTTCAGGAGAGGATGCATCCTGAAAAATTTGAAGTTGATAAAATTCAAAATGGCCGCCTATCAGCCATTATTCACCTCGACAGGCCTGATATTGTGGAATATCATGAAAACCGCTCAAGATATCTACACCATTACTATAAAACAAATTGTAAGGCTTCAGGAGAGGATGTATTTTGAAAAAAATCATTTTGTCAAAGTTCAAAATGGCCGCCAATCAGCCATTATTCACTTTCACATGGCCGTTATTTGGTAAAACGTGCTAGATGGCTAGACCATTACTATAAAACAAAATGTGTGATTTCAGGAGAGGATGCATCTTTAAAAAATTTGACTAGATAAAATTTAAAATGGCCGCTTATCGGCCATTATTCACTTTCACATGGCCGTTATTGGGTCAACCGTGCTAGATGGCTAGACCATTACTGTAAAACGAAATGTGAGATTTCAGATGAGGATGCATCTTGAAAAAAATTGACTTGATCAAATTTAAAATGGCCGCCTTTTCGGCCATTATTCATTTTCACATGGCTGATATTTGGTAAACCGTGCTAGATGGCTAGACCATTACCTGATTACTATAAAACTAAGTGTGAGTTTTCGGGGGAGGATGCACACTGAAAATTTTTAACTTACGAATTCAAAATGGCCGACAATCAGCATTATTTACCTCGATAGGCCTGATATCAGGTAAACCGTGCTAGATAGCTAGACCATTACTATAAAACAAAATGTGACGTTTCGAGTGAGGATGCCTTTTAAAAACTTTCGACTCAATCGAATTCAAAATGGCCGCCTATCGGCCACTATTTACTTTCACATTGCTGATATTTGGTAAACCGTGTTAGATAGCTGGACCATTACTATAAAACAAAATGTGAGATTACAAGAGAGGATGCATCTTGAAAAAAATTGACTTAATCAAATTTAAAATGGCCGCCTATCGGCCATTATTCACTTTCACATAGCTGTTATTTGGTAACCGTACTAGATGGCTAGACCATTACTATAAAACAAATTGTGAGATTTCAGGAGAGGGTGCATCTTGAAAAATTTTGACTTGATCAAATTCAAAATGGCCTCCTATCGGCCATTATTCACTTTCACATGGGCGATATTTGGTAAACCGTGCTAGATGGATAGATCATTACTATAAAATGAAATGTGAGATTTCAGCTGAGGATGCATCTTGGAAAATTTCGACTTGATCAAATTCAAAATGGCCGCCTTTAGGCCATTATTCACTTTCACATGGCCGATATTTGGTAAACCGTGCTAGATAGCTAGACGATTACTATAGAATGAAATGTGAGATTTCAGCTGAGGATGCATCTTGAAAAATTCTGACTGGATCAAATTCAAAATGGCCCCCTATCGGCCATTATTTACTTTCACATGCCCAATATTTTGCAAGCTGTGTTAGATGTTAGTCCATTACTATAAAACAAAATTTGAGGTTTTGGGGGAGGATGCACCCTAAGTTTTTAACTAGTTTATATTGAATTCAAAATGACCGTAAATCAGCTATTAGTTACCTCGATTGGCCTGATATCGGGTAAACCGTGCCAGATAGGTAGACCATTACTGGGATACTGATTAGGATCATTAATTTCAATGGAGGTTTGCAATCGCTGACAGACTGTCTAGTTCTTATCTTACTCTTAGACTGAGCTTCTTAGACCTAGTTGTCTTGCGTCTTGATTTTTGACCTAGCCTAGGACTACATTAAAAACCCTATACAAAATTGCTTAAATCAAATTCTAATTCGTCGCGGGAGCTCCTGGACTTATGTAGTCTTGTCAGATATTATATCAGCCACCCACAAGCTTGTTGACCTTAAGCTTCACCCTAGCTGCGTTAACACGCTGCGTGGTGCATTACTCGCCAGACATTATATAAGCCACTCACAGCCTTGTTGACCTTAAGCTTCACCCTAGCTGAGTTAACGAGCTGCGTGGTGCGCTACGCGCCAGACATTATATATGCCACTCACAGCCTGGTTGACCATAAGCTTCACCTGCGTTAACGCGCTGCGTGGTGCGTTACGCGTCAGACATTATATAAGCCACTCACAGCCTGGTTGACCTTAAGCTTCACCCTGGCTGAGTTAACGCGCTGCGTGGTGCGTTACGCATCAGATATTATATAAGCCACTCGCAGCCTGGTTGACCTTAAGCGTCACCTGCGTTAACGCGCTGCGTGGTGCGTTACGCGGCAGACATTATATAAGCCACTCACAGCCTGGTTGACCTTAAGCTTCACCCTGGCTGAGTTAACGCGCTGCGTGGTGCGTTACTCGCCAGACATTATATAAGCCACTCACAGCCTGGTTGACCTTAAGCTTCACCCTGGCTGAGACACTCCGGCAGCGTGAGGCCTCGGTTTGCGACGACAATAAGTAGCATTGCCAATTACCAGCAATCAATATGACTAATTAGTGTCAAAGGACAGGAACCAGGGCTTGCGTGATGAATGCGCGGGAAAAAGGCGACCAGCCCGCCAAATGATAGGCTACAGTGAAGTTGACCTGACACCAAGATAAAGACAAATCGAACGCACCCACTCGGGCACTTCTAATTCTCTGGCTCTGCCATATAAAGATGAGGAAATTAAATTCTATATCTGTAGTCTACACTAATGACGTCCACATCACATACAGGGCCTGCCAGATAACCCTTTGATCACCAATGACCACCATAATCGTTTTAACCCGTCATTCATAAACCCGTCATTTTTAATCTGTTTTATTAGCCATTCTAATTACTGTTATTGGGAGCGACATGTGTGTTCAGACATCCACCTTTGCAATTTTTTGGTCTCAAATTAAACAAATATAAGTATTTTTCACCCACTTGAAGTTGTGGGTGAGCTTATGTGATGACTGCTTAGTGGTCAGCATTGGTCAAGCATCGCACTTACGTCTTCTGTTTATTTTGCTCTCCTTAGCACTCATACGACGTGTTGTCTGGCGCGGTGACATTTTAATTTCCTGTGCAAAGATAAACAACAATTTCAACACAAGGTGTCACTGAACTGTCGCTGCGCAGTTCAGTGACACCTTGTGCTGAAATTGTTGTTTATCGTTGTATCAGACTTAAAAAAACACTTTACAACAGTGAGTAACTGCTTATAATAATAATTCTTTATCAATTGATGTGGTATTTCATTAACTCTAAAAGCTCTAAATTGAATAATTTAAATTTTCACCCACTTGAAGTTGTGGCTCGCTACCCCACAACTTCAAGTGGGTGAAAATCACTCACATTTAAGACCAACTATTTGGAAATCTTTGATGTTTAAACACTCATTTTAGCTCTAATAACAGTGATTTAACCTGCTGATAGGACATATTAACCCTTAGAGCACTGAGCTGTTCAATTTAAATTTTCAGTCACTCGAAGTTGTGTCTCGCTACCGCGATACACAACTTCGAGTGACTGAAAATTTATGTTATTTGTGACGTTTAAGTGCCAATATAGCAGCGTTTCAAAATTGAAGGCATATTTTACTGTGAACAGCTCCTTATCAGGGGTCGTACAGTGGCTAATAAAAACACAGAATGTCTACTACAGTAGACATCAGTGCTATAAGGGTTAGAAACTGCTAGATACCGTTAATTAAGTCTGTTTTCGGAGATGATGCTTTAATGCAGCGTGAGGGTTTAAACAGTTAAAAACGACCATAGTCGTGCCTGGCGAGGATTACGTCTTTATGTTATTCTTATTGGGTGGCTCCATGTAACATTATCAGTCAGTACACATTTGCCGCATTAATGCTGAAATATCATGTATGTATGTGATGCACAGGAACCAAATGAAAGTGATTCAACCCGAAAAATATATGCACTTAGCCATAACCAATAATGTCAATAATGTAATGGCAATCATAAATTATAAGGGGTAATTATTGAATTATGCTGAACAATTCTAATCATTATGCTTTAAGAGTTCAACTCTAGTCCTAGTAATATTATGTAACAGTCGGGAAACGTTAGTTATACTTTAAAAACATCTAACCAAAAATATTCATTGCAAAGAGCTCCACATTTTCGATAATAACATGTCCTCTTTGTTATCCATTAATGCAATTTCCATGATAAAAATACAGTCCTGATCAGCTAACAAATTATCCTTTAACACAAATGAAAGATACTTATCCTCCTAAAGAGTCGAACTGTTTTAGGTTATTGTTATATATTGAACGCGCCCAGGCGCCAAATAGTTACGTCGCCAAATAGTTACGTCGCCAAATAGTTACGTCTTTTACTTCAGAAGTATTTCAGCTGTGAAAATTCAGTTCGCGTTCAGAATATTTAAAAAATAGTAAAGGTAAATAATTACGGGTGGAATATTTTTTTCAGACCTGAAAAAGCCTCCATCACATTTCCATAATTGATGTCAACTGGCTATATATGGCTGATCCAGCCAGTCGTACCCCACGCGTCACGCTTAGCCCTCGGGAGCGATCCAGAGATGCTTTGTCAGCTCACCTTTTTCTTTGTTGACTGACAGGTTTTAGCTTCAAGTGCAAATATTGAATATCTGATCATGTCTATGTCGTGATTGATAAAATTGTCAAATACAATTAAATGGTAATCACAGGATGCTCGGCGGTAGCTACGTCAAACTAAAAAAAAACGTGCTGAAACATTTTTGGATAAACCATGGAGACCAAAGTTTTGTTTTAGTTTGAGATGATTATGAATGTCTCAGTTAGTTAGACTGCAATCCTGGTAATCCTGCAAATGTAATGCTGATTTATGTCCTTTAATCTCCTTACAGTGCGGGGACCGTCTTTATACGTCAGAATCTGACGTCTGTAGACGTCAAATTCTGACGTATAAAAGCGTTTCCCGCACTAAAATATTTATATTGGTCGTTATAACATAGGTATTCAAATGAACCGGGAAGAGCTAACTAAGACATTTATGATGATTTTAAATTGAAAACACCCTTTAGTTAATGTTTTTTTTATAAAAATAATTCGGCGCTTTAACCCTTACAGCGCGGGGACCGACTTTAGTCGTCAGAGTCTGACGTCTGTACACGTCAGATTCTGACGTCTAAAGTCGATCCCCGCACTGTAAAAGTAAACATGTCTATTATGGGCGTAGACCAATAACATAGGTATTCAAATGAAACGGGAAGAGGTAACTAAGACATTTATGATGATTTCAAATTGAAAAAACCCTTTGGTTGCGATGTTTTTTACAAAATAATTCAGCGCTTTAAGGGTTAAGAGGTTAATAACAAGACAAGTATGAAGGCTAAACACGGCCATAGACGTGATTTGCATTCTAAACTCTTAAGGGTCAACTTTCGCTCATTTCCATAAGAAAAGATAGGAGAAGTCTCAAAAATTCTATTGGAAATAACGAAAATGATGTGTCAAATCTACATGGGCTATTTTCATGGCAGTTTACATGACGGAATTCCTCCCACCTAATAGTCTGGTTAGAGATACAGTCCTAGGAAACACTAGACTTTAACCCAATGCTGGTTTAATGTTGGTTCACAACGCTATTATATTGTGCGCAGTTATATAAATAGATAGTTTGACTAGAATATTGTTTTGTGATACATAACCATGTAGGGTAACCCAATGCAAGCGTCCAACTGATTTATACATTAGAAACTGATCTTATTGTAAATCAACCCATTGTCCAGCACACACTTGGACAAAGTCGACGCAATGCTATCATAACGTTTAGGATGTTGGCGCAACATCGGTCCAATGTTGGGCCATTGTTTTGCGTTGGCTGTGTTCATATTACAGTATCCTAATCTACTAATGCACCAAGGTAATTAAATAATTAAGGACACCGGATACTTTACTGCAATTATAGTTCATATGAATCTCTAAATTGAATTTGTAATTAAAATAATTCTGCATGGCATTATAGTTCCATCCTTCTACGAATATAGTACAGCTGTAGTCCTTTCTAGGAATTAAATATAACATAAATAGTATTTTTTTTAAAAAGATGTGCAGAATTATTAATAAATCAGGTTCTAAAGATACTGTAGTGACTAGTCTGGAAATATTATGTGTGGCATATGATAGAAACAGGATAGATTAACCCAATGCTGGAGTAATGCTGGGCCAACTACCAGAACTCAGGTACCGTGCTGAACCAACACTTGACCAACTTCTCAAGTTTTCGTGAATATACATGAATTCATATAACAGGGTGACTTAATCTGTAAAAATCTGTTTTTGTGTATATTTGTTCTGAGGATTGATAATGGCATGTCAGCTAACTGAAAACTGAAGCTGAATGGTGATATATAGCTGGAGAGGGGGGAATTATTGCACCATAAATACTGAAATAAATAGTCCACGTTAATAGTCCTTTTCGGGTGTTAAATGTTAAACATTACTGTCAAGGGACGGGATGCACAATGCCTTCATTTTGAAGTATGTTTTTGAAATACATGTAATTGTTTATTTAAAATCAATGACGAAATGACACCACCAAGCGTCGTAAATTGATCGGGTAGGGGGGGGGGGGGGGGGAGGTAGTTGCACGTGACAAAATGCTTTCAATGTGACATTTTGTCGAGCTGAGCCATTCCAGCTTTTTATTTTTTTATTGTGATTACCCTGGTTATTTACGCATCTGTCCGGTAGCATATTCTCAAATCGTTTGACCTAGATGTTAGAGGCATCCGTTTGATGGAGATGGCCATCACGACAAATCACATACCAAAGATGTTGGGTCAGTCGCTTTCAGACTGACCCGGCCCAGTTCTCTCTGGCAGAGCGTCACATCTGATGTTTAATGGTCAAATCTTGATCAGCCTCCTCCCATCGACTACGCGTGCTGTATTTTTCAGCAATGCACCAACGCTTGTCTCTGATGGGCGTCGCTGCCACTGTGTCAAGTCAGCACGGGACATCGATCCAATGCTGTTTTAATGTTGGGCCAGCGTCTGCGACGCTGGCCCAACATTAAACCAGCATTGGGTCAGGGCTCCATGTTAACTTTGAGGTCAGAACAGCCCCTGTCTCCATGGTCTCAGGAGCCCGCTCGGGTTGGCTGTCACAGAAAAAAGGCCACGTTGTTAGCATTGTAAAATAATACCCCGCTGGCTCTGACGACAATATTATTTGCCTAATTACCGGGCTACTGCACAATGTCTCATTACAAGACGTGTCGTGTTGCAGCCAGCAGGAGACTGTAACCCAACGCCGGCGCAATGTTGGGCCGGCGTTGGCGAAAGTGCCCCTGTATAAGGCCAGCATTGGGCCAATGTATCTTGTTAGCCAAGTTGCTCCGCGTCACACCCCTGTGTTTCTTTTTCATCCGCCAGGCGTCACTATTGACTTACAAGTGTTGGAGGTTCCACAACAAATGAGCAGCTTAGAAAAGCCTGTTATATGTTTAGCCCTGTGGTATTAATTAGTTTCCATTCGCCGAACAGAAGTGGTACTAAAACACCGTGTTCTAATGTTCTTTAGCCTAGGAGCACTCCCACTCACTTGTAGACAGCTATTTCAAGAAGTGATCTTCAAATATAGTGATACACAACAAATCCTGTTACATTAGTAACATTGCATTTTGATTAATATCCTTCATAGTTTGAAACGTATGTACACAGAATCGGACGAAGCATTACCAGTGGCGGATCCAGCATTGGGCGTACCCGGCGTACGCCCCCCCCCCTTATTGGTGAAAATATTGCATTTTCATGCATTTTTGGAAAAAAAGTGAAGCTAACAATCCTTTTTCAGCCAAAATGTGGCTTACGCCCCCTCCTCTAGCACATTCTGGATCCGCCACTGATTACAGCCGATTATATATGTCAAAATCAGCTGGAATCAGCCGATTTTACAAATTCTCACATTTGTTGGGTTTTTGCCATGATTTCGGCTGAAATCACCCAGCAGACACGAGGCATTCACCCAATGCTGTTTCAAAGTTGGTCCAACGTCTTCGACGCTGTCCCAACATTGAAGCAGTATTGGGCTAATGCCTCGTGTTTGCTGGTAAACTGTCGATTTGTTGTATACGGGTAAGGTGGCTTTGTCATGATGGCAGTGTTGCGTTGTTTTTTTCTTTTTTTTTGCTTCTCTTGTTACTAATAAAGGGCAGGTGACGGTAATTAGCTGTATGCTCTAGCCCGGTACATGGGGGCTGACTACTTATCTAACTCTCTATAATGATAAAACTCGTTTTTCTGTCTCGTCAATTCCTCATATATCGGGTAATTGGCTGGCGACCCACAGCGTCTTTTGTTAATGAGACAACGCGAGTCACGACGGCGAAGACGTCAACTACAATAAACACTATCACGTTACATGTCAGCTCATCAAGGAAAACACTGCACCACGATGAACACCCAGTTGACACGTCTTCCTCAGTGCAAGAAAAACACTCACAGAAACTCCTGTCTTTAAATCTATGTTGGCAAGCGGGGCATTCACACAATGCTGTTTCTGAATGCCCCGTGTTTGTTGGGTTACTCCTTGTTCTTTTACAGTCATATACTGTCGTGCAAAATCTAAATTCAGTATCTGCTTAGGCTACTTTATAAGTCAACAGATACTGCCTTTTGGATTTGCAGGGCAGTATACATACGTGTTGAAGCAAGTGTTCAAACTAGTATGTGGCTTCGTTTATATAATAAAAATGATTATTCACGTTGGGATTAGACTGTGTTTATAATTAAGCATCCTCAATACAATCTGCACCATTTTTTTAGATGGCCGTCCAAAGCGTTTGTGGACTCAATATTATTATGAGCCGTTGGTTTGATCGCATTCAAATTTTACGTGGTTGTTATCTAGTTAGTTCTGATGATCTAACTAATTTTTGGGAAGAATCCATAAAAAAACAAAATGGCTGACGGAAACATATTGAAAAAAATATCCTGACGCGGGAGGGGTGGCTGTCATTTTTTCCAAATTTTCTTTACTGGAACAGTCTCTCTAATATTTATGTTTTCCGAAATAATCCGTTGAAAGCAAAATGGCTGACGGCACAGTCATTAATTTGCATTATTTGTATCTATTCACCTAGAAACATCGAATGGGGGGGGGTGCTTTTAATATCTTTGTGACAGTCACATTAATTTGAAAATTACTTCTCGTTATTTCATGATTATGTATGTATTATGTCTCGATAAATAAAATAAATTTGGAGTCTGTCTATGTCGCACAATCAAAACACCCCTGGAAACTGGGATTGCATTAGCAATTCCAGCTGCAGACTACTGTGAAATAATTAAGAAGGACCTCATTTTGGGTAAACCTCAATTTATCAATGTGCTTTGGGTGGTTTAAACATATTTATTTTCCAATTGGAACAATACAAAAATTGTAATACAAGGCTCCTTTTGGACTTCAATTATTTGGCCCCCTTGGATATGAAAGGGTGTATTTGCTACTTCACAAAGTGGCAGATACACCCTTTTTATATCCAATGGGGGGGGGGGGGCGAAATACTTCAAGGCGACTATAATATAGTCAGGTTTTTTACAAACTAACCCACCTTTAGTACTATCTAATTTCCAGAAATCATATATAATCCAATAAGGAATTCTGTTACCTGAGGAACACATTTGTTGATGCACATTGCAACAAAAACCTTTTTTTCAACTGTATCAAACTTTATCCCGGTCAAGTAATTTATTTATATTTCCACCCACTTGAAGTTGTGTCCGCTACCGCGACACGCAACTTCAAGTGGGTGAAAATTACTCATATTTGTTGAATTTTGACAAAAAAATCTTTATGTTTAAACACACATTCTGTTCCCAATAACATAGATTCAGCAGGTTAATAAAAATGATTAAAACGACTATACTCGCGCTTAGCGTTTTAACCTTTTCGAGCCTGACTTTGCTATTGTCATCTTCATCCACTACAAGCCTCGAATTGCTGCAATTCTCGACTTGTAGTGGATGAGGATGACTTGAAGTGAGTGGTAAATGAAAAAAATATATTGCTATTATTAAACAGTTCCGTGATAATTTTCGTTCTAAAACCTCTAGATTTGGGGAATGAAGTCATTCTTCAGAAATTCAAAATAATGTTTTGCTGCATCGTGAGGGTTTAAAGGATCAAGGGTTAAACGGTGCTATTCACTGACAACCTGTGCCAATGCTATAGACGCTGAACCAATGCTGGATTAATGTTGGTCCAGCGCTGGGTCGACATTAATCCAGCACTGGTTAAACATGTTGTGTTAGCTGGGTATGCTGTCTTTTGAATTCGAAACGTTATTTCTTTTTACTTGTTATATGAAGGAACATGGTGAAAAAAAGTTTAAAATGGCGTGACCCCAATTAAAAAGGCAGATGTACAGCCCATGTGATGAAAACAGCACTGGACATTGTGCCATGGTAGGATCAGTGCCACGCCAGCGTTGTAGACGATGGCGTAACACAGGATCAATGATGTGCAGTTTTCAGTGGCTGGTTGTTTTTTAAGTGAGAAGAATGGCGTTGGTGACTGTATGCAGGCTGTAGTGATGACAGGGCTGTATACTGCCTTCACACCCACAGATACTAGAACTGTCATCCAGGGGGTACTGTATAACATCCAGACACTGCTGTACAGTCAAATCCAGAGATCCATGCTACAGTCTTAGAGATGCACCATTTGATTTCGGTGGGGGTGTGTGGCCATTTTTTGAACTTCAAATAATAAAAGTTTGTAAGGCTTGAAAATCTGGTCTAAGAGCAGTCGATGCGCTATAGATA
This sequence comes from Flabesymbios commensalis, assembly GCA_964017125.1. Taxonomy (NCBI): domain Eukaryota; kingdom Metazoa; phylum Annelida; class Polychaeta; order Terebellida; family Flabelligeridae; genus Flabesymbios; species Flabesymbios commensalis. The sequence goes on along the minus strand of OZ024909.1, from coordinate 64,063,984 downwards.
TGTGATAGTCTTATAGTCTTGCTCAAACGACAATTTAAAAATATCTGTTTTGAGGTTAGTTTTGAAAGTCCCCAAATTTGCTGCTTTCCGAAATATTCATTCAAATATCTAAGTGCCAGAGCATCACGCCTATCCCATAGGTTCTGAGGTCATGTTTTTCTTTGTATCCTGACCTCAGCCCTGCCGTCTCTCCTGCTACCAGGGAGGGGAGGGCGTGTTGGGGGGGGGGGGGGGGGGTAGGCTGTCTCTGATCCACGCTATAAGGATCCGCCGGTCGTGGAGTCATGCCCGGAATGCTTATGGACTGCCCAATTAGCCCCGCTCTGCATTACTACAATTAAAATCAGCGGACTGGGCCGCCCGTGTTGACTGATGCGCACATTATGAGCGTGCCCGGGATGTCTGTAGATCCAGATGAACCCCCTAGGTCCCGCGGCGTCCCCCGCACCCCACTATTTAATCTATTTTGACCGCGAGCGGTCTAAATTGATGTAAATAGTGTGGTGTCCAATTGCGGTATTGTTCAAACATGTATCGATATAATAGTTATTGTGTTGTTCAGGAGGCTGATCATCATAAGGTCAAATGGTACATTAAGAGTCTATATGGATCCTTATTATACCAGGAACTAGCTGGATTTACATCCATGGATTTTCGCCCCCCCCCCCCTTCTCAGAGTGTTATGGACCTACCTTCTCTGAAATATCTCCCATACGTGCTTTACCGTTTCGTCACACTATTCTGGGGCGAATACATGATTTTGTAAAGAGGGGTTGAGGTTGAAGGGGGGGGGGGTTTCACACCAATGACCTATCTGGTAAAAATCGCAATAATTTAAAAAAAATTGTCTGTCAATGAGTCTGTTGCAACCCCCATAACATATACCACTACATCTGTCATAGCTATTTATGCAAACAAACCTGGGGTTTCACACGTCATGGAATTTTTTATGCTTCACAATAATTGTCCTGAAAAAGTAATATACACCGTCACTTACTGCTTGCGTGACAATGTGCTGCATATGTCTATATACTGTAAATTTGTGTATTTTTTAAAGTTTTGTTTGGAAAATCACAAATACAAATTATTGATATTCAGAAGCGCGATACAACATTTATTACAACAAGGCATATTTATATAATTGTCCAGAGTAAAGATTGGTGAACTTTGGGACACAAGGACACATTAACATGTTTTGCACTGCACAGGATATGTATTATTGAAGCTGTTCACATAAATCTCAGGCATGTGATTGGTCGAGCTGATCAGCTCGGCCAATTAGATGGCTGATAACTATGTCAACAGTTTTTGATAATATCGCCCCTGATCTAGGTTTCTGCTAATCAGGGCTAATCAGCCTTACATAATCAGATCCTGATCCATCAGGACCTCGAATCTGGAATTATCAGTACCACCCTGCAAAAACAAACAACAGTAGGCCTACCTGCTCACTTCCAAGTAAGCAGTTACTGCTGTTTGTCTTTGCACGTATACTATGTCGGCACATTAGCTGTTAGTAGATTAATTGCGTAATACTATACAGTACTGCAAAGTGAAAAGGCAGTATCTCCTTACTTTGCAAGTGAGCATATACTGCTTTTTGCTTTGTAGAGCAATATAAGTCCTCATTATCGACTCGGACTGTATGATAATCTCGATGAGCTGGATACATCTGGTTGTAGAAGAGGTGGTGCACGATATTACGTATATTTAGGCCTACTAGAATTATGAGTAGGCCTACATAAACACTTACAGCGCTAAATCAGATAATTTAATTTTGTCACCCACTTGAAGTTGTATCTCACTACCCCAATCCACAACTTCAAGTGGGATAAAATTACCCATATTTATTTTTTGTTTAATTTCAGACCAAACCTTTGTGAATCGTGATGTTTCAACGCTCATTTAATTGTCAATAACAGTGGTTTGATCGTAAATAAAATCACTTTCAGTGCGGGGATCGACTTTAGACGTCAGAATCTGACGTCTGGAGACGTCAGATTCTGACGTCTAAAGTCGATCCCAGCACTGAAAAAGTGAAAATATTTATAACGATCGTAGACCCATAACATAAGTATTCAAATGAATCAGAAAGAGCTAACTAAGACATTTATGATGGTTTAAAATTGAAAAAAACCAATTGGTCTCTCTGGTTATATAAAAATATGTCAGCGCTTTAAGGGTTAAAGGCGACTATTGCCGTACGTAGCGGTGTAAGGGTTAATGGAGGACGGCAAGGTTTTTGTCGAATGGATGTTATTGTTGCTCATATTTTCGTGATATGTGGACAGTCGTCTCCAAAATGTAAGTGATCGTAAGCGACAGGTTTCCTGCCTTCTGCAGCCATACTGGTGAAATAATCGTGGCTGTAATTCGAAATATAAATCTATAGAATGTATAAGAATTGGTTGTATATAAATGGAGGAACAGGCTGGATATTTACCTAGCTGTGATTGTTTCATACCTAGAGGTATATCCCTGTTTATGTTTGTTTGTGAGTTTGCTAAAACATCTTATTTTACATTCTGATACAAATTATTGATATTCAGAAAACGATACAATAACTTCATGCATCGAATTCACATCACCTGGCAATTCACCTTATCATTGAATAGTATGATCCATAAGTGACGATCATGGGTTTTTGCAGGGATTTTTAAAATATATTGATTTGAAAAAAAATCTTTCACGCTTGTAAAATGCTTTTGCAACGTTTGTGACGCTGGCCCAGCATTAAAATAACCTACGACGATGGCCCAACATTGGTGTGGACAGACACTTCCTGGTGACACGGGGATCCTGGATGTCTTATGGATGGTGTCCATGAATGAGTCTACATCCGGTAGCCGTAGACAGAGGCTTTGAAGCTAACTCGAGTCACTTCTGGATGTCTTATTCCATCATAATACATGGGTTCTCCTTACAGTGTTACACCTGGACCCAAAACAACACGTGGCGGTATAAACCTGGCTTAGTGGTGGGCCGACGCCGGATGCATTGGGACATCACTAAATCCATGTTATTTCATCCTCCTTTGCAGTAGTCACAATGATTTAGATAGAGCTACACTACCTCGACAAATTATCTCTCATACTACGCGTACTTAGCATAGTAACACATAACCCTTACAGCGCGGGGATCGACTTTAGTCGTCAGAATCTGACGTCTATAGACGTCAGATTCTGACGACTAATGTCGATCCCCGCGCTGTAAGAGTAAAACTATTTCTATGGCCGTAGACCCATAACATAGGTATTCAAATGAATCGGGAAGAGCTAACTAAGAAATTTATGATGATTTCAAATTGAAAAAAGCCTATTCGTCTCTATTGTTTTTAAAGGCTTGTTTATTATATTAAACGTTGTCTGGCTACAGCCTATAGGCTTGGTTACATTTCAAGCAGTCTCAACTTAAATAAAATGTACCTGAAAGTCAGTTAATCAAATATATTTCGTCGTATAAAGCTGGAATTACGTCAGCAATGTTTTTTCAAGCTTCAAATGAATGAAAAAATAGTAACCAACAATGAACAGGACAAGTGCCAACCTTCCATCTGTTCCTAGGCTGATAAACAGTATATCGTCTCCTTGGATATGAAAGGGTGTCTCTGCCACTTTGTAAAGTGGCAGATACACCCTCTTATATCCAAGGGGACGAAATTATTCCTTTACAGCATGTCATTTCAGTACTGTTGATAATACTGTTTGAAAACACGTAAAATCGAATACCCCTATCAACAGAGGACATAGCCCAACAAACACGATACGTCCAACAATGCTGAATAAATTTAGCCCCCGGATCTCATCAAGTCTTGAATAGTTCCTTTAAAAAAGATACTACATAAATGAAAAACAATAATGTATGAAGTATTCTTCATCCTTTTCCCGCCAAGTTATCATATTTAAGTTTTTACCCATTGATTTATTGTGTCTCGCGGCCGCGACTCACAACTTCAAGTGGGTGAAAATTACTCATGTGTTTAATTCGAGACCAAGCATTTGAAAATCTTGATGTTTAAATAGTCATTTCATTCCTAATAATAGTGATTTGACCGGTTAATAAAATGGACTAAAAACGATTATAGTCGTGGTCAGTGATGAAGCTGTTAATATTCCTCCATTTCTGTATGACGAATTGTTGGCACCTTGATAACAGATGGTATAGTACGGCAATGTGACACGTGTAACTAGAAACTCGCTCTGACTTTAGAGAGGGTGCTCTGGTTGTGCCATGGCATGGACTATCAGGGCTAGAGGCTAGACGCTCCTCACCCGAGTCCCACGATCACGACATGTCTTTGTAGTGTAGACATTTTACACATTTGAAAATTAACTGTTCACAATTGAACATTATATGCATTGATTATTATGCCATCTAGGTGTGTAATTCAGATTGTAATGTTTATTATGACATCTTATTTGATTGCTCTGTTATATTATTGTTACAGGAGCAGAACCGGAAGTTGACCTTGGCCTGGCTACGCACACAATCGCTACATCGAACTTTCACTTTCACATTACAACGCATGATGACTAACGACATGTGAGTATTATAGTTATCTACCCTTCATTGAATTGCAGAAAATTAATATAATCTGAAATTAGTGGTCGTATTTTGAATATGATGGCGATAAAAAGAGCAGTGGATGCCCCACAATAAAATGAATCTAGTACATGATGTAGTACAGATAGTTTAATTTTTTGTACCCATGATTCCTGCTACCCATTGTCCCTGCCACCCATGCCTCCTGCCACCCATGTCACCTGCCACCCATGTCTCCTTTCACCCATGTCTCCTGCCACCCATGTCTCTTTTCACCCATGTCTCCTGCCACCCATGACTCCTGCCACCCATGCCTCCTGCTACCCATTGTCCCTGCCACCCATGCCTCCTGCCACCCATGTCTCCTGCCACCCATGTCTCCTTTCACCCATGACTCCTGCCACCCATGCCTCCTGCTACCCATTGTCCCTGCCACCCATGCCTCCTGCCACCCATGTCTCCTGCCACCCATGTCTCCTGCCACCCATGACTCCTGCCACCCATGACTCCTGCCACCCATGGCTCCTGCCACCCATGACTCCTGCCACCCATGACTCCTGCCACCCATGGCTCCTGCCACCCATGACTCCTGCCATCCATGACTCCTGCCACCCATGACTCCTGCCACCCATGTCTCCTGCCACCCATGACTCCTGCCACCTATGACTCCTGCCACCCATGACTCCTGCCACCCATGACTCCTGCCACCCATGGCTCCTGCCACCCATGACTCCTGCCACCCATGACTCCTGCCACCCATGGCTCCTGCCACCCATGACTCCTGCCACCCATGACTCCTGCCACCCATGACTCCTGCCACCCATGTCTCCTGCCACCCATGACTCCTGCCACCTATGTCTCCTGCCACCCATGACTCCTGCCACCTATGACTCCTGCCACCCATGACTCCTGCCACCCATGACTCCTGCCACCCATGACTCCTGCCACGCATGTCGCTTGCCACCCATGGCTCCTGCCACCCATGGCCCCTTCCACCCATGACTTTGGTGACAGGTAGGCCTGCCATCCTGTCCCCCATGTCCCCTGCCACGTGCATCCATGACCTGTCCACCCATGTCCCCTGCCACCCATGTCCCCGACCCCCTAACAATGCACACCAGAAGCAGACCGGAGGATGACACTTGCAATCATTCCCACCTGCGAAATGAATGCAATTTATTCCGGTGAATCGTGGTGGTGCGGGCATGGCGGCGGTGACCTTGGTAATTGAAGGTCGGCTGGCTGGTCTGAGGAAGAAGCAGCGACCCGTGTTTCATTACTGAATTATTGATGCGCCCCTGACAGGCAGTTATGTAAAGTTATGAGGGGGCTGTCATGCGCGCTCTCACAGGCCTCTACCTGCCGACGTCTGCAATATACCGCGATTAAGTTTGTTCTTTTCCCGCCACCCACGTCACCCGGGATCAGCCTCAGCCAACACTAAGCCAATGCTGGTTTAATTTTGGGCCAGCGTCGTAGACGCTGGCCCAAAATTAAACCAGCATTGGTGCAGCGGTGTCGGCGGTGGTGGTGCGGAGACTGAGTCACTCGGCCCCCCAGGAATGTTGCCGTGTCAGAAGTATAGTCACATATTAATCTCTTTGTTCTCATATTGAGCACTTTATCAAAGCCGCTCACAGTTGTCGGTGCTGCATTCTGCTTATGCTTTCATTCCAAACTGTTACATTTTTATTGTAATTGGTGAAGATATCTCCCCGTCTTATTTTTTGACACACAAAATAAAAAATGTAGCACTAATACTGGGCAATAAATTGTGAACCTCGAACCCCTTATTGACGTGATCGTGGTAACCGTTTTACCTAATTCTCTTTATAACATTCCTCCACTTGACAGCAACTTTGTTAACGTACACAATTATTGAGATTGAAAGTCGAAATTGAAAGCAAACATATAATGATGTCGGGAAAATGAGCTTAATTCAACATCCAAACACTGACACAGTAATAACGATGGCCTTGAAGCACGGTAATTAATTATATATTTTATGAAAGTTTTAACAGAACTGATTTTATTTAATTATTACTGGCAGACCCAGCTCACGTGACGCTGGCATTTTTTATCTAAATTTTTGATCTGTCATAATTGACTACGAGCCCCCCCTACCCTCCGTGAACAAAGCCTCATAAAGATCGCCTACAAGGATAATCTACTGACCAGTCCCACAGAGGGTCCCGATTTTTCACATCAGTCCAGGATGCCGCGATCCCAGTCAACACCAAACGATTGGCCAATGTTGGGCCATCGTCTGCGACGCTGGCCCAACATTGGCCCATCGTTTGGCTGCAGCTGTGTATATATATCTCCACAGTGATCCAGGCGGGAACGATGAGAGGGTCCCTGGAGTCCAGAACGCCTACTGGCAGTCCGCACGCCCTCCAAACACATGGATACGGTGCCGTACTGGATCCGCCCTGACGAAAAACTGAACATCCCAGTTGTAATATTATTAGAAAGCATAGTTCTGAGTATTAAGTAACTTAAGTAACTTAAAGCGAAAAAAAAATCATCATTTTTATTTTGGCTCCTTGATATGTTCATAATATGTCAACTTGTCTATGGACGTAAGTTTTTTAAATTAAGCGATTTAAATTCGGAGATGCATGTCTAAAAGAAGAAATACGGGAATAACTGATAAATGGGGCTTTCGGTACAATTGCTATGTTGCCACAGCAGCCCAAAATTTATAAGACTTCCACAATTCTAGTGTATGGATATACTTACTATGGACATATCAAGACGCGAAAATACAATTTTGGCTTTTGAATGATTTCTGGCCTGATTGTGTCGCTTTAAGAAACTTAACTCACTGGCTTATTTCCAGCAGCAGGAAGACTTTTCTGTATGCAAATAGTTAGGATTAGTGATTAGTGTTATTCTTTGGATTTATCATTATATAATGCGCGTGTCGTATACTGGCGTTTTATTTATAATTTTTAAAAAATACGCCTTCACAAATATAATATCTTCACATAATTGTGACGGAATGTGACCTTTCCTAAAAGTGTGTAACACATAGTCCTCAAAGCTGCCGTCTTTTTCAATCCCATCAAGTAGCTTTCTAGATTATTTCAATTCCATATTAATCAGCCACTATTATTGAATATTATGTTCCATCTATGCATCATTTATTTTTATAAAATGACATAGACAAATATTTCATATTATTAATATAATTACGTCTGTATTGTTTTGACATTTAGTCACAATTTCCACACAATTAAAGTTCTCAACACGACGACTGTCGTCATGTTGAGAACTTTAATTGTGCAGCGTAATCTCGTAAAAGTTACGATATATGGTAGGCTTCGGATTGGTCGAGATGGCAATCTCGACCAATCCGAAGCCTACCATATATCGTAACTTGTACGATAATACAGCCACAGTCTATTGACAGGCGTTAATACATCCCATCTTAGATATGCAGATCCTGCTCCTATAAATACATCACAGTCGTCTTATTTCAATAATACGTGGGGTCCAGCACAGTCCACATGGCTATATTGTGGGGCTGTTTTTGAAGAGGTGTTGATGTTTTTTCTTGTTCTCCCTCACGCGCCTTGGGCTACCATGGAGAGAGACATTGATTGTCGGGATTCGGACATGGTTGACCTGGACGTCTGCTGCCATGCCAGGACGATTGGTTTCAATCAGATCCAGTTAACCCTTGTCCTGCTAGGCCCGTTTATAATTATATACGATTTCAAACAGTTTTAAACCAAATAATATGTCTCAGAAATGGATAATATAGTTTGTGGTAGATGCTCAGTTGGTCAAATAATTAAATTTAAAGATGTATATTTTCAAAAAAATAGACATGTTTTTCGTCATTTGAAGCTGGTTATTGCGTTAGCAATTCCAGCTTCAAATGACGTAGAACAGAAGCAAACAATTCGGCAACACACGTGCTGTAATATCTCTACATATGTGCGCTCTTATTTCAAGATTATCATCGATTCATGTATTAATTTGGATTAAAAATCATTTTGTTTTTACTTCTCCTGGTAAAACAAAATGAATTTAAAATATTACTCATTCTCTAGAATACATTTTAGTTTGGTTAAATTGATGTATTTCTCTAGATGGTAATCATGATTTTTGACAATGGATTATGTTCAATTGCCTTTAAATTCGCAACACAGTCATTATGCAAATACAAATAATTGATGTCTAGAAATGCCATACCCAAAGACCATCAACAGATTCAGATTATATTTGCTTTCGCTACTAAGACATATATGGACAGACATACATCACAGCGTTGTGCGAAAGTTGATGAGTTTTCAGGAATGTTATGTGGCATTGCGTCCCTAAAGGGTTGGAGTGGCAGTTAACCCCGCCTGGCGAGCTGGTGGTGCACTAGGCAGCCCCGCTGTCACCGCCTTGTCACACGTGACCTGGCGGCCATTCGATTGTCTTTCCATTAGAATTGTAAATTATGGCCGGCGCTCATGCAATCAAGGGATTAATTAGGGGGATCGCGAGGCTTTTTGTAGATGTCAGGCGGAGAAGGGATGGGGGTGAGGGTCGGGGCATCCGGGCTGAAACACGAGGACGGGGAAGGGGCGCGGGGCCAGAAAACACCCGGACCCCGTCCCACCCCTTGGGCTGATGAGCCTAGCAAACCCCGGTCTCCGTGTGCGCGGGCGGGCCACTGCGACACACCACGCAACCCCGTCTGGAAACAGACAAAAACAAAACTAATACCACACTCTCAAACAACATCTGTACATTGGCGGGCCGCCGTCTGCGACGGCGGCCCGCCAATGTACAGATGTTTCCACTCTCGTGTCAGTTGGGAAAAAGGCTCCCCTGGGCTAGACTAGCCGCTGCCCTGGCCCCGACCATTAGTATGCATAGTGGCAGAAATAGGATCCTAATTTCATCACCATCAAGTCTGGGACAGTGTTTGAATTTGGTGGTGATGCCTGTGCACGCTTGTCCCTGCCCGGCGTTCTGGCATGGACACATTAGTACCAAACAACTTGACCTGCTTTATATTAGATATTGGAGTCGCCAGAGGGGAGGGGAGGGGGGTCAGGCCATCTCCAAAATATCCATTTTCAGTCCGACTCGGCACGGCGACTCACGGTGTAATCAGAGGCAATTTTCTGGACAAGCGTCACGTGCAATAATAAGCAGTTCTGTCTCCGCGCCTTGAACAGGAGCCCCCGGGGACGATGGTAAACCGGCAGGTAAACTCTCCGGTCACCTAGCCACAGCTTGACAAACCTGACATTAGTCAGACATTGCCATCAGCGCCTTGTTTGAGCCAGCCTCCCCCACCCCCACTTTCCCTTTTGGCTGGCGGTGCCATACAATAAGCTAATCTAGTCGCGCAATATGGATTTTTGCGGCATTAGTCGTGTGGACTAACTCCAGCACTTTGCCGTCTCTCTGGTTTGCTTGGCGGATAACCTCATTAGGTCGGCGAGGTTACTCTATTATTATTCGGCCTTTGAAAACGTCTCTCTTGGAAAACAGTGCTTCTTAATGCTAATTCGTCCACGCAATATGCATGCAGGCTCGGATGACAAACAATTTGAGGCCATGATGGGGACCTCTTTGTCACTTTGTCGTCTGGTACCATGTCAGACCGTGGCCTTATGAAGCAGTCATCAATATTATTTATCTTTCTGAAGAGCCTCATCAGCGACCTGATTGAGACGTACTAGCGAACGCGTTACCCTCACCCAATGTTGGCTTAATGCTGGGACGCCATCTACGACGGCGGCCCAGCATTAAGCCCACATAGGGAGAACGTATGGTGTTTGCTTGTAGGACATCCCTGGCAAACATAACACATTGGTGTTGAGGTGGCTTGACGCTGGTCTGGTATTCCAATTGGAGGTGCTGCTATATAGAGGAACCATTTCCCAAGATCAAAGTGATGTCTTGGACGCTAGCTTAACGTTGAGGCAGCTTTGGTGTAATGGTTATGGTTGCGCCACCGGTGTATGTGATACGTCATCTGTTTAATCTATGTGTTTTTTACTGCCTGCCTGCCTGCATTTTACAGAAATAGTAGTTTGGTGTACAGTATGACCACAAAACTATAGAGGGATAATATCATTTATACGGATTGTAGAATGAGCCCACATATTTATTTGCGAGCTAAACATAAATTATTATCTTTCGTCATTGACTATGTTAATGAAGCTACAGTGAATTATAATTACGAGTCACTTTTTTTTCAACTATGCATGGGTTGTTCTCGTTTTTTTGTTGATTTAGTTGATTTAGTGCACAAATATTATGATTATATTAAAGATTTTTTTCTCAATCAAATCACTGTTATTGGGAATAAAATGAACGTTCAACCCTTTCAAGCCTGAATTTACTATTGTCATCTTCATCCACTACAAGCCGCGAATTGCTGTCGCAATTCTCGACTTGTAGTGGATGAAGATGACTGGAAGTGGGTGACAAATTGAAGAAAATCACCATGTATTCGTAGAACAGTTTCATCGAAATTTGCCTTCTAAAACCCTTGCTTGTAGGAAAATTAGGTCTGTTTTCAGGGATGTAAAATGATGCTCTAATGCATCGTAAGGGCTTAAGGGGTTAAACATAAAAATTGGCAAGTGTTTGGTCTCAAATTAAACTAATATCAGTATTATTGGAATAAGAGTTAAGAGTGTGCATTAATACGCTATGAGATCATCACCTGAACTTCTAAACTGTGTTTTCATCAAGTTTATTTTATCTATCAACGATGTAATAATCATTTAATTGATAATAACACATATTCTGCTCTAAATTACTGACGATTTAATATGCTGCTTACAAGTCATGGATCTCTACTACAATTTAAAAGTGATTCAAATAATATAGCATTGGTAAAGTTAATGAGTACATTCCTTAGATTGTTTTCGCCGTTTATGTAATGCCAGGCATCTGTTATGTCTGCATTAATTAGGAAGTCTATGCTGGTAATTAAATTGCTAAAGTATTTAATTATAATCAAGAGGCTCATACTATGTGGCTTGCGTTGAAAGAAATTAAACCCCTAATTATTCCACATGTTAATCAGATATATTGGTATTCAAATAATCCAGTGCTACGTCCAAGTTGTTTCACTGTACGGACAATTTCATCACTAGTATAGTGATTTTTTCAAATTAATTTTCTGGATTTAATAGTCGTTTAAGTCACAGCTGATTTATCTGATCCTTAATCCTTTTCAACATGATCAAAAATTGGCCACTGTTAATGCAGAGCAACATCCATGTAATGGATGCAAACATGATACATACCTTATCGTTATATATTATACATATAATACATGTACTTACATACGTGTACATTTCTAATGATGAATGCTATTCTTATGACCTTTCTTTATTAACCCTGACAGCGCTGAAATAGTTCTGTATAAACCATGGAGACCAAAGGGTTTTTTAAATTTGAAATCATATAAATGTCCAGTTAGCGCTTTCTACATGTTTTTACTTTTACGGTGCGGGGATCGACTTCAGACGTCAGAATCTGACGTCTACAGACGTCGATCCCCGCTACATCGACCCATAAAAACAAGTAATTGTTCTTAGGTTAAACTTTAGGTTTAACCTAAGCACAATTATACTTGTTTTTAATCCATTTTATTACCCGATTTAATCACTGTTGTTTTGTGACCGAAATGTGTGTTGAACCATCAATATTTGCAAATATCTGATCTCAAAGAACATGTGAGCAGTTTTCAACCAAGTTATGGGTCGCGGTAGCGAGACACAACTTCAAATGGGTGAAAATTATGACAATTGGTTGTTAATTTCTTTATTATTTGTGTATATATATATTTTTTATAATAGCCATTATTTATTTGTTTAAATTTTGACGACCTGTGAATATCCTTTTATGATAACTATTAATTATTGAAGTCATCATGACCTGTTAATAAGTATTTCCCTTGTAATTAGTGCTTGTCAATGTTTTAATAACCTGTTGATCAATATATTCCTTTTAATGATCATTGTTTGTTAATGACTTGATGACCTTTTGATCACCATGCCCCGATAATTACAAGTGTTTTTATGTGCGTTCATCCCTTATTATATGACACATCTTGTTTGTGGATGTATTCCTACCACATTGAGGCGGGGGCCTTGGTGCAGTGGTTGAAGCTGCCTGCTTGGAAAGTCGGAGATCGCGGGTTCGAACCCCACTCTCACATTAAAGTTTCAAAGGAACGAAATGTTTCTTGCCGCCTGGTTGTAAAGATTAAATATTGTGGGGAGCCCCTGTGACCGAGAGGTAGCATGCTCGGCCTCAGACTGCCATTGCTCGAATCCTGTGTCTGAAGGGCAGTGTCATCCCATCCATCCCACTATCCTCAGGAGGTTCTCCTGGCCCAGTTTAGCCTATATGTGCACAAAGGTGGCCTAAAACCCCATTCGTTTCATTTTTCTTGCCATATTGATACTCATCTCCCGTAGGGGTCATCGATTAACAAAGACTTCTTGATCTGCACAATGGATGTCTTTCTCTCCACGATAAGCATAATTCGTACTGTCCCTACGGCACAAGTCATAAAAAAATAAAATACACTCATACAAAACAGGAGACGCTGACCCAGTGGTGGTTTAATGTTGGTCCAGCGTCGAAGACGGTGAACCAACATTATACCACCATTGACCGGGTATACTCACCGTACACCATACAAGTTTCTTGGGTTTTTTTCGTTGTATAGTGAAAAAAAAAGAATTCCACGTGTAGCCTACATACAGAGTATGTGGAACCACTCTCTCTCTTTCTCAAACACACGATTGTAATAAAGATCAGAACGTCCTTATTGTTATGGCTGATATACGTTTTTGTCTTGGATGTATTGTATTCAAAGTATCTCATATTATGGTAGCGTGCTCGGCCTCAGACCGCCAGGGCTCGAATTTCGAATCCTGTGTCTGGAGGACAGTGTCATCTCAATCATCTCACCATCCTCAGGAGGTTCTCCTGGCCCAGTTTAGCCTATATGTGCACAAAGGTGGCCTAAAGCCCGATTCATTTCATTTTGTCATCTCAATCATCTCACCATCCTCAGGAGGTTCTCCTGGCCCAGTTTAGCCTATATGTGCACAAAGGTGGCCTAAAGCCCGATTCATTTCATTATCTCATATTATGTTTCATAAATACGACATGGGCGCCTATAACCCTTACAACGCTGAAATATGTTTTGTATAAGCCGTGGAGACCAAAGGGTTTTTTTCAATTTGAAATCATCATAAATGTCTTAGTTAGCTCTTTCTGCTTCATATGAATACCTATGTTATGGGTCTACAGCCATTATAAAAAAGTTTAATCTTTCAGTACGGGGATCGATAGACATCAGATTCGTCTATGTCGGTCCCCGCACTGAAAGGGTAAGGGGTTATGACACTTAAGCAAGGGTTGCTGGGTTCACGTCCTGCTGCCGTCTAAATGATTGCTGCCGTGCACACATGTGCGCATACAGTGCTCCTAAGTGTGCAAATGTATGGGATTATACACAGAATAAATACTATATCAAATCAATTTATACAATGGCAAAAAGGCAAATATGAAATTGAAAACGGCCCAAAAAACTATGACGGACTTCTCCGTAGGGTGAGCTTAGCATTTTTCTGGTAAATGATATCTTTATGACACCGCTAAAGGTAATTCTGTGTGTAATTTTTATAACCCGTGGCAAATATTTATCTTTTATTGTAAATAATAACCTTGAAAAACTATAAAAAACTGAGCACAAAAACAACTCATAAACATGATCATGTGATAACGTACAAAAGACGGCACGGCGACCTGATGCTGTTTTAACGTCACAAACGGTAGACCAACATTGAGCCTACAGTGGATCAATGCCTAATGTTTTAGTGGGAATTTTTTTTTTTCTGACTGTTAACAGCATTGGCTCATGGTTGCGCCAGCATTTGTGGCACTTCGCAAACATTGGCCGACGTTGTACAAATGTTATACAAATGTTTTGTGTTTGCTAGGGAGGATACCTGAATACTGAATTTGTTCGTAGGCTATGCAATAGTATATTATACACGTGCAAATAAATACCCTGCAAATACAAGATGTTCACCCCTCTTTAGTGGCAGATGATGCGGTAACCCTTTAACCGCCAAATTATTCAATTTGAATTTTCACTCACTTGAAGTTGTGTCTCGCTGACGCGATCCACAACTTCAAGTGAGTGAAAATTATTCAGATTTGACAAAATGGAGGTCGACTCTTTTCAAATCTTGCTGGTTGATGTCACATTTTATCTTTAACATATTTAAAATGTGGCACCTAATGTGCTAATAAAAAATGAGAACCCGAATATATGCGGCAACGGCGGTTAAAGGGTTAATATTATTGAAAAATGTATTTTGCCATGTGGGTCAGTCTGTAGAGCCAGCGGATTCGTTCTTACACCGCAATAATTCGCTATCGAGTAAACAACAACCATTCTCTCAGAATTACCTTGACTCCATGATATTAATTTACGTCTCTCTCTCTCTCTTTTGTATATAGACAGATTTTATTTTGCAATCTCTCTACTCTTTCCACAATTTGACAATATCGCGACAATAGTGCACTGTTCACACAGCCATAATGAAAACATCGGGCGCCGTCGGGATTCGAGTCCACCACCTACATGTACAATCGAGGAGTCCGCAACCAGATGAGATAAACCATCATCACATTTCTGCACCACGTGTAATATTTTAAAATTCACGGAATGAAATAAGTAAACTGATATGAACCACAATAAAGAGGTTCTGAACTTTATATATATCTAATAATAATATGTCCGCGACAAAAACTGCAGCCCCCCCCCCCCCCCTGGAGATTAAATGGTGGCCCCCTTATACAAGTTTGGGTATTTAATAGAATCCATCATTTTCATTCCATCTCAAGGTGAATGAGAATTCGAGTACATTATCCTCGTTATCAGGACGTCAACGCCACTATAATATGGAGCGGCGGCCACGACCCTTTAGTTGCAAGGGGTAGCCTAGATATTGTCATCGCTCTCACATTCTTGTGGTGTTAAATTTCCACGGTAATATTAATTGTCGTCCTGACAGAGCACAACCCCGCAGTCATTAGTTATAATTGTAGAGTAGTTCAGTATCAATTCCCTGCCCTGTGTGGAGCAGCTTGAGAGTGAAGCGAGCCCCTGAAAAACCATTGTCGGTTTTGATAACACTTAATGTTACTTGATACGACAACAAGGAGCAGTGATCGTAAAACTGGCTATGCTTGATGGCGGAGGGGTACGGAGTGATAAGGCCTCGCGATGTGCGCGGAGTGATCTCTAGCTGCTGTCACGTGATGAATGTGCTGTGAGGCACCCAGTAGTCACGTGCTGGCACAATGCTGGCACAATGTTGGTTCAATGTTGAGCCAGCATTGTGACAACGTCTGGGGTTGTCTCGATCCTGTTATTTGTAACCTCATATCACTTCTGCTGAATCCATTTCTGTAGTGGATCCTGATAAATCGTCATATCGGGTAATTTTCATTCCATTTTATTAACCTTTTCACTACCATACATGACGGAAATTTCCGTCGTCATTCGTCAATGAACGTAACCATAAAATGACACAAATTTTCGTCAAATATATACTACATTTATGTATTTTTCGTCATTTGAAGCTGGAAATTGCGTTAGCAATTCCAGCTTTAAATGGACGAAAAATAAAACTCCTACACCAGTATATCTGGATCCTGGCATGCACCCCGGCCTGGAAGTCAAAGGGTTAATGTTTTTATTGATGAAGATCAGTGTCTTGATGTACACGTGGATGACTAGAGATGTATTGTACCTCACTACGAAAGTGTTCTGATATCATTATCAGCACTTTAAGTTGACTTGTTTAAGTCATTTTTCTTTGAATTAAGACATAGATCATCTATTTTTAATATTGGACAAGTATTTGTGAGAGGAGTAGGGTATACCCCCCCCCCCCGTTAACACTGTGATGTAACGCGTAGAAAAATTTTAATTTTCTGAAGCCACCCCTTGGTGTGACAAGTGTTAACCCTCTGAGCCCTGATGATGTATAAAAGCATAATTTTGCATCTTGGAAAAATGGCCTAATTTCCTACACCTAGGGTTTTAGGACGAACATTTTCATTCAACTCTTTTAATAATAGCAATATTTTTTTTCATTTACCACCCACCTCAAGCTATGTTCATCCACTACAAGTCGAGAATTGCGACAGCAATTCGCGGCTTTTAGAGGATGAATATGACAATGGTAAATTCAGACTTGAAAGTGTTAATAAGGATGATATCAGTGACTGTGGTGATATCAGCGGGCCATCTGCCCCCGCCGGCAATTAGACCCGGTGATAGTGCCTGTCTGGCCCTGCCTATCAGCCCGTATCACGACCACGGGGGCCCCGGGAATAGCAACCAGGGGGCATCCCCGGGTTATCGTACCCCGCGGCCACTCGCACAGGCTACCGGGCCACTCTCCCATAAGGCACATAAGGATAAACTGCCCCAGCGCCAACAGAAGCTGAGACAACGCTGCTCAATGTTGGGCCAACGTCTGCGACGTTGGCCCAACATTGAGCAGCGTTGTCTAAATGCTCTGGATTAGTTGTACTTTGGGATCGGGAGGGGTGCCGCGATCGCATGAATGTCCATCCCTTGGCCAAAGTTTGCTCTTGAGAACAGAGGTGGCGCCCCATCTCTGTTCATTGCACTGTTGTGGTTCTGAGACGTATTTTTTATGTCTAAGCACAGAAAAATGACTTTTATTCACCAAGCAGCTACATTCAACTTCTGGCTGGCTGCTGAGTTCCAGCAAAGAGGCAGTACCCGTATAACGAATAGACCCAATGTGATTTGGCTTGCTACCTCGGTTACAAACTCGGTTACTAGTGGCAATATATGAGCAAGATTTTGTTTACAAGTTCTTGATATGAGTTATGTGTGAGTATCTTGTGAGACAATATATGTACTAATGGATCTACCATTTGATATTCCGGGGGGAGTTGGCATATATTTTGTGCTCAGATTATTTTTCCCTTCAATCCCAATTTATTTTCAGATCTTTTCCGTGTACAAATCAATTTCCAGATATTTTTGGAACCATTAATCTGTTAATTTGATCACCTTGCTGTCCTCTGCGCTTGTTAAGCGGCATATTTTGGCTTTAACCCTTACAGCGCGGGGATCGACTTTAGTCGTCAGAATCTGACGTCTGTAGACGTCAGATTCTGGCGACTAAAGTCGACCCCCGCACTGTAAGTGTAAGATTATTTATAATGATCGTAAACCCATAACATACGTATTCAAATAAATCAGAAGGAGCTAACTAAGATTCATAATGATTTCGAATTTAATAAAACCCTTTGGTTTCCATGGCTTATACAAAAAATAATTCAGCGCTTTAAGGGTTAAGTGGGTTATCGTGAAAGACACGAGCGATGTCATTCACTCTTCAATTACATAATACCAGAAATGCGTATGATAAGTTCTTGTAAACCAAGTTGTAACGTAGGCCTGTTTTTTCATAAGAAATTGCAGTCTACATTTCCCTTGAACATTTAGTGCAGTCTGAAACATGTTTTCCCTGTTCATTCTCAGTTATTATTGTAATCCATTTGAATCTGGAAATGCCAACGCAATGTTTATCTTTAAATGACGAAAACTTTATTATTCATTAAACTTCTATTTATTACCCGATTATATTCGGTGTATCTCCCCCCCCCCCCATTTTAGCACATTAAATATTAGTTTTTGAACATGTTTAAGATAAAACGTGACATCAATCAACAACATTTCAAAATCATTGACCTCCTTTTTGTCAAATGAATCTGAAAAATTTGCCTTCACTTGTAGTTGTGGATCGCATCCGCCAGAGACAAGTTCAAGTGGGTGAAAATTCAAATTAAATTATTTTGCTGTTAAAGGGCTAAAAATAGCTTGACAACGTATGTACGGGC
Organism: Flabesymbios commensalis; assembly: GCA_964017125.1. NCBI lineage: Eukaryota > Metazoa > Annelida > Polychaeta > Terebellida > Flabelligeridae > Flabesymbios > Flabesymbios commensalis. Next base: position 64,045,495 of record OZ024909.1, on the reverse strand, counting down.
TTGGCATGTATACTAGCTTTTGCGATAAAAAACTTTAGATGGATAAACAGCTCTGGGGGGGGGGGATATTAGAGAGAACATGTATCTCAGTGGTGCTGCTTTACATAATTATAAGCCCAAATACCTCCCACACGCCCTTCTGGAAAACTAATTTCTAGAACAAACGCAGTGACGATTATAGTTATAATGGTCAAACATTGGCCGAATGCCTCGTGGTTACTTCTACACATACATACTTAGGCTGCTATACATGCGCAGCATGGGCCCTGGTGCAAAATATTTATTCCCTGCTCACTCGTAAAGATTAAATATTGTGGGGAGCCTCCATGACCGAGAAGTAGCGAGCTCGCCCTCAGACCGCCAGGATTCGGATTTTGAATCCTGTATCTGGAGGGCAGTGTCATCTCATTCATGTCACCATCTTCAGGAGGTTGTCCTGATCCAGTTTAGCCTATATGTACACAAGGGTGGCCTAAAACCCCATTCATTTCATTACTATACATTCGCAGCAGGGAACATAGGAATAATAATAATAAATGGTGTAGCCATCATGTACATGGTCTTGATTGGTTCAATATAATCATATTTTCTATCAGGTCTAAGTGCCTCACAAGTTAATTATAATTATGATGCTAATGCTGATGAGCATTATATGACCAATCAATGTGAACTCTATATGATGTAATCTTCATTCCAATGGTACATATTTTAATATGCAGTCAGTGCCAGGCAATCATATTGCGTTGTTTATTTATAACATCTCTGACCCACGTGGCAAAAATCAGTAGGATATGGCGCAGATAATTATACTGTGTAACAGTCGGCTAAATGCCCCAATCATGGCTAGTCAGGCTATGACTCATCCCTGTACTTGATTAAGTACCGGAAGAATCACAAACAACAGATATTTGGCAGTGCACCCCTTGTCTGTTAGTGGTCCTCTCATTAGTAACTCACAGTCTGTTATCTGTTCATAGTGATATATACAAATCTAGAAAATGCGCGCAATCCCGAAGTACTCTCCAAATTGTTGTAATGTTATGCTACAATCTGAGACACTGGTTTTATGTTGATATAACACTGATTTGATATATAGTGCCATGACTGTACATTATCATGCAGCGAAATATAATACTATATAATCGGTGTTCCTATCCTATCCCCACATAGACAATATTCATTCGACAACGTGTATAGGTCATGTATAATAAGTGTTACATGTTTTGGATGCTGTTATAGTTTTAGGACCGCCGCAACGTAAATGTAAGCTGTTTTGACTTTGTGAACTATAAGGACCTGTTTTACTTCTATAAGTAAAAAACGTAAGACTACTCAGAATATACACTGTTTTTGTAATATTGTTATATTGCGGATGATTCCAATGGTGAAATTTGAAATATGCTATGTATGTATGTTTTTAAAGATACTTGTACTTATTAGTTTCTCAGTTATAGTGTGTTATCATGTACATAAACTTTTAATAACTGTGTGTTCTTTAAAGCGATTTTTTTTCCTTTTAATTGTATTTTTCTAATTGAAATTCACACCCACTTGAAATTGTACCTCGCTAACGCTACCCAAAACTTCAAGTGGATTAAAAAAACTCAGGTTTTGAAAAATGACTTCCAATGATGCATGATGGATAACCGGTGATAAAATGTACATTTCACCTTTAACCCTTTACACCTTATAGCGGTGAATTATTTTTTTATAAACCATCGAGACCAAAGTTTTTTTTTTATTTTAAATCATCTTAAATGTCTTAGTTCACTTTTTCTTATTCATTTGAATACATAGTATGTTATGGGTCTTCGGCCATTAGAAATATTTTTACTCTTACGGTGCGGGGATCGACTTTAGTCGTCAGAGTCTGACGTCTACAGACATCAGATTCGACGACTAAAGGCGATCCCCGCACTGTAAGGGTTAAGCACCCACGATGCGTCAAAGCATCATTTTGCATCTCTGAATAATGACTTAACTAACATTTTAAGGGACTGTTTTAATAATAACAATATATTTCATTCATTTGCTACCCACGTATATATGTTATGAGTCATCTTCATCCACTACAAGTCGAGAATTACAACACCAATTCGCGGCTTGTAGTGGATGAAGATGACAATGGTAAATTTCAGGCTTGAAAGGGTTGAAAAAAACAATTAAGGTGTGAAGGCGAAGTTAAAAACGAATATTGTTGTATTCGCTTCTTATATAAAAGGGTAATTTATCCCTCAAAAAGAATTGGTCATCAACCCTTTGGGGGCGGGAGACTTTTTTCAAACGGTTTGTTCACAACGCTGACGATATTGACTACAATTTAGTGTAGTGTAATTTATGAGATATTTTGTTGGGAAACGTGGCGTATCCCGCCAGACACGAGACGTTAAAAAAATGTTGTTTTAATGTTGGCCCACCGTGGGATGTATCATTGTCAGCTGTAAATCGCGTCACAAGTGAGCTTTGAATAAATGAAACCCATCCTGAACAGTATAGTCATCTATCAAGTCGTGTGCTCTGCTCGTGGGTCTAGCATTGGCTAGAGAAGATGCTTGACATCAGAGACAATTAGTGTGGAAACCACTTCTATACTTCTATATATGATGAAACCATTATTATCATGGACTGACACCGTTGTTATCCCTTTAACTACTACAGCACGCGGATAGACTTTAGTCGTCAGAATCTGACGTCTGTAGACGTCAGATTCTGACGACTTAAGATTATTCCAGCACTGTAAAAGAGTAAAAGAGTAAAAATATGTATAATGGCCGTAGACCCCTAACATATGTATTCAAATGAATGAAAAACAGCTGACTAAGACATCTATGTTGATTTAAAATTGAAAAAACCCTTTGGTCTCAATAGGTTTTACAAAAATATTACAGTTCTTTAAGTGTTCACCGCCCGTTATTGTATTCGGGGTTTTCCAATTTGTTTTATAACTTTAAATGGTCAGATTTTACACGTGGAACGTTACGTCAATCAGCAAGATTTAGAAAGAGTTGACCTCCGTTTTGTCAAATCCGAATATTTTTTACAAGCCAAGCAATAACACCAGAAAATGGCGTGCTTGGAGTCGAACTCACGACCTGCGATGAGGGAGATTGGGGAAATGATGCGCGCTGATATCATGAGTTGACTCTCATTTTCTCTGATCATATAATGAGAGATCAGACAGACTAGTCGCACCCTACACCCGTCCTCGAGATGAAAAATCTCCCTTAGCAGAAGACGGATCCTCAAGGTTGGCTGAGTGACGGCCTAATCACTGAGACATCGGACCAGCATCAAAACAACGCCCCCCCCCCCCCCTGAGTCTGGATCAGAGGCCAGGAAATGATTCGCCGCTTGACGCAACGTCAAATTCTGTTGATGATTATTCATCACCCGGCTGTGTTCCTGACAACGCAAGACGATGGGACAACGTTGGGCCAACGTCTGCGACGTTGGCTCAACGCTGTTCCAAGGTCTTGTGCATGTCGTTCAGGTAGTAGTATGTTTCCCACGCGGTAAGGCGTTCTTGTGCTGTCAGTTTCCCCGCAGGACTCTGCCTCCAGCCCGTCAGAAAGCTGAAATGTACAAATCACCTGTCCCCGCTCATTACACAACAACGCCCGACTCTGCTAGCATCTTATACATTTCACCCCGTCCTCGATTTCCCCACTCGCCGAACTTAGGCCTACCTTCTGCATTCTGCAAGGCACGGTTTACTTGGCATTTCAAAGTGGTTATTACTAAGATATATAAGTAATTTATTCAACAGGAAGCAACTCGGTATTTCAGAGTCAATCATTGGCAGCATATACAAGTGGGAATTCGTGTCATGTATTGAGTTGAATATTACCTGATGGTATAAGCATATCAGTGCCTTATGTGACGTAAACAATGGCAAATTAGAATTGACTGGCAACCCATTTTCTCGATGTAATGGTTGTAGATAACATACATTCCAGAAATATTACATGTCTAATACGGTTAAATGCAAAAAAACAGATGTATTACCTTGAGCAAGTCAAGTTGACTTTTATTTCTTTGAATACGTTTCGTGTACGTTGGATGGTGAATAGCGTGGCTTGGTTTTTAATCTGTTTTATGAGCCGATTAAATCACTGTTATTGGGAATGAAAGACTGTTTATTCAAGATTTGTAAATGTTTGATCTCAAATTAAACTAATGTGAGTATTTTTCAACCACTTGAAGTTGTGGAAGTAGTGGTTGAAAAAAAAAAAAATTTGCAGGATATGGGTTAACATCATTGAGGTTACATCTGGATAATTCATTTCCTCTTTTTCACTTTTCATTCTGTCATCGGGTATTTTTCATTCATTTCAAGCTGGAATTGCTAACGCAATCTCCAGCCTTAAATGAATGAGAAAAATATTTTGTATTTATGAAAAGATACTATAAAGGGTCTACTTCAAAAATGGATTCATTTTATTAAAAGAGTATATACAACAATATAATTTACCCTTAAAGCACTGAATTATTTTTATATAAGTCATGAAGACCAAAGGGTTATTTTCAATTTGATATCATCATAAATGTCTAAGTTAGCTCTTTCTGATTCATTTGAATACCTATGTTATTTCACTCGTGTCACCAGTGTCTCTATCTCTACTTCAGACACTGGTCATCTTCGCCAGATCAGCTAATATTAACCACCAGGGGACAGAGATTTCACAGCCACTCTCTGTACTGCCGCATCTAGGTGCGTGGGAAAAAGCCGGCTTCTTTCAGAATGATGGCCTCACAGAGTGCAAAATAACTCGATTCATGTTATTACCATTGACGCTTCTGAAAATGAGATAAAAATATCTAGGCTGAATATACACTGATATATACCGTATGTAGTAAAAATTGTGCTTAGCTCATACTTTTAAAAACTCCATTAAATTAATTATCAATAAATATAAAATTGAAAGTGGAACACTCATGGATACCCTCAGGTTTGTATGACGAGCACTGCGTGCACAAATTCCCATGTGCTGGCAGCGGATGGGCAGGTGTGCATCTAAACACAACTGGCCAATCACGATCTACCTCACCGCTGGTGGCTCATTTATGAACTGCTGGCTGCTGGTTGGCAGACGGTGACGTAACAGACGACAGAGACCCATGGTGTTGGATATGTGTAAGTGCCACACAAAATCTCAGTGGGTGACTGTGACACTCACTGATAGCTGAGTGTACTATGTTATGGGTCGACGGCCATTTAAAAAAAATACTCTTACAGTGCGGTGATAGTCTATCCCCGCGCTGTAAGAGTTAAAACGCTAAAATAAATAATTTAATATTTTCACCCACTTGAAGTTATCTCGCTACCGCGATCCACAACTTCATGTGGTTGAAAATTACTCATATTTGTTTAATTTGGGACCAGGCATTTACAAATCTTGTTGTTTGAACACTTATTTTAATCTCAATAACTGTGATTTAATCTGCTAATAAAACAGGTTAAAGTCGTGCTCAGCGGTGTAAGGGTTAACCCTTTCAGCGCGGGGATCGACCTTAGACGTCAGAATCTGACTTTTGTAGACGTCAAATTCTGACGTCTAAAGTCGATCCCCCAACCGAAAGAGTAAGACATATTTATAATTGCCCTAGACCTGAAATACATAATACGCAGTATTATGTATTTCTGCCTAGACTCGTAACATAGTTATCCGAATGAAGTGGAAAGAGCTAACTGAGACATCTATGATGATTTCAAATTGAAAAAACCATTTGATCTCCTGGTTTATATAAAAATATTTCAGCTCTGTAAGGGTTAATCCTAGAACACATGGGCTATTCAATTTGAATTTCCAGTCACTTGAAACTGCAAGGGCTCTCCTGGAGTTGCATGGTAATAGTACTCAAACGTTCCTTCTAAAGAACTTATATTGTTTAGAGTGTATAGGTTGATATGTCATCAATTTCAGTGGAATTGTATCTCTATTCATCCCCCAGCAAGACAGCGCCGATATGACGTCATTCAGCCATGTTGAAATTGACTAGAGAGAGCCGCATGTCAGTGAGTATTTGTAAGTTTCACCTGACTAGTCGCGTGGTCCACATTACCCTGTTTATCTCTCAGTATCTCTCAGATGCGTCATATGATGCGAATTAGAGTTTTGCGTCGGGGCAGTGATAATTTTTGGCCCCTTGGAAATTGTAACCTAACGAGGGTCGAGCTGAGATCCCAGCACGAGGCGTTGAATCACTGTTGTTTTAATGTTGGGCCAGCGTCGCAGACGGTGGGTCAACATTGAAACAACAGTGATTCAACGCCTCGTGTTGGCTGGGATAGGTAGTGTTGTCCGATAAGCCACCAGTCCAGAGTTTCACCCCCTTGATATAACACTGTGCGGAAAATTCGAATCAAGCATCGTGAACTGCACAGCCTTTTAATTCCTTAAATAAGATGTCGATACCAGATATAGTAATTGAACTTAGAGACGATACCTAAAAAAAAACTTCAGCATTTTGTGCGAGTATATATTAATATTTAAGTCGCACATTTTGTGTTTTACTCTATGGAGTTGTTTGACGCAAACTTGTTAGCCGAAGTCTGATGGCGCGAACTGGCGAAATCTTGTGCTCGTATTAGAACTATTCTATTTAAAAGTGGAGGTCTCTGTGCCAAAGCCTTGCCATGTTATCAGGGTACTTGAAGACATCCAGTCTAAATAAGAAACAGATTCATATTGTTTCGTTTAATAATTATATTTTTATTATTGGGCTACATTGTAGAATAAAACAAGTGAAGCGTCGTCTCACTTTAAAATATCGTCCACCTTTGTTAATTTAATCTGCACAACCTGCAGCCTCGCATCATAGTACATTATATTACTCGCATTGTATATGTCACCCCGTATCAGCAAATATAATATAATATAATATACTACTCGTTTGCTCGTTAGCTGCTGCTGAATTTGGAACTTGTCTTGATGACGCAATTGCCAGCCTGAAATGCATGAATGTTGTAATTGATCATCGGTGTTTCAATTTAGGTTTGCGGGGGTTACTAGATGTAGGCCTAAATGCCAGGTTTTTCTCATAACCTGGTATATTGCACTAAAAACCCCTCATTAAGTGGCATAGGTGATAATATATACAGAAATCACAAACAGTACTAAATTACATGCAAATCGTGCATGCTCGCACGATCTATGACAGTTTATAATGGTAATTAAGAGACTGAAAATCTCCATAATTGTGCAAAAAATTTAATTGTTAACTAAATAATAACTCAAGTTTGGATACGGGTACCCGCGTGTTGCATTTTTTCCGCTATTAAAAAAATTACCATATTATGTAAATTGCTAAAAAGTTATATTGGTAATTACATTTTTTACGTAACCATTTAGGCGCAAAATTAAATATTTCGAATTTCCACCCACTTGAGTTGTGTCTCTCTACCGCGACCCACAACTTGAAGTGGGTGAAAACTACTCGTATTTGTTTAATTTGAGATCTAACATCTGCAAATCTTGATGTTTAAACTCACATTCTATTCCCAATAACAGTGATTTGATTCGCTAATAAAACATATTTGAAACAAATTTAGTCCCGCTCAGCGGTGAAAGGGTTAAACCTTCATTTTGCATCCCTTGAAAGCTGAATTATTTCCCTACACCTGAGGTTTTTGTTACAACAATAAAATCATGGAACAGTTTTAGAGATATACATTTTCAATTTGTCACCAACCGTAAGTCCAATACAATTCCAGATTATTGCGATAGCAATTCGCAGCTTGATTTAATTCCTGAATTCAGATTTGATTGAGCTAAAATCTACGTTTTTAGAATAATGAATCATAAGGTGATGTACCATATAGTTGAGTCGCAACTCTGTGAGCGAGTCTATTGATTTGGTTTAGACATGGACTTCTAAATCTAAGGCAAAATAAATACTAGGCCATGTCAATGATTTAATATAGAAAAATTTAATATAGAAAAACTTGAGAACAATATTGTGTTGTACTTTTAGAAACATGTATATATATTATGAAGGTGAAGTTTATTTAAAATTGGTTGCTATTGTAAAATACCGCATAGCCTAAGCTAGCTCTGACTTTCAAGTTAGTGTTTTTGGCTTTTATTTCGAAAAAGGTAGAAGGACAAATGTACCAATTGCCGAGAGAATTTGCTTATTTTGTGAAGGGAGAGATATCGCGGTGTTGGAAAATGAATTTCATTTTTTATGCTACTGTCCAGCATACAGTGCAATCAGAACATATTATAATATATTTATGAACATCTATGGAAACAATAACTGTACAACGCATAGCCGCATACATAATCGACATTGTTGCGACGTTGAATCAACGGCAAAATGACGTTGATTCCACGTCGCAACAACGTCGATTTATATATCAAGCATTAAATCTGCGTTCTGCATTGGTCGAAGAGCAGAATATGTAAATATGTCTAAATTTGATGGAATGTATGAATATTGAATGTGTTGGACTTTGGGCCCGAGGCCTTGAAATACGTAATACACTTTGCCTAAAATTGTTAACGCTTTTTCTCGGCAAGTTTTCAGTCGATTGCCGTAATTTTCAGGACAATCGGAGTTGGCGATTGGAATTTAGATCCATATAACGTTATTGCTGATTTTATTATTTCCTCAAACTCCATATTAATTTGAACAAGTAGTTGAAATTAGCAGAAATGTGTATAATGAGCAAAGCAGTGGGTGGTTGATTATGATCAGGCACAGCACATTATTCAGTTGGTGGTTGATTATGATCCGGCACAGCGCATCATCCAGTGGGTGGTTGCCGTGGACGCCTGTACGGTCAGAGACTCCCTCTGCCGCCTCCGTCGCCGCCGCCGCCGTCACAGATCCGTTTGATGTGGCAGAGTTTATCAGGAGTTTTTAATAATAACTTGATGAATGAGGTTGGTTTTACTTGTTGGTCCTGGTTCATTAACACAGGCCCTGCAGGTCATAACGAGACGTTGGCCCAAAGTTGTTTTAATGTTGGTCCGGACGTCTGCGACCTCGGTCCAACATTACATCAATATTGGCTTGACTTTTTGTGCTTGATTGGGCCATAGCAGAAATACATAAGATGTATTTCTGGCCATAGGTATAAGAAGCAGTACCGTGGCAACCCTCTCAAGTGCTGTTTTAATGCTGGGCCTATGTTTTAGATGCTGGCCCAGCATTGAACCATCACCACCGGGCTGTGATGTCAGCTGAGCAGAGCCAGCCAAACTCACACAGTATTGCTAAACTGCTCATATTACTACTCCCAAATACCCTATATATATATATTATCAATCAATCAATCAATCAATCAATCAATCAATCAATCAATCAATCAATCAATCAATCAATCAATCAATCAATCAATCAATCAATCAATCAATCAATCAATCAATCAATCAATCAATCAATCAATCAATCAAACAGTTTATTTGCTCTACAATATGCATCGTGTTATCAAAAAAGAAACACAAAACATACTTATATATATATACTTATATGTAATTATGTATTTAAAATTATCAATCGAATATTAACTCTTTACCTAAGCCTACTACTGACGCATATTTATATAATTACGTTATCTGACATATTTTATATAAAATTTGTTTTCATATAAAATATGTAACTAATCCCAATAAGAAAATCTTCAGTTTGGCTATTTTACCCTTATTTGAAGTCGGGTAATTTACATTCAGTGTGTGGTGTGAATCACGATTAGCAGTGCACAGCTCACCACGATTGAGAATATAGTGAAATGACATTAACCCTTTATCCGCCGGTGCCGTACATATTTGTTTTTTACATTTTTTATTAGCTTTTAAACCTGTTAAAGATAAAAAGTGACATTAATCAGCAAGATTTGAAATTTGTTGACCTCCATTTCGTCAAATCTGAATTATTTTCACTCACTTGAAGTTGTGGATCGCGTTAGCGAGACACAACTTCAAGTGGGTGAAAATTCCAATTGACTAATTTTACGTCTGAAGGGCTAAAATTACTGAAACATTTTGTAGTAGATGCCTGTTATTTCAACTTGGAAAATGACTATTTAAAAAAAAAGTAGTAATATTTATTTATTTATTTCAAGCTGTATTTTGATACAAGTAGAGGACACCCCTGGCCTGGCCTGGGTACACCCTTAAGAGGGGTGAGTTATCTCCTGTCTATAAAAAACATCTCACACACTGTGAACATAATGTATTGTAAAGATCACCTCGTTTAGACATGTAGCCTGATCATCCCATCTGAAGGAGGAAGCTGCAGTCTGCAATATTATAGATAATATCATCTGAATTTTACCTCAGGATCATGAAGAACTTATGTTACATACATGATTTTTTTCCCAGTTGTATAGTGACATATAAGCCCAATGGGCTGGGGTACGATGTTAAACATTTATATAACTATAGGAGTATAATTATTACTATTTTTGTGCTATTTATGTATACATCATGTACCCCTGTTACTCAGAATGAACAATACCGTACCTTAGACAATATGATGCCTGTTGAAATGAATAGAGTACAATTTTAAAGCTGCATGTATCAAAATATATCGATTATGCGGGAATGCTGAAATTGATATACGGTCACTGAATTTTATATTCGGTCACTTAATTTTATTGATATTTTCTATTTTAAATAAGTGTCAAATATTCCTCTCATTCTTAAAGGGTGGTATATTTTACAGTGCGGGGATGCACTTTAGTCGTCAGAATCTGACGTCTGTAGACGTCAGATTCTGACAACTAAAGTGCATCCCCGCACTGTAAAACTAACAATATTTATAATGGTCGTAGACACATAACATAGGTATTCAAATGAATCAGAAAAAGCTGACTAAGACATTTATGATGATTTCAAATTGAAAAAAACACTTTTGTTTCCATCGTTTAACCCTTTAACACGCAAATTAATCAATTTGAATTTTTACTCACTTGAAGTTGTGTCTCGCTGACGCGATCCACAACTTCAAGTGAGTGAAAATTATTCACATTTGACAAAATGGAGGTCAACTCTTTTCAAATCTTGCTGGTTGACGTCACATTTTATCTTTAACATATTGAAAATGTTGTACTTAATGTGCTAATAAAAAATGAAAACCCGAATATATGCGGCACCGGCGGTTAAAGGGTTGAACAAAAATAATTCAGCGCTTTAAAGGCTAAGTATAAGATGCCTGTCCATGCATCCACAACACTCTGAGAGTCCATTGTAATATGATGCCTCATAAGAAAACACAACATGGGAGCTGTTTTCGTGAGGTCTCCATGACGACAAGTGAGGATTCACGTGCCACGCTGACTTCTCGGCTGGATCTGTAATTGTAGATCATGCATTGGTAACTAGATATTAGTATACGTCGTCCAATTTCTTAATTAAGCTAATCTCTTAATTACGTGAACCCGTTCCAAGGACACGTGAGCTCCATGTATATTTAACATTCACCATTCAGTGTACTTCATAGACACTTTGATCTCCAGCATCTCAAATATTTCTGTCCGTATGAACGTTACATTGAGATATTTATGTACTTTTAATTTGTGGGTTTCTAGTGGACTTGTATCAGTTGGTTCGACAATCATAATTTATTCCGCACGCAGTGATTGATTTATTTTCTTACACATATTTTAATATATCTAGTTAGTTGAATTTTGTTTTAATCGAATTAAACTTATGTGCTTTTCAGCACGGGGAACGTCTTTAGACTTCAGAATCTGAGTCTATTGATGTCTAAAGTCGATCACCGCACTGAAAAACTGAAATATTTACAATATATTTGTAATGGCTGTAGACCCATAACATCGGTATTCAAATGAAGCGGAAATAGCTAGCTGAGGCATTCCACCCTTGCTGACCAGGGCATGTACAACAATGTGAGACATGTCACATGAAAAAAACACTGTGCAGTCAGTATGAGACATTGATGATGATTTCAAATTGAACAAACCCCTTTGCTCTCTTGGTTTATATAAAAATATTTCAGAGCTCTAAAGGTTAAGAGCGTAAAGTATCTAGGTAGTTTAACCCTTACAGCGCTGAATTATTTTTCCATAAACTATGGAGACCAAACGGTTACTTTCAATTTAAAATCGTCATAAGTGCCTTAGTTAGCTCTTTCCGCTTCATTTGAATACCAATGTTATGGGTCTACGGTCATTATAAATATTGTTACTCTTACAGTGCCGGGATCGACTTTAGACGTCAGAATCTGACGTCTACAGACGTCTGATTCTGTAAGGGTTCATATAGGTTTAATCAAATTAAAATAGGGGGGGTGGACGGGAAATAACCCAGCAAACAAAATATTTGTATAACATCTATACAATGTTGAACCAACGTCGAAGACGTTGGGCCGTCGTTGTATAAATGTTGATCAAATGTTTTGTGTTTGCTGGGAAGTTATCACCAATGACGTTCAATTATTCGCAGCAGTCCATGGATCTCTTATGTATATTATCGACACTTACACTTTTATTAGCTGATCAAATCACTCCCATTTGGAATAAAAGGTGGTGTGTTTAAACATCAAAATCTGCGAACGCTTCGTCTCAAATTAAACAAACATGAGTAATTTTCAGCCATTTGATGAAATGGATGAAAATTCAAATTATTTAATTTAGCGTTTTAAAAGCTGACCAGGTAATGTGGTTATATTTATCTCCCTAATAAAGACTATACTATGCATCAATAGGCATGTGTTTATAACCTTCATGCTGTAGTGAGAAATCGAATGTGATTGAAGCCTAATATTGTACTGTTGTCATATTTTTCTCATGACAAGGTACCTGTGGAATAAACTCAGGGTTCCACTTCCTGGAAATCGGGCAAATCTGGGAAACAAGTTTCACTTTCCCAGTTAAGGGAAAGTCAGGGAAGTGCCTCAAATCAGGGAAAAGTCACGGAATTTCATGAGCCCAAGTCGAGCTAGAGTTTTAGTTCTGCCTGAAATATGGGGAGCCCTAAAACGCCTACATCTCTTTTTATTTTCACCTATTTAGAATTTTTATATTTAAATCTCGAATAACTTTTCACGTGATGTTTAATTATTGAAGTGTTATTTCTCGTAAAAATGACATTGTATATAATTTCCACTCGTGAATATGACATTGTATACAGTTATTGACGTGAGTGTGTCTGTATGTACATGTACACACACTGTATGTAGTATACAGCAGGCACACACATCCAATACCAATCCCAGGTTTTCATCTGCGTTATCACTTGATTAGAGATCCCGAGGAAACCGATCCCTGCTAGCTATTTCTGGATCTGGACTCCCCGGCAATAACGAGACGGTAACCCAATGCTGGTTCAATGTTGGGCCAACGTCGCAGACGTTGGCCCAACATTATTCCAGCATTGGGTCAATGTCTCTTTTTCCACGTCCAGAGAGATGAGCGCAGCACGAGCCGAATCTAGCAATTATCAAACCGTGGCTGAATGGTGGGCCAGCATCTCACATTGCGGCCCATCGTTAAACCACGGGTTTCCCGGCATCTCTCATTTACAGGGAAGCCTCTGAGATGCCCCGCTCCGTGCGGAATGCCACCAAATCCACAACTGCTCAGTTCTCACTTCTCAGAGATGACGAGATATCCAAGAAAACTTTCGACACCGACACAAGATTGGTTTAATACTGGACCATCATCTGCGACGGCGGCCCGATGCTAAACCGACCTCAGATGAACGCCTCGTCTTTTTGGGGATGCTACAGCATTCCCATTACAATTTGCATCGACGTCTAGTGTGAATCACATGTGAAATCCGCGCCATTATGAAAACTACGCTCTTCAGATATTGTAGTCAAGTATGGGGACATGCATTTCTTTGTAAACTAAAATATGATATATCATTCATTTTGATGTTATGTAGTAGGCCCTATATTAAATTGCACAGCGAAGCCTAAGTCATCGACCGTCTGGGTATGTCTTGGGTAAATCCCCTAGACATGCCCAAAACCCCTTATCGGTGGAGGAAAGCACTCTGCATAACCCACCATGCCCTATCACCCCACCCTCACATCATCATCTCTACATCATTCATCTCATCAACGGATTACACTGTTTTTAACGTATTTTAGTGTCAGCTATATTACGATTGATGCCTAAAAGTGACGTAAAGCTGTATTTCACTACTACTATATTCAGGGTGCATCTCACAACCCTGGGCCTGTACTCTCGTACAAGTTACGATATATCGTAACTTGTTACGATATATCGTAACTTGTACGAGAACACGGACCCCTTGGCACTCACTATCTCATCAGTAGTTCATCACCCTTTGTTCTCTGTCCACCATGGAATGTTTAGCTGCATTTACTCGACCGAAGACATGAGGGCATGAGTTTAAATATATAAATCAAATCCAAGTACCGTATGCTGTATGATACGCGTCATTAACTAGCTACAAGTAACATTTAAATACCAGTTAAAATTAGTGAAATAAACTGTGGTCAGACATTTTACTCAAAATGCTTCAACTTAACGTATTTTCTTTGATGGTAAGGTCTACGTAGCGCCACCAACTTCAGTTTATCACTTATCCGATGTTGGTTTAATGTTGGTACAGCATGTTGTCAAACTGATTACACCGTCTTTTAGTATAGATCAGTCTGGTTTTGAGCTACATTTTTAATCCTTCGGTCGCTAAGATTTTTAGGTCAAATTTCAGCTCGCTTGAAGTTGTGTTTCGCTCACGCGATCCACAGCTTCAAGCGAGTTGAAATTATTCAGATCTGTCAAATTGGAGGTCATGTTTTTTTTCAAATTTTTGTTATTCAGTTATGAGACAATTTCACATTCAAGATATGGGGTTTTTTAGGTGATAACAAATACCTTATCGCCTAACTAATTAACCCTTTCAGTGCTGGGACCGACTTTATGGTCTGAATCTGACGTCTAAAATCGAGCTCTGCACTGGAAGAGTAAAATATTTATAAGGAGCAGTAGACCCATGACATATTCAAATGAATCAGAAAGATAGGACTTTTATGATGATTTTAAATTGAAAAAGATCCTTTGATCTCCATGATTTTGACAGAAATATTTCAGCGGTTAATTTATATAGCTGCATACTGTTCTGGGGACGGTGATATAGGACATTGTTTCAGGGAACATTTTGTTTGATAATTATTCATTAGCGATTTTCTCCTTCATTTAAGCCTTGAGCAGCTTTTAATCCTCATTATTGACGTATAATTATTATCGCGCTAATCGATTTCAAACTTGATTAGTAAATTTTCAAAATGTCATAGTTTTTCGCCAGGTAATGCTGAACATTTTTTTTGCTGCTTTCCAATCTTTCACAGGACCGATGTTGAGGCAACATTAGATGATCGTTAAAAAGGCGTTTGTTGTTAGCTTCTTTGTTGGTCCAATGTTGAATAAGGCTGACCTCATAATTTTCGAAACAAATCCCCATAATTTTCGAAACCAGTCATGAATCGCCCTACATTTGCCGCCAGGTTATGAATAATAATGTTCGCTATGATGATGTGTCATCCCTCTAGATGTCAGTCATATCACATATGGTTTTTAAATGTTTTTAAATATTTTATTTTCGCGAGAAAATAAACCGCGAATAAATCCTGGCATTTACGGTAGTTAGGTATGAAGATGAATTTCTGTGTCTGCGGCCCGAAGAGGTCAGAATTGAGGGATGGGAGGGGGTGGTGTGGAGCGCCTTGGGAAACGTTGGCCCAACGGCGGCTTTATGCTGGGCCAACGTCGCAGACGTTGGCCCAGCATAAAGCCGACACTGGGTGAGTGTGTGTTAGCGCGGACATGGCAGCCATTAGCGGCAGTACAGGTGACCGCATGCAGTGATCCATGGGGAGCCGGGATCTGCATCTGTTCTTATCTCTCTCTCTCTCTCTCTCTCTCGCTCGCTCTCTCCTTCTCGCTCTCTCCCCACCTTTCAAGTACCACAGTGTCGCTATGTGGGCATGCAATTTTCAGCTCATTACCTTGTACTTGATATAATTATGTCCTCACTATCGCTACCCAGATTACTAGAGTTTAAAAATGTTGCCTCCATCAACTCCATTACATTATACAGCATGCCACCTGAAAGTATTTTAATTGTAGTATGCATTTCTCATGCCAATTATAATGTGTTTGCAGTGTACGTATTATTTCGTGAATGATTATCATTACAAATAAACACTAAAGAAATGTAGATGCTTATAAAAATGAATTATTTTTACGTAATTACATATGCTGTATTATTATATATTGTCCCTCCCGATGACTTGATATAAATAATGATTATTTTTGCGTTATTTCATGTTGTATTTTTATATATCGTTCCCCTGCCGCTTTGTACAGTGTCGGGTACACCCTTTCATATCCAAGGGAACGATATATATATAATGTACATATCATGCACAGTCAAACGACTATCTACACACTTTCATCTTAAATTAATTAATAATGTACACAAATTTCGAAATAATATCAA
Organism: Flabesymbios commensalis; assembly: GCA_964017125.1. Taxonomy (NCBI): domain Eukaryota; kingdom Metazoa; phylum Annelida; class Polychaeta; order Terebellida; family Flabelligeridae; genus Flabesymbios; species Flabesymbios commensalis. The sequence goes on along the minus strand of OZ024909.1, from coordinate 64,029,053 downwards.
TTATTTAAAGCGCCATAATAATATTATTTATTTAATGTTTATCTAGTTAAATGATTACTCTTTATTTCTTGGGATTATTTTGAGTCACAAACATTCGACTAAGGCCATTATGTACCCGCAGTGGATACATCTTTTCCCCCTAGTGTGATACGCGTATGTGTATCAAAATTATTATGATTTTTGGCTTAAAGCTCAAATCCCCTGCGTCGTCCCGGATATTGCAGTGGGCCCAGCTGTATGAAGACTTTCCACGAAGAGGGTTGGTATTGGTGTAAATACTATTAGCGAAAAGCGACGTTATAGTCCCTATAGCGTTTATTTTAACACATAACCTATACACATACATTTGCTATTACTTGCGCTTAATAGTTACAACGAATACATAACTTAATTTTTCCAGCAATAATTATTCTAATATCTGTTCATCTCAGCTCAGTCTGCAACAGGTCATATTGATAATTATCAGCGCATATATTAGTCTCTAGATAGTAAAGGGTTAGCCATTTTTTACATTTTCTGGCTAATTGAACGTCACCACAGTGTGATCATATTGGGGTTGAAAGGTTGTATATACACCCTTCGCGCCTCGGAGGTGACGATTATTGTGAGAATGAGAGATATAATGTGGATCCCCTAGGTGGCAGAGGGTGTGCTGCTGTGCGCTACCTCTCCGGAGCTATGCGGATCCACACGTGGCGTCGGGCGTCCCTCTCTCCACCCCCAACTTCACGCTGCCTGCACACACAACTCCAGCCGAACCCAGTAAACGAGAGACGTCCAACCAGTGCTGGTTTAATGATTGTACACCGTCGCAGACGGTGGACCATCATTAAACCAACATCGGTTCAACGTCTCGTGTTTGTTTGCTACCTGAACATAGCATCACCTCTGTGTGGCTTGATATAAGCACGTGTTCATTTATACCACCTCTAGAGTAATGCAGGTAGCGACGTGAAAAAGAAGATTCTCTCGGCGAGGAAAATAATTCAATGGAAGCATTTTCGCATTTTCACAATGCAAGTTGCATAGATGTGTGACAATTCACAATCATTACCAGTAGTGTGTCATATTATTTCACTATTGTCATTTAGTCCACTCACTTTTACAATAGATTTTTCAATTCAAGATATTTCGGGTTTTTTGTATTGAAACAACATTATTATAATATCATAACTGATATCATAACAAAGAAATAACTTTTTTGTCACTTGCAGTCATTCTATCACTAAAAAGTTAAGATCATCTTATTTTTTTAACAATAAATGACTGAAAGTTAAGACAATCAGACAGTGAAACGAGCCCCTGGTTCATATCATTATTTCCTAGTTCGATCTCCATTATCTTCACATTTTGTGATCGTGAAATATCAATCATACAGGCACTGTACAAAGTAAGGATGTAAAAAATGATGTAAAAAAGGATGTAAAAAATATATATGTTGAACAAATACTGATTATACTAAGTATACATAAAGTCAAGAGCAAATAAAAAAACGATTCACACTTGATAGCTGATTGGTTAAATAGCATCATCGGCGTTGAATTTCTATGTCGATCTAACAGGGGGGGGGGGGGGGGTGGGGAAGGGGCGGGGCTAACATGACGCAATGAACAGAGCTTTCTTGTTTAACTAATATATTCTGTATCTGTTTATTCGACAAGATTGTATCGAATAACAATTGTAGAGTATATTTCTTGCTGGATTCTAGTTTATCACAGTCTATTATTATATTAATCCTTGCCATTGTGGAGCTCTGTGTGTTTTCTGTTTAGTTAAGCGATTGACCAAATCTTGTTTCATCGTGGCCAACATTGATACAACAATAATCTGAGATGTGCAGCTGGCTGGTCAGATGTCGCTGGCATCTATAAATAGACATAAATAACATGTACATGTTATCTGCAGGTGTACTATATAGAGAAATATCAGATTGTCTGGTATGTGAAATCGAGATAATTCACATTTTAATCGAAGTGGTACAGAAACAAACGCTATGTCACAATGTTTTATCCCAGCAGACACGAGACGCTGACACGGTGTTGTTTTAATGTTGGGCCAGCGTCGCAGACGGTGGACCAACATTGAAGCAACATCGTGTGGGCGTCTCGTGTTTTCTGGGATAATTCGATAATCGATCCCACAAAACACAGGACATTTGTATAACATTTGTACAATGTCGGACCAACGTCGAAGACGTTGGACTGACGTTGTACAAATGTTTTGTGTTTGCTTGGATCAGATCTGAAGGAATACTAACACAATTATTCAAAAGGCAAGCCTACTAAATTTCCGCGGCACATTTTTTATTTTATTTTATAATCTCTGAGATCGATAACTGCCAAACCTGATTATGAAAAACTGGATCAGAAAACAACATGGGAAGCAATATTGTGATCGGACTTTGAGACTGTTACGTGAGCTTATACTATCATAAAATGTTGTGATTCATTTTTTTCAGTGAGATTTCGAGATAGCTTAGTTTTGTACACAAGACGATAATCTCATCAGATATTATTATAGAATTATGTAAAGTTCAAGGTTGATTTTCGAAGAGAGCGCATGTGCAAGTGTAATTCCAAAACCAGGTGGACCAGGTGGTATTTACACATAATTATCCAGAATTATTGAATTCTTATTGGTTAAATATAAGCTGAGATGTTTTGATTTGTTAGTGCGGCTTAAGTCTATTTTGAAATATTTTAAGTTCCACGACCATAAATTCCATAGATTATCATTCCATATTTATTCACTAGGTCAGAGGTTGACCTCGTGGGGTCAACCAGCAAACACGAGACATTGAACCAATGTCGTTTTAATGCTGGCTCAGCTTCTACGACGCTGGGCCAGCATTAAAACGACATTGGGTCATATTTTCTCATCATGTGGGGGTGGGGGGGGATTACTGTTGAATCTGAGCACGTAATCTGTGTAGTGTAGACGCTCGCTGCTTATAGCAGTGATTATCACTGCTGCACACTGCATCCTCAGACCTCACACCCCCCCCCCCCCCCACCCCTCTCGCCAATCTGAGGCCAGGGCTGGCCAAGTTAGCTCAGATGACAGCTCTGGTAATTAGAAGAGGTTGCACAGACGCCCTAGTGTGCGGAGGTCTGCTAGATGGGCTGTGGCGGTCGGCAGGGGGAAGGATGCTATACAGTGTTGTGTGTATGGATCAGGGAATCCTTAGGGAGTGAGAGAGACCGGCATTACTGAGATACACTATATTATAGAGAGTGCACGATCCCGCTCTGAGATCATACACATTAACTGTGACTGTAGACAGGTCTACAATTAGCGCCCTCACTCACTCCCTCACTGACTTCTCTCAGGCTGAGGTTCTTCTGTGAGGTAACACCGCCAGCTGACCTCACCGCCACCTCATCCTCACCCGCCACCGCAGTCATATCCACCCTCATCACCTGCCTACAATACGTATCAATCATCTAGCAGGATACTTGTGACTGTCAGGTACTTGCTATTCCTGAGATCCAGACTGGTCGTCCCTGATCCGTGTTTTGTGAAGGTGGATCCGTCGACAGCTTGGTGATTCTAAGGGATCGCCGTTCGCTCGCTATCCACCGCGCTCCGGAGATCTCTCAATCCGACTGGCTATATATCCTCTCCAAGCAGGTGAGTGCCCGTGATCACTCTATACACACATTACTGGGGTATTGACAGGCCTAGCCCCGGCTAGGCCTGTCAGTACCCCAGTACTGTGTCACAATTATTAGGCCTCCGTGTCTCCGTAAAGGCCTCTCTCTCTTCTCCACACATCTGTATCACACACATTCGAGTACACACATACACACACAGAGTGTCCCCTTCTATGGCCTGCTCTATCTACACTGACTCCGCCTGGTGGCCACTATGCGCACCACAGCAGCGCCCTCTGTTGACACATCCAAGCACTGCCGACTTTTTTACTTTTGAATAATTTAACCGGCGGTTTTACAGATACAGCGCGGGTTGTATCAAACCGATCGCTCTGTAAATAAGAAATGAATACAGTGTTAAATATTCTTTGTTTACTTACAAAATATGTCTACTATTGAATCGTTCTTGGTGTGATGCATCAAAAAATTATGCCACAACGCCTGTTCCCGATTGGTTTATATTGTTCATAAAGTTAATGGGTTCAAGATTCGAATCCTGGGGTATGTGGCCGAGCACGCTACCTCTCCGTCAAACAGGCTCCCCACAATATTGAATCTTTACGAGTGGACGGAATAAAAACATTTTGTTTCTTTTGATCTTGAATCCAGAGAACAGAAAACGAGCTCCGCCGTCACAGGCGACAGTGTTAACAACTACACCAGAGCCACAAATAGATCCGCTGGAGTAATTTTGTAATAAATAATTTAGGGCAGACTCTGCATGAAATAAAACAAATCAAGAACTGTTCTATATCCCCACCTGAATGTCAATAAAAAGAAACCTGATTTTAAAAAAAATACCGAAGTATAATATATCTAACGAGGGTTAACATCGCTTAAAAATAATTTTGATTTCTGCTTATTTCAGCTCTGTCTAGGTCGTAGCCATCAGGAAAAAAAGTATAGTCTAAGAAAATTAGAATAATTGTACCATGTGATATATTGTGTGCCCATTTATGAGGCACTAGCAGGTGAAGGGTTCACGATTTGAGATGAAGTACGTTACTCTCGAGCTGTTATCGACATTGATTTAAAACCATGATCGAAAAATTGTGTTTCTGTGCAATGGGAAAGTTCTGTATTTCGCAAATTGTCTTCATTTACAGTAATTATTGTGAAGTGTTACCTAACTGAACAGAGACTGGACATGCTGTCAGATGACCTGACGGCTGGTCAGCTCGGGTCACACCGTCTGGACGTCATTACCAGATTACCAGGATCGCCAGAGCGATCCAGGGACTGAGCCAGACAGCCACCTACAGACAGTCAGCCAGACAGCCACCTACAGACAGTCAGCCAGACAGCCACCTACAGACAGTCAGCCAGCCATAAACATCACGTCAGAGTCAGCTAGCCAGTCAGCCAGAGTCAGTCAGCCAGAGTCAGTCAGCCAAAGTCAGTCAGCCAGAGTCAGTCAGCTAGAGTCAGTCAACCAGAGCTAGTCAACCAGAGTTAGTCAGCCAGAGTTAGTCAGCCATAGTCAGTCAGCCAGAGTCAGTCAGCCAGAGTCAGTCAACCAGAGTTAGTCGGCCAGTCAGTCAGCCAGAGTCAGTCAGCCAGAGCTAGTCAGCCAGAGTCATTCAGCCAGAGTTAGTCAGCCTGAGTTAGTCAGCCAGAGTTAGTCAGCCAGAGTCAGTCAGCCAGAGTTAGTCAGCCAGAGTTAGTCAGCCAGAGTCAGTCAGCCAGAGTCGATTGTCCAGAGTCATTTAGCCAGAGTTAGTCAGCCAGAGTTAGTCAGCCAGAGTCATTCAGCCAGAGTCAGTCAGCCAGAGTTAGTAAGCCAGAGTCAGTCAGCCAGAGTCAGTCAGCCAGAGGCAGTCAGCCAGAGTCAGTCAGCCAGAGTCATTCAGCCAGTGTCAGTCAGCCAGACTTAGTAAGCCAGAGTCAGTCAGCCAGAGTCAGTCAGCCAGAGGCAGTCAGCCAGAGTCAGGCAACCAGAGTCAGTCAGCCAGAGTTAGTCAGCTAGAGCTAGTCAGCCAGAGTTAGTCAGCCAGAGCTAGTCAGCCAGAGTTAGTCAGGCAGAGTTAGTCAGCCAGAGTCAGTCAGCCAGAGTCAGTCAGCCAGAGTCAGTCAGCCAAAGTCAGTCAGCCAGAGTTAGTCAGCCTGAGTTAGTCAGCCTGAGTTAGTCAGCCAGAGTTAGTCAGCCAGAGTTAGTCAGCCAGAGTTAGTCAGCCAGAGTTAGTCAGCCAGAATTAGTCAGCAAGAGTCAGTCAGCCAGAGTCGATTATCCAGAGTCAGTCAGCTAGAGTTAATCAGCCAGAGTTAGTCAGCCAGAATCGGTCAGTGAGAAATAGTCAGCCAGAGTTAGTCAGCCAGAGTTAGTCAGCCAGAGTCATTCAGCCAGAGTCAGTCAGACAGAGTTAGTCAGCCAGAGTCAGTCAGCCAGAGTCAGTCAGCCAGAGGCAGTCAGCCAGAGTCAGTCAGCCAGAGTCAGACAGCCAGAGTTAGTCAGCCAGAGTTAGTCAGCCAGAGTTAGTCAGCCAGAGTCAGTCAGCCAGAGTCAGTCAGCCAAAGTCAGTCAGCCAGAGTCAGTCAGCCAGAGTCAGTCAGCCAGAGTCAGTCAGCCAGAGTCAGTCAGCCAGAGTTAGTCAACCAGAGTTAGTCAGCCAGAGTTAGTCAGCCATAGTCAGTCAGCCAGAGTCAGTCAGCCAGAGTCAGTCAGCCAGTCAGTCAGCCAGAGTCAGTCAGCCAGAGTTAGTCAGCCAGAGTCAGTCAGACAGAGTTAGTCAGCCTGAGTTAGTCAGCCAGAGTTAGTCAGCCAGAGTCAGTCAGCCAGAGTCAGTCAGCCAGAGTCAGTCAGCCAGAGTCAGTCAGCCAGAGTTAGTCAGCCAGAGTCAGTCAGCCGGAGTTAGTCAGTCAGAGTCAGTCAGTGAGAAATAGTCAGCCAGAGTTAGTCAGCCAGAGTCAGTCAGCCAGAGTCAGTCAGCCAGAGTCAGTCAGCCAGAGTCAGTCAGCCAGAGTTAGTCAGTCAGAGTTAGTCAGCCTGCCTGCCTGCCTGCCTGCCTGCCTGCCTGCCTGCCTGCCTGCCGGCTAGCTAGCTAGCTGGCCAGCCAGCCAGCCAGCCAGCCAGCCAGTCAGCCAGCCAGCCAGCCAGCCAGCAAACCAGCCAGCTAACCAGCCAGCCAGCCAGCCAGCCAGCCAGCCAGCCAGCCAGCCAGCCAGCCAGCCAGCCTGCAGACTGACGGCTGTCAGATGAGATAATTATGCCCTGTGCTAGGCTGGTGCTGTAATAACCGTGCACCCAATACAGGACCACGGAGACAGGCGGAGGGGGGCATGTCCTTGGAGGATTACAGGGCACGGCCTTTATCTTGTGGCCAGCCACAGCAGCATCATCAACAGCAGCATCAGCAGCAGAAACAACAGCATCATCATCGCTTACCCTGGTACCCCTAACATCACCCTACTCCACGTGCGCATTGATAAATTTGCTTGCATTGCATGGGGCTGGGAATCTAATTGATCAGATGTGACAGCGGGGCTTTAATTTCTTTTTCATTTAGACCTCGGCCTGCCAGCGGCCCTCTGTCCACAATCTACACGTCTTCAGGGCCATAGGGCCAGCATGCGAGCCATTACAGAGGTCTGGCCCAAATCAAGGCGCACTCTGGAATAGCCACATAATACCAACTCTGTCATATACTCACGCCTGATAAGCAGTACCCAGCAAATACAAAACAAAAAAAAAGTCATTTTAACACATCTAATATCAACACAATAAATAACGTGCTGAGGAGATTGTTGATTACTAATACTAGTTCTTTCAATGTTTATAGGATTCAGTTGAATTTTAAAAAAAAATGTAAGCCTATGTCACGCCCATCGTTTTATGAAGCCACTGATGGCAACTTTTCATTGACCTTGTTTGTTTGTTTGTTTGTTTGTTTGTTTGTTTGTTTGTTTGTTTGTTTGTTTGTTTGTTTGTTTGTTTGTTTGTTTGTTCGTTCGTTCGTTCGTTCGTTCGTTCGTTTGTTTGTTTGTTTGTTTGTTTGTTTGTTTGTTTGTTTGTTTGTTTGTTTGTTTGTTTGTTTGTTTGTTTGTTTGTTTGTTTGTTTGTTTGTTTGTTTGTTTGTTTGTTTGTTTGTTTGTTTGTTTGTTACAATTAATTGTTACAATTACAATTAATTAACGGATTTGCATGAACCTTTTACCAGAGGTGTGTATTGGGTAAGGATCAATCCACTATATTTGATTTTAGGGATGATCTGGATTGCAACCCGGATGCAGGATCCAGATTACGATTCCGATCGTACAGATTGTTCAGTTTCTAGTCTCTGACTGACTGTCTAGTTATTGATGTCATAATCATTGCTGTACAATACTGTGAGTGGGAGGTGACGCTCATTTATAAGGGTTTCATTGTGTATTATTTCCTTGTAGGCGTACATTTGCCCCAGTAGCAGAAACAGGTTTCAGCCACAGATTGACCCCGTACAAAATTGTGGGACATTTCTTTGGACGGTCATATCTAAGACTTCCCTACGAATAATCAGGTCGAAAATATTTTTTTTAGAATCAGTAACATTTCAGTTCCATGCCCGCATGCTCAGCTCAGAGGTCGCACAGGCATTGAAAAGTTATGGACAGTTTTCGGACCTTGGGGTCGAGATCGCTCTCAGCCACCGCCATGTTGAATTTTCGGGAAAAGCAAAAACATGAATCCACGGCCTCGGAGAGGACAGCACGGCTAGTTCTACATCTGGTGACGCCAGCTGTTGTAATTGCTAACCCTTAGAGCACTGTGGTATTCAATTTTAATTTTCAGTCACTTGAAGTTAATACACAACTTCAAGTGACTGAAAATTTGTGTTATTTGTGAAATTCAAGTCCCAATATATTATATCAGTGTTTCAAGATTGAAGGCATATTTTATTTTTAAAAGCTGGTTATCAGGGTGTATACTGTAATCGACATCAGTGCTCTAAGGGTTTTTTTGATCCGGTCACTCTAACGACTCTCTTCACACTCTCCCGCACGTACTCGCACGTCACTCACATCTCACTGCACTCACCTACTCTTTGTCACTCATCTTATTAATGATTCAAACTCTGTTCTTATTATGATTACTATATCCTAGCAAATACCGAACGTCGCATTAATGAGTTTTGATGTTGAGCCAGCGTCGCAGACGGTGGACCAACATCAACACAGCATTGATTCAACGTCCCATGTTCGCTGCGATTGCTTTATGGAAAATGCAGTCATATGTTGAAATATAACCCGTCATTAAAATATAAATATTCCAGCTTCAATTGCACGAGTTATTATAGATATATGCCATATATATACACAATAGACGATGTCAATTGAGCATTACGGATGCTATATATGTTTACTGATAGGCTCTCAATGTTGTTTGAAAGTCTGGTCTGGGCTTGTGATTTTTCTAAATTTGGAATTTCTAATAAAAAATTACAATAGTAATAATAATAAATTACTTGATTAAATTGTTCATTTATTAATCCACGTGTAACCAAGTGCCCTCAACAGTCTTCTAATGAACCCAAAAATGCAGACCTAAACCCCTGAAGTATTGCCTACCAACTCATCAGTGCTCATATACCATTAGACATAATTTATTTCTAATGACTATAGCTCATTATCTAGCATTTATAGCTCGCTTCTGAGCTACTACAATCATATATATTTTCATGGATAAGCTTGGCACAGGTTTTCCGTAGATATATTTAGTGTTTATCAATGCTTATTACAGTCAACTATTGACAGATCAGCAAGCAAGAAACGTTCACCCAATGTTGGTCCAGCGTCTACGACGCTGGCCCAACATTGGGCGAACGTCTCGTGACTGCGAGCCACGTCCGTGTTACCAGTTGGTTACGTCTAGCAGTCACTTAGTTGATGACGGCGCCGCAACACTTGACAAAAAGCATTATCAAAGGCAACTACAGCAACATGAGCACTTAGTGAGAGCATCTTCACGTCGTCAGCATCATAATCAGCATGTCTTAGATGAACAGCAGCAGCCGCAGCAGCAGCAGCAGCTAGGATGACCTGATGGGGATGCTCGCATCTTTAGCGGCTCGCGTCGCAGTTGCCCGTTACAACAATGTTGTAATTATTGTGAGTCCGTTATTGACACGGTGGCTTTGCAGTGAGAGGTATAGACTCTGGGCGGCCCGCCGGACCGGACTCTGACTGGACTGTGAGCACTGGCCAGTGCCTCATACACAGACAGACACACAGACAGACAGGCCACTGGACCCAGCCGACACAACCAATGTTAATTGGCACTTCATCCGCGGCGCTCGTCTCCAACAGTCGCACAGTCAGCGTGGACAACTCACTGACAGTCACAGCAATAACAAATCTGATTCTCATACTGGTAAAGTGACTGTCCAGTCACTGACCACTGCCCAGTCCTATACAGGAGTAACTGGATCATAACCAACAGGCACTTAGTACCTTAACGATAACGTAAGTACTTTCTACGTCATATTATACTCATTTATCTCAGTTCGACTGATCCACAAATTGACCGAGTGCCATACAAGTATCACAGTAGTACTTGAATGCAGTATCCTCACAATTTCACTCGTACTCGCTGATTGTCAGACACGTCTGACAATCAGCGAGTGCGAGTAAGCCTCTCTGTAAGTATCCGTTTCTACCCTGATACTCTTTAGGTGAGTATCCAGGGGTGAGTATCCCTGTATGTATGTGCCTCGTCTGGTCAGATGGCACTGACCACAGGTCTCTGTGACCGGCGGATCTAGTCTAACTCAGGGAAAGTACCTCCCCCCCCCCTCTACAGCCTCCCTGTGACGCCCATATGTAAGGTCATGTCAACACGCATGACTGCCTGCTCCTCTCAGAGATAGGTCAGGTCACAAGGTCAGGTCACAAGGTCAGGTCACAGTGCCTAAGTGTTTGATAACCATTAAACCGGGTCGCTAAAAGACACCACTTCTGTTTTTAGACTTGTATTTTTCACGAAAACGAAATTAATGTATTTCGCTTCATTGTCATTTTAAAGAAAAAAAGGACTCTTTTCACGGTGTAAAATGTGAGAAGCAAATCACTATAAAATCACTATTCATCAGACTCCTGTATAACATAAAAGGGGATGGAAGTGTTTTAAATAGCTCTCACTTCAATCAAGCACTATCTCAGTAGTTCTCGGCAATTTGTGGCCGCGGTATCAGTTTGTATGGCGTAGTATCAATAACTGACGTGTGGTGGCGCCACTGGACGGCGGTGCTCGGCGGGATGGCCTTGTGCTGTACTTCACGTAAGAAAGTATTCGAACGCTTTGTAAAAGGTTAGACAACGTTGTACACATTGGCCCAGCATCCTGATAGCGCTCGTCCAACATCCCTTGTTTCATCAACTTTGAGTGATATTATAATTGAGTCGCTATTTATTATACATCACTCAACAAAGATATCACACAACCTATTTAGATCATATTAAACCTTTCAGTGTGGGTGGGGATGGTCTTTAGACGTCAGATTCTGGCATTAACCTTTTCAGCGATGAGATCTACTTCAGATTATGACGTCTGTATATGTCAGAATCTGACTTCTAAAGCACTGAAAGAGTGAAATATTTATAAGGGCCGTAGACCCATAACAGACATGTGAAGCGGAAAGAGCGAACTAAGACATTTCTGATAATTTTAAATTTGAAAAAACCTTTTGTTCTGCATGGTTTATACAAAAATATTTCCGCGTTGTAAGGGTTAATATGTCCCCATAGCTTCGTGATTCCATGACACGAAGAGCCCTAAATGTATTACCTACCAGTATCAGTCACTATGTATACAATATGTTTATAGGTAGGGCATATACTTAGACATTTTCTTTTATTCTCAGAAGTCATTTATTATAGTGTTAGACAAATGAGGTTTTAGCCGTTATCCTGCTAATTTAATTTATTTAAATTTTTAACCACTTTAGGTTGTGTCCCGCTACCGCGTGGTTGAACATTACTCATATTTGTTTAATTTGAGACCAAACATTTAAACATTTTGATGTTTAAACGGTCATTTCATTCACAATAACCGTGAATCAATCGGCTAATACAATTGATTTAAAACTATTATTGTTGTGATCAGCAGGCAAAGGGTTAATATATATTATCTAACTCTTTGGCATGACGTTTTACTAGTCATTAATACATGAAAACCTCAAGACAGATTATATCTGTGTTTGAATTTTTTGGGGAGTACCAATAACATGATAACGCCCATGGGATGTGATAAAATATTATCTGATATTTTATTGTTATTTCATTATTTCACGATCCATACAATTCCACAATTAGTTTTTTTACACAATTTTAATGACAATTATTATTGTAAGGATGACGTGCTTAAAATTTGGTAATATTTTTCAATAGCATGAACAGGAAAGTCAACTAAACAACTAGCGAATAGAAATAAAGTAACACTATTTGTTTGTAGTAATATTTTTGTTGTTAAAAATATATATTATATGTGAGAAAACATATTTCTTATTATATACGACTTAATATTTTTTAAATATGTATTAATTATCTTTGCAATAAATTATTTGTTGTGATTTATATTAACCCTTGAAGGGCTACATAATAACATTTAAATTTTCACCCACTTGAAGTTGTGCCTCGCTACCGCGGCCCACAATTTCAAGGGGGTGAAAATTACTCATATTTGTTTAATTTGACACCAAGCATTTGCAAATCTTGATGTTAAAACACAAATTTCTTTTCCAATAACGGCAATTTAACCTGCTAATAAAACAGATTAAAAACGACTATGCAGTCGTTCTTAGCGCTTTAAATCATTATATAGTATACGTTGGGAAATAATTTGATGAAATGAGTCAACTTTATGACCGTCCGAACTATATTGATATCTAACACTAACACAGTAGCGGTCTGTGGAGACAAAGGGCAGTAACTGCTTGCTTGCAAAGTAAGCAGATACTGGCTTTGCACGACAGAGTGCACCTATATATCTTATATTACATGTATTTTAATTATTTCATTTACTAATTTATTGTAATTGGCGGTACATTTAGCACTATCTTTTTTAATGATGAAAAATTAACACTTTTCAAAATATAATATTTTTATGGTTTTTACCCCGTCGCCGGAGGCTGTGGCTTCCGACGGCGTGACAAAGATGAAAATTCCCCCCTCCCGCGGCCGACATATTGTTGAGTGGCATCGCTGTCAAAGTGCACCCGTTTGGGTTGGATGAACAAATCCTCTGGTAAATAATAGTCAATTTTGGGTTTTTACAGTCGGCGGCATACTGACTAAGACAGCACATGACGCACCCCTCTATCACAATCCCACTCCTTGTTGTTCTGCGCCGGGTCTCGCTCCAACGGACACGTTAATTAAAATCTGAAAGTCGACTCGCTCGCTCGCCCCACCCCCTCCGAGGCTCCTTCTATTATATGGGTGACTAGAAAAATACACCGTCTAGAGCAGGGCACATATATATATATACCGCAAAATGAGTAACCGTGTAACCGTGTAACATAACTCTATGACCTGCTGATAAAACACGTGAATCGTATATGTCGTCTCATTTGGTCACCAACACGAAACAACATCGAAACAACAACAACATTTTGTGTCTGACCATTTATAATATAGCAAGATTTTTCTGCAGTGCAAAGTCAACAAATAGTAGGAAAATATGAGAGATCAATAAATCTAATGTTTCTAACTGGGACTAATAAAGAGAGGCACGATTTTTTTGTGGTTTGCACATCGAAATAAATATGACATATTTTAAAGGTTTCCCATTGTTATGTCTAACCAAGGAAAATAGAATCACATTTTCCTTTGGTCTGACGGGGGAGATTTTGGTGTCTTCAGTTTGTTGTAATTAGCTTCATTTTTCATAGGACTCCCCAAAGACAATTACAATTTAAACAGGGATAGAAAGATCACCAATCTACACTTTTTCTGTCAATTCAATTTCAGTGGAAATCGACCTGACTAATAAGTAGCACTTGTCTTGTCTACTTCAGAACAGGTTGCCGATCTCTTGAGAAAATTCTTTGTTCTATGAATCAATAATATTGACAATCGATGTAAGTGTTGTCGCTAGGAGTGACTGAAAGAAGAAAAAGTCTGAGATTTATCCCAACGCAACGACCTCTTAGGAAAAATGTCCGACATGCATCCTGATCATAGGCAGGGTATTCCACATACCCCATGCCTATGATTGTGTCATGATTCCAAAATATGTAGAGAGGTTCATTTATGCTACATGCCACCTCCCCCTTGATGCTACAGCTCAACTGAGCTGAGCTAAGCAGAACATATATTAGTTCTTTGTCTGCTAATAAATTATAGTATTAGCTTATTAAATCACTGCCATTGGGAATGAAATGTGTGTTTAAACATCAAGATTTGTAAATGTTTGGTCTCAAAGTAAACAAAGATGATTAATTTTCAACCACTTGAGGATGTGAATCGCGGTAGCGGGACACAACATCAAGTGGTTGAAAATTTAAATAAATTAACTAACTATTACTTACTATTAATGAGACAGATGACGTTTTATACCCGTTGGATTTGAAATTTTAAGGGAAATCTAAATTCAGGATGAAACTGGAACTGTTTGTTAAAGGAGCAATCCGCTGTGTACGAACAGCGGGACAAATATGTACCCAGAAAGCACCACGTGGGTAACAGAGAGAGAGCCAACTAGGGTACAACTAAAACCAGAAACAGATATAGAATGATCTACAGCTTTAATGTTAAATATTTTTTGCAGGTGTACATGGTTACTATATGATTCACTAGCAGGTGATCTGTGAACCCCTAGAGCACTGATGTCGACTACTGTAGACATTCTGTGTTTTGATTAGCACCTGTATAATCAGTTGTTAATGTAAAATACGCTTTTAATCTTAAAACACTGATATATGTTGGAACTCAAATTTCGCAAATCTCACAAATTTTCAGTCACCTGAAGTTGTGGATCGCGGTAGCGAGACACAACTTCAAGTGAGTGAAAATTAAATTGAATATCTCGGTTATCTAGGGGTTACCAGGGAACCTGAGCGCGTGACGCTATACTGGACGTACAGGTAATGTTGGGCCGGCAATGTGCCATCATTGAGACAGCTGCGCTCCATGTTGACATGGTTAGCTGCTAAGTCATGTAGGTAATTGTGAGGTTTTTTGGTGGTTGCGCGCATGTACTGTGGTAAAAGGGGGCGGAACATGCACCCAGGCAGCCAAATAAAAAACAGAAATTATTACCTGTCACTTGGTTGTCTCTGCCATGCACCGTGCACCTAATTCACTGACTCAGTAGCTTCTAATAACTTTAAAAGCATGTATGCGTTAAAAATAGAAAAGTCAAAATATATGCACCAATTTTTTTTTTAATTGTGTAATGCTAGTTTCGTTTCTTTATCAAATACTTTTATCGCCTCTGACTACTTGCATAACATTAACAGTAGAAAATATTAAAAGAATACTGGTTAAATCAAACAAAATAGAATCAGATTATATTTTCCTTGGTTAAATATATGACTGGTTTTAATTAAAAACGTATTTAGTAAATAACCACGCCTTCTGGTTTGTTTCTAAGGCTTCAGACTGTCTGCCACCTCACAGACCAATCAGATGCGTTGGCTATTTCAGAGGGGGGGGGGGCTGAAATTAACTATAGAAGAAGTGCAGAAAATGTCCCTGTATTCTTTGTATTTCTTGTTAATTTTGCGGGGCACACCATGTGGTAATTGACAGAATGAGTGCCGGACCACAATGGGCGGCGACAAAAAACACGAGACATTGACCCATTGTCAGATTAATGCTGGGCCATCATCGCAGACGCTGGCCCAACATCAACCCAACAGTGGGGTCAGCTTCTTTTGCATGATGGGTAGGGTCGCGGTGGTTCTTTATTGACACGCCAGGGACAAAAGACTTCCTGTGTAAATGACCATATACTTTGTTTATATGAGCGTGCAGGGCCTGCCAATCCATGTGTGACAACTAACATAAGTACTACACGTGTCACAGCGCCCATCAACTCAAAATTAACACTTCATATTCCACCAGCAGTTAACGCGAAAACTAAACCATCTCTCGATGTTGGTCCTGGGTCTAAAATGCTCTCTCAATGTTGGTCCTTCGTCTTAGACGCTCTCTTAATGTTGGTCGCTCGTCTAAAGTGTCTTCAACTAAAATTATTCAGATTTGCGGATATGCGGTAGATAATTTTCAATTCATGGTGATCTGATTTTACAATCAACGTGCGCTGTTTAAAATGTAAATAAGTGGCTTGAAAACGCTTATACTCGGGATTGACGTTTAACCCTATCAGCGCGGGAATCGTCTTAACACGTAAGAATCTGACGTCTGTCTAAAGACGATCATCGCACTAAAAGAAATACAATATTTATAACGGCCGTAGACCCATATATAATAACATAGGTATTCATATGAACCAGAAAAGCTAACTAAGACATTTAAGATGATTTCAAATTGAATGAACCTTTTAGTTTCCATGGCTACAACATAAATAATTCAGCGTTGTAGGGGTCAATGGGTTAAGCGTCATGACTATTCCTTTGTACTTCCACCTACACAGGTACCGTAATTCACTGGGGCTGAATTATCTAGTTTTTTTATGCTGATCCACACACTACGACACTAAACTAATCTTATTTATGACATGTCTATTATCACTGGTTAAAAAACTAAAAAATATATTTAAATTTTATCTCTTCAAAACGAAAGGGATTATTAATTGTCTTATTTTTCATGTATGTTTTTTTTGTTAAATAAATGTTTTATTTATTATTAATATCCCTTTATTGTTATCGTATTCCCCTTTTTGCTTTTTGGGAATCGTTTTATAACTGAATATTAACGCACAAATCACAATAAACGCATTTGCTTGTTTAATAGAACTGATAAAGCTATAATATAAATCAACCATCTTGTTAAATTGCGCTAAATTAACAATTTAATCATCGTCCGCACAACCTCATTTTTATCGGCGCCTAACTTCGTGTAGACGTTATCTACGGAAATTACTGCTCCGTAATTGATATTGAAATGTTATATTTAATTAAATTTCTGACAGATATTTCTGATTGGATGACACGTCAGCGAATCAGGGGTGCCAGCCAATCAAAACGTCTGCCACCACGGACAGACACTGTTTTTTAGATTAATGTTTTCTAGTTCACCGCTGCATCCAGGCAGCCAGCAGGACGCAGTTCTCAGTCAGGTAGAACTACAGTAAATGAATATGTGTTCAGCAGGTGCGAAGAAAACGTGAATGGTAAAATAAGACTAGTACCATCAGGTTTTTGATCTCATATACATTAGGTAACTGCTTGATAATTGCAACTCTTCTTTATTTTGCACAATCTAGAACCCTTTTTTTTGTGTAGGCTTAGGCCCTATACCCATTCTCATTCATCAGATCAAGGAATATAGAAAAGACCTTTTAAATTCCTTGATCAGATCATAGAGCTAATACCTCTATGATCAGATCCACTATCCTTCCACTAGCTGTGCTAGTCTGGCCCTTAGAAGGAGGCTGGTGTATATGCCTACCATGAAGACGATATTGTCCCCCTATAGGGGGACGATATCTGACCACATCTGGCCACTCCGGACGATCTAGGTTTTATTATTCGGGAATTTACGGAAACGCGAAATTAGCGAAAATAAAAATATACCGTAATGATGCGGCATTACGTGGTGTGGTACTGAGTACTGGGTATTAATTTCTTGTGGGGTGGGGGAGGGGGTACTCATTTTGTCTGGCGCCCTGACGACTGATCCTTACCATGTCTCATGTTTGTAATACAGCACAGATCACCGTAACAAGCACAATACACCAATGCTGTTTTAATGCTGGGCCATTAAAACCAGCATTAAGCCAGCATTGGTTCTATGTGTTTTTGCTACCCCTCCCCCTTTCTTTCTCCCTCTTGGTATTTGTGGGGCCTGACACTTTTCATTCTTTGTCTTTACCTTAACACCTTGAGTCGTAATTCTACACATCACTGCACATTATTTGCACTTTCTTTAGCTGTCTCCTTTCATAGGACACTTCTCAGAATTCACAACGCGATTTAAACTATGATTGCCCCGCTCTCAAGGAACGCAAACGATAATCTTTTTTTTCATTCTTAGGACAACTGATTCATGTTGCACACCACTTGAGTTTTTTTGATAAATTACATGACCAGACTCGTCAATATCAACTGAGAAGAAAGCCCGCTGAAGGGGGTGATGGCATGGTCGAATTACCAGCTAAATACATACCGCTGAACTGCGGGATTTCGCTGTCAATTTGGGCTTTGTACGTTTGCGTGTAGAACTCGTATTTTCTCGCGTTCGTATATCGCTTTATGGGCTGTCTGTTTTTGTTGATGCTCGTTAATGCGCGCGGGCCTGCTCGCCGATATTACTTGTATTTAGTTGAGTCGCACGCACAGTGACCCTTTCAGCTCGGAGACCGTCTTTAGACGTCAAAATCTGACGTCTGTAGACGTCAGATTCTGACGTCTACAGACGGTCTCCGCACTGAAAGAGTAAAATATTTACAATGGCAGTAGACCCATAAAATAAATATTCAAATGAAGCGGGAAAAGCAAACCAATACATTAATGATGATTTCAAATTGAAGAAATTTATACAAGATTATTTCAGCATTGTATGGGTTAATATTTCTTGTATCAAGTCGCACGCACATTACGACAATCAGGATGTAGTGGGAGATATTCACCAGTTGCCTTTCAACTGTTACTTCTTAGAATTACATAGATAGATACACACGGGGAGCAGTCTTGCGTGGAAAATGTGAACGGGTGCGTAAAACTGTCTTCATACCTTTGTGTCCTCCTGACAAGCTGTCAGCATTGGACGAATAGTGTAGCAGCGTCAGGTCAACGTCAGCCACATTGGCCCAGCATTGCAACAACACTGTGCATGGGTGTGATGTTGCCTCATTGGGTGTGCCGCTCAGTCAGATTGCATTTATTCATGTCTTGTGTTTGATATCGTTGAAACATAACTATATTCACCTACTTTATATCCATGCATACTCTATAACCAACAAACACGAGACGTTCACCCAATGTTGGTTTAATGTTGGGCCCTCGTCGAAGACGGTGGGCCAACATTAAAACAATATTGGGTGAACGTCTTGTGTTTTTTGGATACCACAAATGAAGATGAGATGATATTTAGTAAATTTATACCATTTATAGGTCTTAGGCCTATATGTTTGCAAGAATTACTAATTTATATAAGCAAACAATGACTAATTAATAATAATAATAATAATAATCATAAGTGAACTGTACCTTTATTATGTCGGCAGCCTATATATAATTATATTAATATTTATGAACGACTGTCAGTATTGCCTTAGCCTGAGCTATAATAAAATAGATGTTTTATTGACATAATTAAAAATCATTACTGACTTATTTGTCATAAAAAATTGATAAATGTGAAAGTAGTTGTTATTCATTGTAGTCATCCTATATTGCTTAAATCAGTAATTCATTCATACATGTTTTTTAGCAAACTCCTTCCACAATCCCAACTAATTTAAAAGTAAATGTTTTGCTGAAATACCGAGTATAATCGACTAACATATCAAATAAAATCCAATTGGTTTTAGTCAGAATATGTCATCAATTTTATTAGAATTTAATTGTAGATGATTGAAACTTAGAAGCTCTCTCTCTCTCCGACACAAGAACCATCAGCAATAAATATTGTTGGCAACCTACACGTGGGAGAATATTAACCCTTTGCCTGCTGATCACGACTATAGTCGTTTTTAATCTGTTTTACTAGCTGATTAAATCAGTTATTCAAGTTATTGGGATTGAAATGAATGTTTAAACATCGAGATTTGCAAAGATTTGGTGTCAAATTTAACAAATATCACTAATTTCCAGCCACTTGAAGTTGTGTGTCGCGTAGCGAGACACAACTTCAAGTGGGTGGAAATTTAAGTTATTTAATTTAGCACAATGAGAGTTGAGATGTGTTTGAGTCACATTGAAGTGTGATATGGACTACCGCGGATACTAAGTACCTTACTTTATTTTATGCATGACCGTAACATGGCAAATTAAGACTGAGGTAATATGTCAAGGTTTATATACAATTTCCTCTTTGAGGACTTTTTTTGAAAACAAGTGATGCTTTTGCATACGACACGAGTGCTATCTAAAATCGATCCCCGCACAGTAGACCCATAACATATAGGTATTCAAATGAAGCGGACAAAGCTAACTAAGATATTGATGATGATTTCAAATTGAATAAACCTTTCAGTTTCCATGGCTTAAACCTAAATAATTCAGCGTTGTTAGGGTTCCGATGTTTATACAAACATATTTCAGCGTTGTAATGGGGGTTAAGGGGTTAGACAGGTTTATGGAGACGCTTGCACCTTACCCCCTTGAACTCTGGGCAATTAAATGAAAAGTTTCAGTCACTTGAAGTTGTGTCTCGCTACCGCGATCCACAACTTCAAGTGACTGAAAATTACTTAGCTTTGTGAGATTTCACTCACTCAGCAGTGCTCAGTGTGTGATTGTCACAAACTGAATGTGCATTTAATATTTTTTTTATTGGTTACATAATTATTATAACCCTGACATATTACAATATTCGACACCAGTCGACTATTAAAATGAATTAAAACCTCATATACCGTGTTAGTATGCAGAATATCTGGGAGCGTAAATGCGGGTTATTTGATGTAATCAACTGTTAATTTTCCCTCACATTGTGTCACGCCGAATAACTTAAATACAGTATGCCGGTGTCTGAGCATATACAAATTAAGGATATATAATTAATTCTTCAGGTGCATAATTCTTCCAGTCGTTTTTAAATCATTATAATTACGATAATAGCACTTTAGATAATGATTTTTGATAATAAGTTCTAACCTTTGAAGTGAAAACCACGTCTATGGCCGTTTTCTATCTTTTTATTCAAACTTCAAACAATAAAAATCAAAGGAGAAATTTATTTTTTGAGTAAGTGAGTGAGTGAGCGAGCGAGCGAGCAAGCGAGCGATATGACGAAAGAAATGCATTGAAAATATTTTCTTTAATTATAATCATGAAAATGTTTAAGATATAATCTTGAACGTTCAACTAAAATCAATTGTTAAATGCAGAAATTTATATTAAATACATTTAATTACAATTGGTAACAAGGGCTGCTTCTTCCTCTCTAATAAATCATTCGTGATGACATATCGCTATGACATATTACAGTTATTACATACAACACGATACTGACTAGTAATCACTCGTGGTGTATAATTTTGTCCGGTTATTTCAAGATCTAGGTTTCTGAAAGTGTAATCTTCACGCTATAGAGTATTTCACCCTGTTACCCCTTACTCTCTGGCTAGATTTAACAATGATTCATAACGAGCATAGCTACTGATAATACCTTAGCCCTTGCAGTGCGGGGATCGACTTTAAACGTCAGAATCTGACGTCTAAAGTCGATCTCAGCACTGTGAGAGTAATAATATTTCCAATGGCCGTAGACCCGGAACAGAGGTATTCAAATGAATCGGAAAGAGCTAACTTAGATATGTATGATGATTTCAAATTGAAAAAAACTTTTGGCTTCCAAGGTTTCATAAAAAAATTCAGCGCTCCAAGGGTTAAGGGAGTCATCACACGCATTGGATTGGCGGACTTATATGTTACAGTCAGCATCCCAAGCTGACTTATATATATTATGTTTGCATTGTGGTTGCAAGGCCAGTTTAACCCTTAAAGCACTGATATAATTATTTGTATATAAACGGGGTTGACCAAGAGACCAAAGGGTTTTTTCAATTCTAAAACATCATACATGTCTTAGTTAGCTCTTTCCGCTTCATTTGAAGACCTATGTCATGGGTATACTTAAGACGTCAAAATTTGACGGGTATATATAGCAAATTGACGTCATATTCTGATGTCTAAAGTCGTAGACCCACAATATAGGTATTCAGATGAAGCAGAAATTGCTAAAAAGACATTAATGATGATTTCAGATTGAAAAAACCACTTTGGTCTACATGGTTTGTATAATGATATTTCAGCGCTTTAAGGCTTAACCCCTTCTATGCCTATTCACCACACACTCATGCCGGTATTTGCTCATCATTCATTGGCTCATTTTCCATTAACAGATCGCATTGATTTGAACGCATTACAAAGTTTTTTCAAATGACCGTCATGGTTGAAAAATGGTGCTAAGTAATAGTTTACTTACTTACATTAAGACAGACTTGAGTTTGATTTAAGTCTGCCTTGACCCTTAGAGCACTGATGTCGACTGCAGTAAACATTCACAGTGAAATATGCCTTCAATCTTGAAACACTGATATATATTGGGACTTAAATTTCACAAATAACATACATTTTCAGTCACTTAAAGCTGTGTGTCGCGGTAGCGAGACACAGCTTTAAGTGACTGAAAATTTAAATAGGATAGCTCAGTGATCTAAGGGTTGATGTGGTTGATTGGCTAAATCTTACGACATCAGCCAATCAGCCACATTGACACAGATTTGGGTATGAATTTAAATCTATTTAAAAGTGGCTGTTTGCCTAATTCTTATGACATCAGCTAAGCTTACAACATACGTTCATCAGACACGTTGCGACAGACTTTAGAATAGGTTTAAATGATGGTGAAAACAAGGTCGTAATAGGCTGTTAGGTAGTGAGTTTTATAAGGTCCTAGGTGTGATTATTAATAATTTATTTTGAAAATGAGAAAGGTGACTCATTGCATTATTAAGTGTCTTGGCACAGATGTTCCCCGTTCACGGGGAGATGCACACGAGCGTTTCTGATTCAAATTAATCGGGTATATTTTTGGGCTGTAAACGGCTCGTAGTGTGTAATTAGGTGAAATAATGGCGAAAGGGTGGGTGATAATACCATGGAATAGCTGACTCCACCCCCCCCCCCCCCTCCTCCAGGAGAGTGAATGATGAGATAACAGCACGGTAAAACACTGCTCGCATGCAGAAAGAGAAGGCCGAAATTAATTTAGCTAATCAATTTAAAAATTAATGTGGTCATGACTTGTAATCACGCTGAAAGCTCGCCCATCAAAAGGTGACGGGTTCTGAGCGAGACCAGGTGGAACGCTAATCAACACATGGTCTATATATACATGTGCCCTCATTTTTTTCGCAAGTTTAAATTTATATATCTTAATTACAGTCAATTACGATGTTGAAGCTACTACTTTACTGTGCAAAGCAAAAAAGAACAGTTGTCTTTGCACAGCCTATACTTCATTTAATTGCCTGATCAGATGCAAAATGTCTGGGTTTGTTTAGTGGTAAAATCTCCTGGGAATATCTAGAACCCCACAGCAAACACGTCATTGAACCACTGTTTGTTTATTGTTGGGCCGGCGTCGCAGACGGTGGGCCAGCATTAAACCAATAGTGATTCAATGTCTCGTATTTGCTATGTGTAACGGGTACGTAGGACGGAGGCCATGGTGTGGTGGTTTAAGCTACCGCCTGTCACGCCGATGTTCGCGGTTCGCTTTTGGGGTGTAGTTTTCTAAGAAGTACACATTTTTTTCTTGATCACCTGTGATTATTCCATATTGTTTGATAACACTGTGATAATGGTTTTGAGTCTGGATGGATTATTTAATTCTATAGGAGATGCCGGTTGTGCTGGCAATTCTCATCTTGATTTGGATTAAAAGTTTCAGATACTGTTCTTTTCTGTAAATTTTCAGTACTGTTTATATATGTACCTCTATACATTACGTCAAGTTTAGCTTAATCAATCAAGTACACCCGCACATCGCCTGCTCGCTGGCCATTAATTAATCATTTCTCATCTAATTATCATGATTGATTTTCCAAGGATTTTTACTGGTAGCTCTGTATGAACGAGCAAACATTCTTGTTTTCTTTATTTTATTATGTGTTGTCAGTGCAAGCGATACAAAGAACGAAACAATAAAGTGTGTTCATTATTTATGCTTAAGTACTGGTCGCCATGGAAGGTTTATTTCCCCTCAGAGTAGATATGTACGCCTTTCTAAAATAATAACTTCACAGCAAACACGACACAATAAACCAAGGCTGGTTCAATGTTGGTCCACCGTCTACGGCGCTGGCCCAACATTGAACCAGCATTGGTTCAATGTATCGTGTTTGCTGAGTTAGCAGTATCTTGCCACACGAAGTTCTGTGATCTACTGTTTTGTATTAGCCTCACAATTTTGTTAATAATGCTCCAGCCGGAATAGTTCGTGTCTAATCTTTTCATCTTTTTTTCATCACGTATTGTGTCATGTGTGTATAGCAGTAATCCGTTTGTTGAGTTTAAAATTCAAGTAATCATTCACCCGAATACCACAGCTCCGCGTCATGCGATAAACAAATTCAAGCTACAGCCAATGAAATTGTCGGCAACACCAGACTGTTATTATTATAACCGCCCTACTAACACCAATAATTAATACACTCGGTACAGAAGTGAGAGACAATCTGAAATGGAGGGAGTGAATCAAAGAGAAAGATTCAACCCAGGAAAAACGGTGTAGTTGTTTTTTTTGCAAAAAAGCTTGTAATTGTCAGTAATTAACATGAGAGCATTATTGCCAGCTGCCGCCCAGCAAGACGGCAGTTAGTCTTCCAGGTTCCATGATGGAAAAAAATCTGCGCCGTCGTCGCCGAGTGGGGAAAAGACCAGAAAATAAAACAATCACGCCAATTAATAGCGGCGTCTTCTCTTGACAATAAAAGCCTTGTTGTTTTTCGTGTATTTTCCGCGGGTGGGCCGCAGATTCTAATTAACCCTGGTAATTACCCATTCGTTCCGCCTTTTGCCAGCCGCAGACAAGTGAAACTCATATTTCAACTCAGTGAAATGGCTGTTTCTATGAAGCAGAAGCAGAGTTGTGAGAGACACAAACAACTCTCTAGCTCTGTACCTCTGTACAACTGAAATCATAGGGTGTTTTTATATTTATATTAGTGATTTACCGCGTTAAAGGCGTGCTTGATAAACAAATATATTATCAAATTTAGTTAAAGACTGTTATATTAGGTTTCTCAACAAGAACCTGAATATCTATATCGTTTTAATTACAAAAAATACATCAAACAATATTACGCGTCTATATCTTACAATTTTTAAAGCTCACGCTTTTCCAGGGATGTTATACAATACTCACGGAAAACTTGATTAGGAATTATTTGCATCATGTCATTCTATTATTTCATCTATAAACATGATAAACGTTGAATGGTCGAATGGGAAAATGTAAACAAGTCATTGTTTCACTGAACGATTTTGAGATGAAAATGTGCGCTATCTAAAAAATAATTCAATTGAAAAATACATTTCAATGTAAGTTACTTGAACACGACAAATTCCAAGTTGATGCATATCGCGTTCTGGGCCATGCAGCCCTTGGCATAGCATGACAATATTATGGTATATATGTGTAGACCATGCTGCTCAATTGTTTGCGTCTATTTTTCATTCATTTGAAGCTGGAATTGCTAACGCAATTTCCAGCTTCAAATGACGAAAAATATTTATATTTGTAATTTTTTGATTACCTGAGCATCTATCACGAACTATTTTGTGGATTTCTATGGCATTTTATTTTCTTAAAGTGCTGAATTTTTTTTAAATAAACCATGGAGACCAAAGGGTTTTATTCAATTTGAAATCATCATCAATGTCTCAGTTAGCTCTTTCTGATTCATTTGAATACCTATGTTATGGGTCTACGGTCATTAGAATATTTTTACTTTTACAGTGCGAGAATCGACTTTAGTCGTCAGAATCTGACGTCTACAGACGTCAGATTCTGACGACTAAAGTCGATCACCGCGCTGTAAGGGTTAAAACCACATAGACGTTTCCAGCAGCACAAGGGTTAATCAATTCTTTGCTTGTAGTATTCTTGATGTGAACTACTCATTATTATCATTAGTACTGTTATTATCCCATCTGGCAGACTTAATTTGGTGGCAACCACTTCACCACTTTCTGTGCGTGCAAATCACATCGCTGCCTTCTTTCAGTACGTGCGGCATGTCTGAAATATAGTGATCACCTAAGTAGAACCACCAGTTGTAGCCTCTAAAGCAAGAAGTCACAAGAAGCACTATTTAACCCTTTGCCTGCTGATCACGACTATTCACGTTTTTAACCTGTTTTATTAGTCGATCAAGTCACAGATATTGGGAATGAAAAGGGTGTTTAAACATCAAGACTTGTAAATATTTGGTCCCAAATTAAACAAATATGCGTAATTTTCAACCACTTGAGGTTGTGGATCGCGGTAGCGAGACACAACCTCATGTGGTTGAAAATTTATATACATGACCTTAGCAGGATAAGGCCTAATTCCAATACTCCAATAATTTATTCTGCAAAGCCGAATAACAAATAAGCAGTTACTGCCTCTTGGCTTTGAATCACAGTGCTGGTCAAGATATAATATCACATGTGAAATGAGTCTAACCTTTCAATTATGATCTCCCAATTACACACTCACCGAATAATGAGTTGAGGAATTTTACTTTAAAATTGATTAAATCATAATTTAACAGTAATAATATTATTGTATATTAAGTCGTGAGTTGTTATGCTTGCCTGGTTTCTGAAGACGGGGAAGCTTATAGCGTTTGGCATTTGGATCCAGCTCTCATTAAATTGAATTGTTATCCGATGTATTTTACTTCCCTAATGTTTCGAAATGTTCGATCAGACACTCTTCGCCCAAGAAAACACGATACGTTGACCCAATGTTGGCTCGATGTTGGTCCACCGTATACGACGTCGGACCGTCATTAAAACAATATTTTGTTAATTTTTTTGTTTTACTGATTCTGTATATTATTGTATGCCTATATATGTACCCTCATTAAATAAAGACTATAGTATTATTATTATTATTATTAGGTCAACGTATCGGAGTTTTCTGGGACATCGATGGGGTGCACCATTTCCTATGGGTGGAGTAAGTCGGAACATACTCAACAAGCATGGAACGTTGACCCAGTGCTGGTTTAATATTGGGCCAGCGTCGCAGACATTAATCCAGCACTGGGTTAACTACTCCAGGAGAAGTCTTGCGATATTCCAGGGAGACTGGTCTGTAATTTAAAGTCGATCTTAACCCTTTGCCTGCTGATCACGACTATTGGCGTTTTTAATCTGTTTTATTAGTCGTCCTAATCACTGTTATTGGGAATGAAATGTATGTCTAAACATCAAGATTTGCAAATATGTGTGCTCAAATTAAACAAATATGAGTATTATCAGCCTCTTGAAGTTGTGGCTCGCGGTAGCGAGACACAACTTCAAGTGGCTGAAAATTTATTTTTTTTAATTTAGCAGGATAAGGGTTAATACGTGGAGATTAACACTACTAGTACTTAGTCACGATAGACGCTCTTGGTGTTATCATTAGTATCAGCATTATTACTACTTTATTGTTACTGAGCTAGTTTATGTACACGTATTAACACTTTCAACCCTGAATTGTCCATTGTCATATTCATCCACTACAAGCCGCAAATTGCTGTCGCAATTCTCGACTTGTAGTGGATAAAGATGACTTGAAATGGGTGGCAAAAAAAAAATATATATTGCTATTATTAAGCAGTTCCATGAAAATGTTCATTCTGAAACCCCTAGGTTTTTAGGAAATCAATTTATTCTCCAGAGATTCAAAATGATTATTTGCTGCATCGTGAGGGTTTAAAGGCTTACGTGTAAACACAGCAAAACGAGATGTTCACCAACGCTGGCTCAATGTTGGGCCACGCAAATCTAACGTTTCGGTTTCAATTTGCAAATAATGTTGTACAATATGGATTGAGCGCAGCAGCTAGAGCTTGCACACAATCTATTCAATTGCATTGCAAACACTGTTTTATGATTTCCTAGATATTGTTAGTTTCGATAATTTGTGCTCCAAATCCAGTCAATCGATACATTGGGCCAGTGTTGTATTAGCTAAGATTTGGTTGAATCACTATTATCTCCTCCTGATCATGATCATGATGAAACAATACGTTAATAGTTTGATACTTCTTTATTATCTAACTTCTATTAGCATCACAAAGAAATCTCCCTGGCATCGCATGCGATTTGGCCTCGAACCCATACCGCTATCCTTGACCGCATCATGTCGTTACCATGGTAATTAAGCATATTGAGACAGCTGACGCAAGCCTGTCACTTTGTATGGCTGGTAATTGTGAGAAGCTCACCGACTAATTACTATATTAGAGGAGACGTGCAGACCTACCTCAGATCACATTCCATAGAATGGCTTATATTAAACGGAATATGTGTGAATTGGGATTTTAATTAAAATTTGATACCTGTATTTTATAAGATATTCTACTAATGAAATAAACCATATTTAGACATATACAAAGATGACATCACAACACATAAGAAGAATGTTATTAATATTATTTATCTTAATAAAAGGTTGATATTGATGAGAAACGGGTGTACGCAGAGTCACCTAGTGAGCACAAAATAAAGCTTGAATCACATGATGGCAGTGGAATCATGAACAAAGTTATTTTCAGACTGAAAAATGATAGTATTTGGGCTTGGTTATTTTTTAACATTAAAATATAATACTATTTATTGTATCGGTGTCTGTATGTCTCGCCTTTATCTGGTAGACAGGGGGTAAAAACCAGTAAACGATAATAAACGAGCCTTGGGATTTCTTTGTGTGTCCGTGACAACCACTCCCCGAGAACTGGGAAGACCTTCTCTGGCGCAGATTAAAAGAAAATATCATCCCCTTCTCTGCCGCCACCAGACATTGGCTGAACGTTGGGCAAACGTCGCTAGACGTTTGCCCAACGTTCAGCCAATGTCTGGTGCCATAACTAAGCAGATATCATCAGTGTCTAGCCTCTTGTCTTATCGACGCATATAAAGTGAAACATTAATATGCCTAATCACTGTCAACGTCCCCTAATGACAAGTATGCCGACAAAGCTCATTCATTATTTCATTTCCTTCATTATTTGACAGGGGCTCCTCACAACAGGGTATTTTGAGCAGGCCTTCTCTAAATTGATTTCTGCTCCCTCTCTGTTGGGACTACCATTTGCATACAGCCTTGGGAATGAAGAAACTGGCAGCTCAAACCTCAGTCCTGGCAATTATCGCATTTTATTTCATGAATACGCGGATGATTATTAAATTAATATGCACTTTTGCGCTTTATTCATGTTATATTAGAGCTATTACCATCACTTCTATGTGTGTTTTCAGAATGTAGAATTACGTTTATCCTAATCTAGCTCGGGATGATAGCTTATTATAGCGTTTCTTACGCAAATTTAAATGCAATTATTTTACCTTATACACCTGACATGATATATAATTCAAGTTTTCTAGCTAATAACTATATAATGCTCCCCGATAAATCTTTATTCTAACTCCCATCTTTATATAAATACATTTTTGTATATTTTATTTAGGCACTAGATCAGATACTAAATATTGACTGATCGATCAGTGGTGGTTGTAGTGAGGTTGTTTTATGGGGGTTGTGGACCGGAAATTATGCCACTTGTGCCATAATTTGTGGTGTGGAGCAATTTGTTGAGAGGCTGTTTTTGTTGAGGTTGTGGCATTAATTGTGATGTGGATCAATAAATTTTATTTGTAAAGAGGCTGGGGTTTTTTCGTGTTGAGGTTATGGCATAATTTGTTCGTGTGGATAAATTTGTTGAGGGGGTGTTTTTTTAGTGAGAATTTGGCATAATTTGTGGTGTGGATACATTTGTTGAGTGGCTGTTTTTAGTGAGATTAAGGCATAATTTGTTGTGTAGATAAATTTGTTGAAAGGGTGTTTTTTGGTGAGGTTATGGCATAATTTGTCGTGTGGATAAATTTGTTGAGAGCCTGGCTTTTTGGTTTCATGCCATAATACAGTTTTTTGTGGTGTGGATACATTTTTTTCATGCCATAATTTGTGGTGTGGAGAAATCAGAGTTATCTTGCTGGCAGTGGTTCTCTGTCTCGGCCTCTGCTGAATGATTTATTCCCGTCACACGGCACGTCTCGGCTCTCTGATGATGGGCCGCAATAATTTCATCACTCATCATTTTCTTCTGCTGGCCCAGCCACCGCCGCCCAGTCTCCGCGGAATAATATTCACTTCTGTGTCCGAAACGCTGCGCCCCACCACCCCACCACACCACCCACCCCACTGCGACCGTTGCGTCGTCAATGGCGAGCGGGCGATGTGCGTCATTAAAAGGAATTATTGTAGATTTCACTTGTGGTTAAAATGGACGGACACAATTAGTCAATTTCCGACTGAAGTCGGAAATTGACTAATTTTGTTCGTCCATTTTAGTGGCGTTGTGAAATTCTGATTTATTGCGACGGTGACGGCTTTTCACAGGCGGTCATCATCTAAATGTCTTGAGCGAGTCTTTGATGATTCACCCGACGGCCGTGGCGTATCTGAAAAGAGAAAATGGTAATTAGGTCGGGCGGACTGGAAAGCAGGTCAGGTCAGGAGGTTAAGGGTCAGGCTGGACCTGGCGGCGTGCCTGTGGACTGTAGTCGGTGGCCTTCCACCTCTTCCCCTGCCCCCCCCCCCCCCCTATCCCCCCTCACAGTGACGCTCGTTGTTGGCATTATAACCCATTTGAGATATTATGGCAGCTCGTGTGCCTCGGACCACTGGGTTATTTAGTGGGGGATATTTCTGCCATGCTGCACCCCCGGGGGTTGGTCGTGCTGGCAGAAGTCGCCAAGAAGTGCTCTGTTTTTGCACTGGTCGCCATTTCTGATGCTTTGTCGGCCATCAGACTCTGATGATGATAAACTCTCACCATCACCTCCTAATCTCATCTTACTTTTAAAAGGAAAGTCACATAACGATGATTGAATATAGTGTATCCAATCCAAACAATAATGAAAAAATCAGATTTTCGATGGGAATAATCAATTTTCAAATGCATCACGTTTTGAGTCGTGGCAGAAACTGAATAAAAATAAATATTCTCAGCTAATTGCTCATTTCCGTAGAAATATGCAATAATCGTGGTCTCTCCTTAAACATGTGAAGAAACAAAATTGTTTCTTCCCCATCCACGTGTGAAAGTTAGTATTGTGGGGAGCCTCCGTGACCGAGAGGTAGCGTGCTCGGCCTCAGACCGCCAGGGATCGAATTTCGAATCCTGTGTCTGGAGGACAGTGTCATCTCAATCATCTCACCATCCTCAGGAGGTTCTCCTGGCCCAGTTTAGCCTATATGTGCACAAAGGTGGCCTAAAGCCCGATTCATTTCATTAAACATGTGAAATCTCGCAATGTCAGTCAATGCTTAACTCTATGGTCAATGTGTACAGTTTTAAATCGTCACATTAATTAATGGATCTACGCATCATTAAAACAAAGAGGGTCCACTGTACCTCATTGATACAATCATTGCATGAAATCCGTCTGGCCTACAAATAATCTTGTCATCCACCTGATTGATTCTCCACCAGGACATAAGTACTCGTTACTGCAAATTGGTTGATATGAGAATCTTCTGCAATCCCGGGAACTTACTTCTCCAGAACATGAGAGAATCCACACCGAACGCAGGCAGGCCCATTGTTCAGTGAATGTTTCTGACGTGCGCTCACTATATATGAACCGTCGTTAGATAAAAGTCATCTGCAGGATTCCCACAGTCAGGGAAAATCCTGGAAAATCTTTGAAAAATAAATTGTCTTGAAAAGTCATGAAAAATTGGTGAAAAAATAAAGTAATGGACGTTGAAAATTCCATAATATTGATAGACCAAAGCCCTGGAAAATATATAATTTGTCTTGGAAAAGTCATGGAATTTTTCATCCGATTTGTGTTCAATTCACACTGCTAAATTCACACTGAAAAAAATGTAAAAACATTGTATTAGCAAAATTCACATGTACGTTCTGTTTCGATACGACGTAGATAATTTTGCTTTGAAATATTGAATTTTTACAGTTTTAACCCCCCCTCTATCTGTCTTGTGATTCAGGACACAGGATGTTTATAACCCTGTCGGAGAGAGAGGGTGTTAGAGGCTCGTCAAGTGATGGTTTCAGCTGTGACAATTAAGCCACTAGCCGGGGCCAATAGCTGGACCAAATGTCCAGGTCTGTATTAAGCCAAGTTGACATAATACTGGGGACAACAGCAGCTCCGTGCCCCATAACCCCAGTGTATCCACACCCCCACCCCACCCACCCTGCCCACTCAGAAACAAAACGCCATTATGGCCCAGTGGTGGATTAATGTTGGTCCAGCGTCTGCGACGCTGGCCCAACATTAATCCACCACTGGGCGATCGTCTCGTGTACAGGAGCCATCTCGTCCTCATGGCGATTTCTCATAATCCCACCATCTAAATGCAACCCCTGAAGGTTTTGGAGAGTCTGGTGGCATTGTGATAAATAGCTAATTATGAGGTAGGGACCCTCGTCAATAAGGCTGTTGTCAGCGTGTGCATCCGTACACACGTGGCAATAAGGTGAGCTATCGGAAAAAACCAGGATCGATAACATTCTCAGATATCTTGTCATCAGCAGAAAGGTGAGATCAATTTGTGCGATACGATGAAAAACTGGTCGCCGACAGCTTCTCGGCCGACATTGTCCGCAGAAACGGACGGTTTACTTTAGATGGGTGATATTGTTTTTCTTTGGGAATTCTGCATTTAGAAGGAATAGGGCAGGCCGTGTGCCTCATTAGCATAGAGGCCATGGCTAGCTGAGGTGTCTGCATGATAATTAGAGCCTTCTATGGTTCTATAGCACGTAATACTGCATTCATTAGCCTCTGGACCACCCACTAGAGACTGTGGTAGCGTGATTTTCTGATAACACAGGTCACACCACACATCTAGGCCTACACATGCTGTAATGTGTTTATTCAAGTTATTGGGGGTCAAATTATAATCTATTTTTGTCTTCACTTATTCTAATTTGTCATTGTGATTTTATTAGCACCCTTTTAGTTTACTGTTTATTATTTCAATTTAAATCGTATGTCATTGACAGCGGTCACTTGACAGCGGTGACTCCCACCGTCTACGACGTCGGCCCAACATTGTGCCAACTTTGGGTCAACGTGTCGTGTTTGCTGGGAATAGCTATGAGTCGGGGAGGTTTACCTTTCTACATTTACTGGTCAGCCTCCAGGTGTGTTATCATTGCCGGCAGTGCTGTGCCTGGGGCGTGGGTGTCGCCCCGGTTGCTGCCGCTTGTCTGCGACCTTTTATTTCGGTCTGGTACCCGGCATTTCCTCTGGCATCCACGCCAGCGCTGATGGGGACCCGCACGTGTCGCAGGAGACGCTCTGGATCCGCAGGGAACCCACATCTGTCCCGCATCCAGACAATGTCACCTTGGAATCATTATATTGTGAATAAAAGGTTGTATCAAGGAGGTTATATAGACCTCCTTGGTTGTATATACCACTTTCTGACCTTGTATTCACAAGATGAACATTTGACATACCTCGCTTTTCACTATTGTGACAAACTTGAGCCTCGCCGTTAATACGTTGTGTCTCAATACCACTAAAACGAAAGTGAAAGTTTGAGCAATTTTCGTTATATAACTGTTTATTGATTTGTTTTGAAACCGAAACAATGATAGTATCCGCTTTTAAAGCAGCCCCTTGGGATAACATTAATTTTCGTTTTTAGTTTTGTAATGAAGTAGTGTATCCCTAGGATCATGATTGTATTTTTTTCAGGATTTTTAGATTTAAAAAAATATTTTTTATCAACATTTCTATGAAACCGCTTAAAACCCAAACAAACTTTTTGTACACCTAAACACTTGCTAAAGGACGGTTAAATGTTCCTACAGCATTGAGCCACATGGTGATGGCGTCGGCCCAGCGTTGGGTAGACAATCAGTGTTGTAGGTGTATCACCTCATGTCCTGGCTACCAATCAGACACCAATTAGGGGCGATTGCTTTGATCTCCCCGTCCAAGACGTGGCAATATGTGGTTTAAAGTGCTGTATATTGCTGACTTGTTTTGTTTACATGGCAATATACGACCTGGAAATTTAACTATTTCACTCTTTTTCGGTGCTTTTAAATAGTAGGCTGTATAGCTTTACATAAGTTAAATTTTCAAAATTGACAAAATTGAAAATGTCTCATCCCAAGGGGTCCCTTTAAGTTGTAGCACAAGTTCTGATTCAGTCACCAAATATGATTTAGTCCACACATATTTGACCGGGTCCAAGAAGGAGCATTGGATATAATATTGGCCCATGACTTCTCTGATTTTCAGATAAGCATTTGCATGATTTTGCTTCTATGTTTCTAATTATTTATGAGCTCTTCAGATGTATAACATCTTTACCCACCAAATATGTACACTACCTACGTAGCATCTCTGAACTATCAACTAAAGTATTCCTTTCTCCATTTACTTAATAATGTACTACTTGAATGCATTCAGTTAGTAGACCTTTGGGTCAGCATTGGACCAACATCTGACAGCTGGCAATATTGGGCACACGCCCACCAAACACGATACGTTTAGCCAATGTTCAGCCAACGTTGATTCAATGTTGGGCCACCGTCTTCGACGATGGCCCAACATTATATCAACGTTGGCTAAACGTGTCGTGTTTTCGGCGTGGTGGATCATTGTATGTTGAGTAGTAGATGAACTGATGCAGCCCTTTTAGATTGCATGGCGATCCCCTTAGTGAAGTGATTAAATCCTCCTTTTGTCCCTTGCCCGGGATCAGCGTGAGGGGAGGGGGTGAGGACGGCTGCGCCGAGGTGACCAGACACCGCGTAGAGAGTGTGCCATGTACAAACAACCTTAATTACAAAATACATTATTGCTATGTCATCTTATATCGGTTTGAGATCCAGTTTTTAATGTGTTCTGTTTGAATATTTGGGCTTGGAATGTTGGAAGCATGCACAGCATTTAGGAGTAGGTCTTCATTCTTCTGTCAACTTATGACTTTATGTGACTGAAGAAAAACACTATAACATGCAAAGTGTTTCACAATATTCTCAGTTGAAGCAGTATATGTACAACTGACAAAATCATAAAAATCAGTGAGTGTATTTTCAACTACAACAATTTTGCTGAGCGGGGAATTTTGTGAATTTGGTTTTCTTCTGTATTTATGATCTCGTGTAGTTTTCAGTTGGACACGAAAGGCGTCGCCACCATTTGTTGTTGACGGTCAAGAAAAGACAAACAGCAGTAACTGCGTACTGCTGTTTATCTTTGCACGGCAGCATTGCCTGTGTCTAGTTGTTCTTTCTGATGGCGTGACGATATCTAATCACTCAGGCGTGGACATCCCTTTATGGTAACTAGCGCTTTGCTACATACTCGCCAGATGGCGTATTGTCCAGTCACCATATAATCCAATATGGCCGACACTTCACATGACTTCTCATAGCAGCTTATTAATTGTTCCCTACAACAAAAAATGGGGGTGGGGGGTGTGGAAGCAATAAAATAATTGTCCTCAAAGGTCACAAGTCTGCCTTTCTAGCATTTTTTATTTGAAATTTCTCTGACACCGAAACCTATTTATTTAGCATTAGTGTTCAATACTGGAATCATCGAATAAATAAATATATATTATACTAAATGTAACCTTAACCATTACAGAGTTGGGATCGACTTTAGACATTATAATCTGACGTCTGTAGACGTCAGATTCTGACGTCTGAAGTCGTTTCCCGCACAATAGGAGTAAAAATGAATGAATGGCCGCAGACCCACAACATAGCTATTCAAACGAAGCGGAAAGAGCAAACTAAGACATTTATGATGATTTCAAATTGAAATAACCCTTTGGTCTCCATGGTTTATACAAAAATATTTCAGCGTTGTAAGGGTCAACCCATTTGTAGTTACCACGATCCACAAGTTTAAATGGGAAAAAATACTCACATCTATTAAATATGAAACCATAAGTTTGACTTTGTTTGACTTTCCTGACTTGAAGTTGTGTCTCGCCACAGCGAGTCGCAACTTCAAGCGAGCGATCATATTTGGATTTTTAAATTGAGTGGCCGGACATAACCCTTAGAACACTGATGTCGACTACAGTAGGAATTGTGTATTTTTGTTAGCACATGTATAACCAGTTGTTAAAAATTAAATATGCCCTAAATCTTGAAATACTGATATTTGTTAGGACTTAAATTTCAAAAATAACACAAATTTTCAGTCACTTGAAGTTGTGGGTCGCGGTAGCGGGACACAACTTCAAGTGGGTGAAAATTTAAATTTCTTAGCTCAGTCCTCTAAGACAGAAAGTGACGTGTTGGGCTTCGAATTGTACAAATGTGAACATTTTTACCCACTTCAGATTGTGGGTTGCGGTAGCGAGATGCAACCTCAGGTGGGTTTAACTTTAAATTATATTAAGGTTTAAGTGATTTTTTAATGTTATTTATATTGCGGTTAAAATGGAGCGTCGAAACTTCTATCCGATCGATAATAATAATTCATAATTACTGACAGTTCGTGACTTTCTATGATGCAGATTTTACGACGTGAATGCTGACGTCAGGGATAATGAGGGCGTTTTAAATTGCGCTCATTATAATCCACATTCTAAATGATAAATGTCACATATTGTGTTAGAGAGGATGTGGCATCTCCCATCATTAATTTTAAACTGCATTTTCATGCCACGCCGCAAAAAAGACTGCCCCGGGTCGCAAACTAAATCACGATATCTGCGTATAAATCTACATTTAAATACTTGTTTGTGTTTATAATGATGTTAAATTATTCTTATGTAATAAGCTCGACTTTAACTAACATGACGTACCATGCGCCAGTTTATTTTACAGAGAACCGCGCAGTTCTATCATATGTGGGTTTTCGAAAAAATCTATAGACATTGCCTATATATTTTTCTGTTGTTGGTAAGACGCCTAGGTAAACATAATATGGAAACAACAGATTAATGTCACCTAGTCATGAAACTGTGAAAGAGAACCCATGTATACGTGTGTTTTTTATGCGGCACCAAACAATACGCTGGTATAAATGCCGATGTCGCCGCCGTTTCTGATCCTATTTACCGTCTGGATAACCGTAGCAAACACGTGACATTGACCCAGTGCTGGATTAATGCTGGGCCAGCGTCGCATACGCTGGACCAACATTAAACCGAATCAGAAATACATCAGATGGAATGATTTGGAATATTTTTATGGTCGAATATCGCGAATACTGTCACCACAAGTAGGCCCCCTATGTGTTTTTAATTTTGAAATAGATTTAGAGATGTATCATAATTAAATTGGAAAATAATTGAAGGATTGATAATAAAATTGGGAGAATAATTGAAGCATAAATTATTGATAATTGGAAAAATCATCCTGAAAGATAAGCATTATGTATGTATATCAGGTATTATTACGGCATTGTTGTTTAGAAAACATAACCCAATGAACACCAGAAGTTGACCCAACGCTGCCCCAACGGCTGCGACGCTGGCCCATCATTACTCCACCATAGTTACAGCATCTGGGTGTTGTTGGGAATGTCCTTATATAAGTGATGAAGTAGTTAGTATGATTAGTACATGGCTATTATTCTTATGAAGGCTGCTCAAGCGCTGTCCGTCAGTGAGGTGACCATTCGAGCAGCACCAGATGGACAATGTCCAGTTGGTCATTTATATGGACAGCGGTGTTATGTCATGACATACTCACTATATATAGAATAGTTAACCCTTTAACCACCCTAGCGTTCACATATTATGTTTTTTCTCATTTTCATTCACTTTGAGTTGTGAATTGCTGTCGCAATTCACAACTCAAAGTGAATAAAATGTCCCGATTTTATCAAATGCCCAAGTATAATACAATAATGTATCGCAAATTATTTTGATGGATTATACAATTTTATATCTTCTATGAACATTATTTAATATATGCCATGTGGCATACACGTTGAGTTATCTATTGTAATTTTCATCCATTTGAAGTTATGTCCCACTGACGCGACACAACCCAAAATGGGTGAAAAGCTGACAATTTTGAGAACGAATATGCAGCAGATGACATTTGAGAGACATTTGTCCAGTCACTGCTATAGTGGTTATGTGGATTGTAAACCCTATTCTGCTCTGTAAAGCCAAAAGGCAGTATCTTCCTAATTTTCAAAGTCAAAAGGCAGTATCTTTGTAAAGTAAGCAGATACTGCCTTTTGGCTAAGCACGGC
Organism: Flabesymbios commensalis; assembly: GCA_964017125.1. Lineage (NCBI taxonomy): Eukaryota > Metazoa > Annelida > Polychaeta > Terebellida > Flabelligeridae > Flabesymbios > Flabesymbios commensalis. Next base: position 63,991,147 of record OZ024909.1, on the reverse strand, counting down.
ATAATTGTATCCGCTCATTATTTTTACCTGTTTTGATAGTGATGGCAGAAAACGCTGAACATTGCATTTTAACACAATTGTTAATAATTTGCTCTGGATTTGCAATTATCAAATCGATATAACTATAATTATATACCTCGTAATCATATGCTATAATCACCCCGCTGTCGCTAGACTAATTGCTAATATTTTCCAATCATTTGATAATCATCTTGATGTCTTGACTTCTAAAACCTCAAATGTTACGTTCATTCACTCAACTTTGATTATATTTCACATTATAATATTATTCATTTGACACTCGATGCCTCAATAATACTCCGTTAATAATCACATAAATGTTTCTATCAAATGTAAAAAAATAATTACGTGTCAGAATTAGAGAAATGAAGCATTCATACATAATAAAACGTATTGTTTTGACTTGAGCAAGAAAACGTAGCACGCCACCCGAAGCCATGCTCGCAAACTCAGCTGTTTTCAAACAGTTATTAATTACTGTCCACCCATGTAGAATTAATTTACTGAAAAAGAAAGCGTTCATTGTTGAGAGTAAATGAGGTTCAGTCGCGTTGTCGCCTCCAGATAACTGAAAAGACGACAGAAGACGTCGGCTCAATGACGGGCCAACGTCCGGGGACGTTGGCCCGTCATTGAGCCGGCGTCTTCTTTTAATCGACAGTGAGAGAAGTCAGGAGGGTGTAGACAAAGAGGAGCATACACTTGTAACCAGGGCAGTGTACGCCCTGTGTGTACACAGGTGGCATCAGGTCATCTCTGTTAATCAGGGCCGGTTTTTGTGTTGCGCCGCTCTAATTAGAGCGTGTTGATGCGCCTTGATCCACGGCCAAAGTGCACCTTTAATTGTGCACGTCATCACCGCCTGCTCAATGTTGTCCGCTAAACATGAGTTCCCATCAACCCTCAAGCGCTGAAATATTTTTGTATAAATCCTGGAGACCAAATTGTTTTTTTCAGTTTGAAATCATCATAAATGTCTTAGTTAGCTCTTCCCGGTTCATTTGAATACCTGTGTTATGGGTCCGCGGCCATTTATAAATAATTCTTCCAGTGCGGGGACCGTCTTCAGACGTCAGAATCTGACGTCTATAACTACATGCCAATTTTCAGCGTGGGAGCTATGCAATTTAGGATGCGATATCCCATGTTTTCAGTCGGTCATTTTCAAATTTAAACAATCACGTGGGTTTAAATACCGACTGTAAAAAATTCAGATATCGATCGCATCACAAATTGTATACCTTTCACGATGGAAGTCATTCTGTAGTTTTACTACACATGCAAATGTATATGATGATACCTTGGAAAATGACTGAGAATACCGACTGTAGTTTATGATGTATATGTCGTAGTGCTTTCTGGGGGTCCCTTGTCTCGCGTATTATGACCAGTGGTCTGTCCCTTTAACACCGCTGTTAGTCGGTGGTGCTGCGGGTTTTAATTGAAATCAGTCGATAAAAGTAGAAAATCATTTAGTAGATAGATAAAAGCTTTATTGACACTATTAAAAGTCGTCACTGACTTATCTGTCATTAAAAGTATATATGGACAAAGGTGGCCTAAAAGTTTCTTCTTATTCAAGGCGCATCATAGCTGTCTGCTAACAATTCATTCATTTTAACGTGGCTGTCAGTGGTTAATTAGGCTCAGAGGAAATACAATTTCATAACCGCGTCAATCGTTATCATATATATGATTAACACACGTATTGTTATGTATCTTCACATCAGTGCGTTTCCCTAGATAACCCACATAGCATGCAGAATAATCGAAGAAAGTAGCAATTAAAAATGTCATGTATTATCATTTCGTGACAGGTTAATCATACACATGAGCATTAATTACTGTGTAAATTAAGGGCTGTCTACTTCTATTCTGAGCTACGATCTTGAGTTAAGATATCGTCTTGTACCTAGTTTCAGTTGTATGGGTAGCAAATGTTGTCACCTACTTTAAATAAGTCGCAAATCTATTGATATTTTCAAAAAATAAAGTTAGCATTTCTAATTTGCTTCTGATATTTAGAAAATATTGGTAAATGTATGGAGTTGATCAACTCGCTGATGTTGATGTATGCAGCAGTGGGCTGTATCAGCACAGTGGTCTTGCATCAGACAAGAATTAAGCCTTTGTTAATGGGATTTCAGTCAAACTTGGTCGTCTCAACTACAATATAACTCAGCAGCTCCAGCCTGTATGGTAACTTAACCCTTTCTGCGCGGGGACCGTCTTTATACGTTAGAATCTGACGTCTGTAGACGTCAGATTCTAACGTATAAAGACGGTCCCCGCACTGAAAGAACTAAAATATTTCTAATGGCCGTAGACCCATAACACAGGTATTCAAATGAATCGGAAAGAGGTAACCAAGACATTTATGATGATTTCAAATTGAAAAAAAAGTTTGGTCTTCATGTTTTTTAAAATTAATTCAGCGCTGTAGGGGTTAATGATCATTCATGTGTTATCAGTGTAGTAGACTAGTGGAGTAACAAACAATAGTCTGAAGGGTTTGGTTCTGACTCCAATCCTTGAACCACCTCGTTATCTCATTTTCACCCACTTGATATTTTCACCCCCTTGATATTTTCACCCACTTGAAATTTCCCCCCACGGGAGAGCCGCGTCTCTCTGATGCGATCTACAGCTTCAAGTGGGTGAAAATAATTCAGATTAGTCAAAATAGAGCCGAATTAATTTTAAATAATGGAATACACGTTGTGCCTTTTAAAGGTACTAATAAAAATGCTGATGTTAAAGTTTGAAAACGATAAAAATATACAATAATGTATATGATATCAAGAACTTTATATAAGTTCTTGATGATATACATCTTGTATTACGTTCGCACACTTCATAGCCTCAGAAAACACGATACTTTAAAACAATGTTTTTTAATGTTGTTCCACCGTCTCCGACGCTGGACCAGCATTAAAACAACATTGTTTTATCGTCTGCTGGTCTGCTATACAGCAGAGTAGACTGGCTGAAGAGTGTGGACCACACACGTGTAATGTGTTTGAGGAGAGATAGTCAGCAAGATACAGGGCCAGTACTGGCCCAGGGCTTATATGTGTGAACGTGTGAGTAACACGAGACGTCCAACCAATGGTGGCTCAATGCTGGGCCAGCGTCGTAGACGGTGGCCCAGCATTGAGCCAGCCTTGGGTCGACGTCTCGTGTGTTCTGGATACCTCTATTGTTTAACTTCACCAGGTACTTATAATGTTATATTTGTATCAGATATTAAATATATATGTATATATATATATATAGGCACCTACTTTTTATTTTTTATTATTATTATTATGGATTTTTTTATAGCAGTATATTTTGCAATGTTTCGATACAGACTATTTTATATACATTTGTATATAAACAGATATTATATATAATTATATGATATTTGTTCATGTAAACGTTTACCATAAGCATGATAAGTAAGACATAAAGTATTATTTACATTTTTTCGACGTGTGGGATAGATGTTAATTCGTAATCCTTGATGAGCTCTAGCCGCATGCTTCGTGTAGTTTGAATATAATAATGCGCCTAATTATTGCTGATATAGATAAAGATATTAATCCTCAGGCGGTAATGATATAACCTGGTCCTATTCTCACCTCCACCCTCCAGTACCACGGATTATAGAAGATAAGTACAACAGACACTCCACCTCCTACAGCAACATCACACTACTGCCGGGCAAAGTTAATAGGCAGTATCTGCTGACTTGTCAAGTTAGCAGATACTACCTTTTGGTTTTGCAGAGCAGATTACATAAGAATGACGCAAATGGGCCAGCCTTTTTCAAATTTGATCAACCTTTCCGTTAAACCTTTCAGCACGGGGAATCTGACCAGTCACCTCCATAGAGCCATATACTAACGTATAAACACTGAAAGAGTCGATTCCCGCACTGAAAGAATCAAAAATATATACTGGCCGTAGACATAACATAGGTATTCAAATGAAGAGGAAAGAGCTAACTAAGACATCTATGATGATTTCACATTTAGCAAAAACCTTTCGGTCTCCATGGTTTATAAAACATATTTCAGCGTTGTAAGGGTTAGGTGCCTCCTCTGATTACGTCATAGATCACGTGATGTTATAATATCTAACACCTTCCAGCTATCAGACAGAAGCGCATTATATAGAGTATAATACCCTTGTGTAATTATCATTATATCAACAACGAAAATCGTTTTCATCCTTTTTATGTCCGATTGATATTAGCACCATACTTGGTAAAATGTCTTAGCGCTTTAACCCTTTTAGCGCGGGGATCGACTTCAGTCGTCAGAATCTGACGTCTACAGACGTCAGATTCTGACGACTAAAGTCGATCCCCGCACTGTAAGATTAAAAATATTTCTAATGGCCGTAGACCCATAACATAGGCATTCAAATGAATCGGAAAGAGCTAACTAAGACATTTATGACGATTTCAAAATTGAAAAAAACCCTTTTGTCTTCCTAGTTTATACAAAAAATTATTCAGCGTTGTAAGGCTTAACCCTTTAAGCCCTCACGATGCATTAAAGCATCATTTTACATCCCTGAAAACAGATTTAATTTTCCTATAGCCAAGGGTTTTAGAACGAAAAATTCAATAGAACTGGTTTAACACTACATGGCGATTTTCTTTAATTTTTAAACCACATCACAGTAATCATCTTCATCCACTACAAGTCGACAATTGCGACAGCAATTCGCGGCTTGTAGTGGATGAAAATGACAATGGTGAATTCAGGCTTGAAAGGGTTAATGTTTAAATAGGAAACATAGAGGAGAGTTATTTATGTCCAATGTCATAATGACACTGATTGGCGAGGTATGACTGTGAGCGATAATATAAGTATAATAGTGGTATGTGATGAGCACTGTGACTTAATTATAAGAGCTGCCAGTAAATACTGCCTCGTGGTACACGTGTCTACTACCACACAGAAAGACACTCAGCCAATGCTGGTTTAATGCGGGGCCAACGTCGCAGACGGTGGCCCAGCATTAAACCTGCATTGGTCCAACGTCTTTTGTTATATGATGAATATATGATCCCAGCAAACAATAATTCGTTAACACAATGTTATTCTATTGTTGGGCAAGCGTCGCAGACGGTGGGCCAACATTAAAACAACATTGGTTCAACGTATTTTGTTTGCTGGAACACTTCATGGGCGGGGGCCCTAGGGTAGTGGTTAGCACCGCTGCCTTTCACGCCAGATTTCGGGGTTCGGTTCCCAGACTCGGCGGTTCGAAAGAAACAAAAATGTTTCTTCCCCATCCACGTGTGAAAGTCAGTATTGCGGGGAGCCTCCGTGACCGAGAGGTAGCGTGCTCGGCCTCAGACCGCCAGGGCTCGAATTTCGAATCCTGTGTCTGGAGGACAGTGTCATCTCAATCATCTCACCATCCTCAGGAGGTTCTCCTGGCTCCTGGCCCAGTTTAGCCTATATGTGCACAACGGTGGCTTAATGCCCGATTCATTTTATTTCATTTTGGAACACTTCATATTATTCATATGAAAAATTATTGTTTGACGCTGATTTTTTAAATCCTTAGGCCTACTGCGGAATTATTATGCGAAGACCAACATCCACAGCTATATACATACACTGGGCCTCCAGCTCTCTCACTATGAACAAGGAAAATAGAATCTGATTATATTTCCCTTGCTATGAACAAGGAATCTCAATAGATTCCTGGCTATGAACATGGACGAGCCACACTGCTGAAAGAGTGTAAGCTAAACACGGAAAAGTCAGTTGTATTTTAGAGGTCAGATATACTAGACATTATTTGGTATTTCTCAGGCTGGAGTGTCCACAATGCATGTATTGTAATATTGATCCATCCAGGGCAGGAGGGGGGAGCGTGATGATTTGCGATACTGTTTCTTTGATGATTGCGTTTATCAATACTAATGAGAAGTCACAGCAGCAATGTGATCGTACATTGTCAAGATTTATCTTCAAATAAATCAAATAAATTCCTCGACCGTATCATGTCTCGTTTGACCTTGGCATTTATTGTAACGGGTGACCACGGGCGTATCCAGGATAGAAAAAGGGCAGGTTCACCGAAAGATGAAAAGGGCACAAACATCTAAAAAACGAGGCGAGCGCTGGAGGCGCGAGGAATTTTTTCGCTATTAAATACCAATTACACCGTTTCTAGGTAGACTATCTAAGCATTATCGTGTATAAAATTTTTATATACAGAAAATTATATTTTCTAAATTTCGAAAGGGGCATTTTAAAATTAAGGGATGGTCACGTGACCAACAACCTTTCAACTTTATAACACCCATTAGAATTGAATGATTTCTTTTAAATAGTGAAATGCAACTTCGGTTTAATTGGAATAGTATATAGCTGAAATTTAAGAGCATGAATTATTATTGAACGTGTGTCAGTCACAACTGAGCTGATACATTTTAGCCGTTGGTTAGGCCTACGTTTTTTATTTGGTTCGAGATTCAGATTCAGATTCTGACGTCTAGAATCGATCCCTGCACTGTAATAATTCTAATGGCCGTAGACCTATAGACCTATAAATTAGGTATTCAAATGAAGCGGAAAAAGCTAATTAAGACATTTATGATGATTTCAACTTGAAAAAACCCTTTGGTCTCTTGTTCTATATAAACATATTGCTTTAACCCTTTGACTTCCAGGCCGGGGTGCATGCCAGGATCCAGATATACTGGTGTAGGAGTTCTATTTTTCGTCATTTGAAGCTGGAATTGCTCACGCAATTTCCAGCTTCAAATGACGAAAAATACATAAATGTGGTATATATTTGACGAAAATTTGTGTCATTTTATGGTTACGTTCATTGACGAATGACGACTGAAATTTCCGTCATGTATGGTAGTGAAAAGGTGAGGGTTAATCTTACAATATCTCGATCAACGCCTGATGTTTGTTGGGATATATTTATTTATCAGTCAGGCGTCATCCCTATATAATCATAATCTCTGCTTCCACCATGTGTGTACACTGACATCATACAGACGACACCTTGTGTGTACACGTAATATTGTGTATGAGCGGTCATCTTGTTGTCATGTCCTGTCCCTGACAAGCCTCGCTCAAGTGGTCATCACCCTCCCCCCCCCCCTTCCGACACCTCGCCCTGTCCTCTTACATTGATACGCGGCGTCACGACTGACTCGACGAGATCAAAGGCGAAAAACAGCATTTCAAAACAAAGATGGCTTCGCTTAAATTAAAATGGATGTTCTAATCCACTTTGCAGTCTAATTAATTCTGAAGTTTAATTATAATACAATTTTAGCACGTTGTAAATCTGTTGAATTATCCGAATCAATCATTTTTATTCTGATTAAGGTGTGAAGCGAAGAATGGAAAAATTACAGGAATGAACGCGATTGACAAACATTAGACAGACATTCAGTAAACATGGCAAATGAGGAAATATGATACATATCGATAAATTAATTTGTGAAAAATGCAGCAGGCCCCAATTAGCAGTGCCATCAAAACGAAACGTTGACCCATTGCTGTTTTAATTTTGGTCCAGCGTCTGCGACGCTGGCCCAACATTAAAACAACATTGAGTCAAGGTTTCGTGTTTGCTGGGGTGACATACAACACCACTGCTGTCGGGATGAGAAGGTTAATTTCTGTTTGATAAGCGTTACTAGCGTGTTGCCGGGCACTGTCAGAGCCGTCGGTCGAGGGCGGGCATTGCACAGGGCACATACACAAACACATAATCCTGTCACCCCAATCCTACAACAGCCCGCAAGACATCACTTGACATAATCCTCAAGCTGCGAACCCGTGACGCTAAGCCACAGCTTCATCGCATGATGGTGATTGCAGAATGACGCAGTGGGCGTGGTTTAGAGCATAGAGTAGGATAATACAAAATATTTTAAGAACACACTTTTCTAAAAGTTGGCTAGCTGCATAAATTAACTGAGAAGTTAGTCATGTTAGTGATGAGAATGTCAAAGAAATGAGAAAATATAATTACAGCAAGTGATGTTTCACTCTGAATTATAAGAATTATTCCGCTGAATTGGCAGCTAAGTACTGAGCCGGAATTATCAAAAAAACATCTTCAAATGACGAAAAACATTTCTTCTTATGAAAAAGACACATTTTGAAAGGTGTATTGTTCTATCAACTGAACATGTATCACCTGATATTGCACCAATTTCAGTGGAGTCGTATTTTGTTTGAAGCTTCCCAGCAGACACAAGACGTTGAATCAACATTGGTTTAAGGTTGGTCCACCGTCTACGACGTTGGACCAACGTTAAATCAACATTGATTCAACGTCTTGCGTCTGCTGGGAATTGCTTCATATCGTATAGCTAGGCCTATATATATATATACGGGCCTAGCAACACAAGGGTTAGCATTCTGAGACGTAGTTGTATAATTACGTAAAAATAATTTATTCATATATAATGATTATCATGATTATAGTTGGTGTATTTTTTGTTGATGTCGCATGGTCTTGAGAGTTTCAGGCCCTCGGGGGGGGGGGGGGCGGAGGGGGTTGAGGTCTGGTCGGCATGGGGTTTTACAGGTAGCCGTAATTAGCTCCCTGATTTATTCTTTTATGGCTTATGGTCGGTGTCGCTGTGCGTATGTGTGTGTTCTTGGTAAACTTATACGCCACCACACACATCCTGTGACAGACATATCTAGCAGACCTCACCCCCCCCCCCCCCTTATTACAGTACACAACCCTGCTTGAGAAGCCGGGCTGAGCCAATTAAAACCAGTACAATGTTTGAACAAATAGCCGGTCGTGGCGTGGACAATTAGAGAGGGTGTGTGTGCACGTTCGTACACTTGATGTAGACAGGCAGGTGTGCGTGCGTCAGGTATGTACGACATACAAAGTGGCGTGTCTGCCCAGAATCTTGTTTTTTACACTGATCCCTCTCTCTGATTAGTACTCTATACACATGTGTATACTTTCATTGTTACAGGACCGCGAGACAACGAGTAGCTTCTGCTCAGGATAGCCGCGTCCACTGGAGGTTGACCAGCGCGCCTTGACCATCGCTGTACACCCCATTTCACCCAGCCAGCCACAATGCGGTGAGTAGGTATACACTTGATTAATGAAAATCTCAACTCACTGTTCTAGCCAGTGACAAGTTGACAGAGCAAAAACCCATTAACACTGTGCGATTTAGTTGCAATGTCTGGTCGGCACAGCATTGGGCCAACGTCTGCGACGCTGGCCCAATGCTGTGCCGACCAGATTTGTTTTAAATTTACGAGTTCACTCTAAATTTACGGTTCCCCCCAGCTCGGTTGAATGCATGGCATCACACCCCTAATTGAACTTAGATATTGTCACAAGTTTAATTTCCTCACTATAATCTAATAATCAACGAGAGGCTCTGTGAATGATGAATCGCTACTACTTTCACAATATATTCCGCCAACTCATCAGTAATAAATATTTAACATTTTAGTCTCACTATATAATAATAAGTCATTGAGTAATTAACTTGTATAAGGAGCAAACGTGAGTTTTAATTTCCACGTTTTACGCAGTTTGGTAACTACATTCTGACCTGTATCTATACATGTATGGCTATGTTAGTGTGTATGACTTAGTGACCTGTCAATGATAGAGGTTTGCACCAGATTTGGCAGACAGTATGGTGATTGTCTTTGATTCTCCACCGCTTGGTTTGGTAGCACATATTTGACCTAACACAATAATATTACCGCTTTATTGGGCAAAACTGTGAGAACGCATATCCTCATTTGAAATGACTGTCCGTGTTAAAGCGCATTATCCCATGTGCAAATGTTCTTGTTAATAAACAAAAGCACGTCATTTTCAAACCTTGAGAATAGAGTTAGCAATAGTTACCCTTTAAGTGCTGAAATATTTTTACTAAAATCAAGGGATCAGAGGTTTTTTTCAATTAGAAATCATCACTAATTTCTTAGTTAGCTGGTCCCCGCGCTGGAAGGGTTAATACCACCGCAAATGCATCTCAAGGCGAATAAAAATGTATTTATGTTGAAAATTATCAAAGTAGAATTAGGCCTATATCGAATAATAAATTATACAATCAAATTGTTTCTTTTTTAAATATGCAGTATGGTCATAAATGCAACATTAATTTTTAGCCCCCTGTTTGCCAGTGTGCTTTTAACCCTATGTCTGCTAGTGACGCATTTTCAAAGAACGTACGCAACAAACACAAAACGTTGAACTGGTTCACCATCACTCGCCCACCATCTACGACGTCGGGCCAACATTAAACCAGCGTTGGTTGGACGTATTTAAAAAGACACCGCCCTTCGAAATGAGAAAGTTTTAAAGTTCTAAAATTGGATAGTTTTGATAGTTTTTCAATGTGAGTTTCACAACTCGGAGTGTATCAAAATATTTTGAATATAAATTTCATCGGATGGTTGAGTTAATTTTGTGTGTGATATTCCAGCAAGACGTTGAACCAAGGAGGTTCAAAGTATAACCTCCTTGGTTGAACCAAGATTGATTTGATGCTGGCACACCTTCTACGACACTAGGCCGACATTAAACAACATTGTTTCAGCGACTTGTTTTTGCTGGGCTGACACCAGATATATGATGATAAGATCTCTGCTGATACATCATGCAAATATTTCCTGCTGCTCATATCGATCTCACGAATACAAAGCTTCAGATTTCATAAATTATACAAAATATAATAATCTGTGAACGTATTACATTTGGCATGTGTATATATTTAACAGCGATTTTTAGACGTTGTCCTTAACCCTTTCAATCCTGAATTTACTATTGTTATCTCCATACACTACAAGCCGCGAATTGCTGTCGCAATTCTCGCCTTGTAGTGGATGAAAATGACGTGAAGTGGGGGACAAAGAAAAAGTATACTATTTAAAGCAGGTCCATGAAAATTTTCGTTCTAAAACCTCTAGGTTTCAGGAGATTAAGTCATTCATCAGAGATGCAAAATGATGCTTTAATGCATCGCGAGGGTATAAAGGGTTAATAATTAATCACAAGCGACACGGTGTTATCATGATTATGTTCTGTGACTGAGCACTGCTCAGTAGGCCTATGTCTACCAATATAGTTCGCCCATATGTTCCTTTTATCCACACCTATAAAGTGGACAACGGTTGTATGTATGATATCTCAGCAAAGCCATGCGTTGGTCCAATGCTGTTCTAATGCTGGACCATTGTCGCAGACAATGGGCCAACATTAGAACAACATTGAATCAACGCCTCGCTTCTGCTTCTGCTGCTTCACGTTGTGATATAGCAGGGCACTCCCTTATTTTCTAGGGCCAATGAAAAACCATGTGTAGCAAGTAGGAAGGGCGACCTGAAGTATATATTTTCAGTTTGAGTGTGAAAAATGGTATGTGATTGATTATATAAAGTATATGTCTTCCCCGAATTAGATAAGAAAATGTGGGTAATAATACCATAGAAAGTCGTTGATTAGAGCTACCTTTCAATTAATGAGTCCATCCGTAGGGTTTAAAAGGTTGATAGGGCTTGCTGGCACCGCGGCTCGTTTGATCATGACCTCCGTCTGACCAGTAGCCTAGAGGTGTCTGTCGGGTACAGTCATGGCCAAAATAGGTGTTATATCCCATCCAAGTCTAAGACCTCTACCCATTACCTACACAACATTGGGTTTAATGTCCCGAGATGATTTGCTGCTGACCAATGTTGGCTTAATGTTGGGCTATCGTCTACGACGGTGGCCCAACATTGAGCCAACACTGGTCAAATCTGGCCGACGTCTCTCTCTGTATGCAATGTAACAACAGAAACGACTTTATATAAACTCTAAATTAGAGCCAGAATGTGTAGGACCTAGGGCTGATCTATTTAACGTTGTTATAACGTTTCACATACTATAATTAAACAAATCTTATTATTGGTAAACACACTCACAAAGATGTGATCATCTTGACCTGATTCATCAAGTGGTATATAATCAGATAGCAGGTGTTGATGGGGCCATCTTTTTGAGACTCAGATTATATATTAGATGTCTATCTCTAAGATGCCAGAATCACACTATGGTCACAGACGGTTAATACTGCCAAATTAAATACAACAAGAGTCCTTTAAGGCCCGATTTTACCATTGTCATCTTCATCCACTACAAACCGCGAATTGCTGTTGCAATTCTCTACTTGTAGTGGATAAAGATGACTTGAAGTGAGTGAAAAATTGAAGAAAATTGCCATGTATATTAGCAAATCAGTTTCATGGAAATTTTTCTTCTAAAACTCCGTAGATGTAGGAAATTAAATCTGTTTTCAGGGATGTAAAATGATGCTTTAAGACATCGTGAGGTCTTAAAGGGTTAAATAAAATAAAGTTGAACAATTTGCCCATGCAGCCTATGCCTCATAGAAACGAAGCAATAAATGGTATTTAGAAATAAAGTTACATGGTACAATGAGTTAACCCTTTAACCGCCGGTGTCGCATACATTCGGGTTTTCATTTTTATTTGCACATTAAGTACCAGCTTTTAAACATGTTAAAGATAAAATGTGACATCAATCAGCAAGATTTGAAAACAATTGACTTCCATTTTGTCAAATCTGAATAATTTTCACTCATTTGAAGTTGTGGATCGCGTCAGCGAGACACAATTTCAAGTGGGTGAAAATTCAGATTGAATAATTTGGCGGTTAAAGGGTTGAAAGCTAGCAGTAGGCGGGTTATAAATTGAGTCAAAACACACAGTTCTCTGTGTGAGTCGTCAACACGTCCATGTATTCATCTTTTCTCGCGGACAAACCTGTTTTTTTCCAAGATAAAATGAGTCCTTAATTAACTTCTAATTATTGCTCCACAGATAATGAAAACGCCGGCTTTTTTGACAAAAAACAGTCATAAATATTCATGTAGGAGAAGCTTTAAAACGGATTGTAAAAAGCGGGTGGATAATTTCTGATTAATGAGTAGAATAATTGGTGTAATTTGTTAGTAAACGTGTGCATTTATTGATAGCTGCGCAGAGGAGAGCCAGGAAATATCAACTGGGATTGTTTCGATGTTGGGCCAATGTCTACGACCTCACCCCAACATTGAAACAACCCTATGATTGTGTTAGCAATTTTCGTTACGAAGGAATCGTTCATAAAGCTCCCTTTTAAACAGATGTTCAGTTTACAGAAGAAAGGATCCATGTTAGGTTTTAACTGTTGTGTAAAAAACTAGAAACACATCATACCGTACTATTTTTTATTTGCTAATAGACAACTCTCGCTTACTTGTTTGTTCACCCAGCAAACACAAAACATTCGTATGACATTTGTACAATGTTAGACCAACGTCTTCGACGTTGTACAAATGTTGTACAGATGTTTTGTGTTTGCTGGGAGCTCATCAAAATGATAAAATGTATAGGAGACATCGTAACAGAATAGCGTTCCACTTCTCCGATACGTTTATGTTTTGTTGGAGATTTTTGTATTAATAACTTGCGACTTATGTCACTTTGCATTTTTGAAGTTGGCCATGAGTAAAACCCAACCTTTTCCATTTCTCTTGATGTCCTAATCTGTGTGAGTGATATTAATGGCTGATGTTAACGCTCTATATACAGTGGAGCTGCTCTAACTCCCTGCCCTCACAATATAGCGTGTCGTATTGAAGGCGACTCCCCTCGTTTGGAACAGATAATTATTAAGAGGGCTGTACATCAAGGTGGTAATTATGGTTGAATCGTGGCAGGTAGATTCAGCACGGCTTTAGGGGCGGTCCACCCAACTATTTGATATCCAGGGCCTTATCTCATACCGCGTCTTGTCGTATTGCTGGCCAGGTTCAAATTTCATTGTTTAAGTAAAACCTATTACACCATTTAAATACGTTCCTTGCATGTCACGTTTATCATTCTTCACCCCCCCCCCCTGCCTTGCTCCTGTCCAGCACTGGGTAAATATCTCCTCTACGTGTATATATGTTGATCAAATGCCGGGACGTGGGGTCTCTTAATTTTCCCACGTATATATATGCCAGGTGTGTAATTGGCCGATGTGATGAACAGGAAACGCCGTTCAACTGTTCATGTCCTGGTGGCTTTGTTCAAGCTCAGCCACAGAAGCTAATTAGCGTGCGTCAGTGGCAGAGGGGGGAGGGGTGGCCGTGTTACTGAGTACATGTTCCATTGAGTCTTTTATATGGTATTAATATGGGATTGACGTGTTCCAACTAGTAATCACTGGCAAAGTAAATATTATCAAGTCTTATATTCTATGGTTGAAGGGATTTAGGTATGGGTGTTGGATTATTTAGACAACAACTTAGACTTATATATTCTTAATTACTGTAATGTGTACATGCTATACTGAGGGGGTGTGAATGGTTAGAGATCTAATCCAAATGGTGATGAATTTATTTTGGAGAACACCACATGTAATTAGGAAGTATGTGATGAGTAATTAAAACCCTTACTGTACAAACCGTGAACGTGAAAACAAGTACTTTTGTTGTTGTAAACATATACGTTTTCACCCACCTAATGTTGTGGATTGCAGCATGGAGATAGTATCTACTGTCTCCATGATTGCAGCAAAACACAACTTCAGATGGATGAAAATTACTTATATTTGGAAAAATTGACAATGATGGTCATTACAAGAGACAATTCGCACGCAGGACTTGATCTGCGATGTCTTGTAAAAAAGTGTTTCTATAATGAACACACAGGGCCCGTATTCTCGGACAAGTTACGATAAATCGTAGGCTTCTGATTGGTCGAGATGGCCATCTCGACCAATCAGAAGCCTACGATTTATCGTAACCTGTACGAGAATACGGGCCCTGACGCGCTGTTTCATCCTGACTGTTAACCCTTACAGTGCGGCGATCGACTTTGGACGTCTGAATCTGACGTCCAATATTTATAATGACCGTAGACCCATAACATAAGTATTTAAATGAAGCGGAAAGAGCTAACTAAGACATTTATGATGATTTCAAATTGAAAAAAACCTTTGGTCTCAATGGTTATATACAAATATTTCACTGCTTTAGGGTTAAACGTATTTACCATTTCACTAAAATGTATGTATTTATACAAACCAGATGGCATACCGACGACGAGTGTGGCTCATTTATAAATGACGCCGGTGTCAGGGGAGAGCACATGAAAGTACTTTACACAATTGGCTATAAAGTATGGTAAAGAAAAACGACCTTATCGCATCCAGGCGTAATTGGCAAGCAGATCAGAGTTCTGTGCTCGCCGCCAATCAACTATGCTATGTGCTGTTGTCAACGTACGACACCATTTACACGCCATAGTTACACCGTCAAATACAGATGATCTACATCTGGTAGATTGTGTATAACACGGTTAATAAGGTCAAAATCACTCCTGTCATTTTCTAATATCAGGGGGAAATAGCTAATATATTGTGGTTTAGCGGTGTAATTATTTTTGTGTCACAGACAGCGACCGTGCACTGTGCAGTATCAACTTTACATCATTATTTAGTTTTAACATTCAGAGTTCTCAACTATTCAATATATGTATTTTTAATCATTTTGATTCCTGAAAGTTAATTCACAACGTTTATTAGAGGAACAGTTTCTGTTGCGAAACACTAGTCACACAAGTGGCAATAAACAGAGAAATCTACGATACTGCTGTGCAAAGCAGAAATGCAGTATCTGCTTGATACTGCCTTTTGGCTTTGCACTGCAGTATAGTCGTCATCAGTGCTCTGGGGGTTTACTTGTAATATATATTACATTATTGATTAAGAAATGAATACGGACAAGTATAGGTGTGTATACAATAGCAGAATATGTGATTAGACATTGTCAGCTTGGTTACCTAGATGAGGAACAGTTGCTTTTACAATGTTAACTCTATAAGCACGAGTAGAGTCGTTTGTAATTCATTTCATTGGCCAATCAAATCACTGTTAGTGGGAATAAAATGGGTGTTTAAACATCAAGATTCGCAAATGTTTGGTTTTAAATTAAACACATAAAGAGTAATATTCACCCACTTGAAGTTGTGGGTCGCGGTAGCGAGACACAACTTCAAGTGGGGGAAAATTTAAATTCTATGACTCAGCGCTTAAAGTGTTAATAACAATTCCAATCTTTAGCTGACAAACAATAATTAATTACCAAACTCCCGAGAGGGCATTAAATAACTAAAGTTATCCACACAACATAATTGATGTTGGCTTGTACTGGAAATATGTTTGGTGTCAATGTTATTCACGAGGAATATTCGTTTTACAAGGTTAGCCACTGTAAAACACAACGAAAACCTGTTTTCTCCACATAATAATAATACTAAACATTTCATTTTCATTAAGTCTTCGCAATTAAACGGGTGGCTTCATGTCTCCAGAGGGTGTCTAATGATCCCGTGGCTATTTGGAGGAGGGGGAGAGGACTAAGGGGGCTGGGTCTGATTATTCTATTTTAAATATGATGATTTTTTTCCTGTTTGCCCACCGTACCTGGCCTGTGCAGACAATGAGTAATTGTGTAAATTACATCGCGCTCACCGCCGGCGTTTCCGTTTTGCAAACGAGGCTCGAGTTCAGTGAAAAAAGGAGCACTGAGCAAGCAGCAACGCAAAACGTTGTCTCACCGCTGGCCTAACGTCGTAAGACGTTAGGCCAGCGGTGAGACAACGTTTTTGATTGCTGATGGCTACAGACGATTTGTTGGCTAAGTATTGAGAATAACAGGTGGTAAAGGGCTGTTATCGAGTTTCATACCTGCCAGTGATTAGTGAAACCCTAGAAGGTATAGTGATTACCATATGTCCTGCCCTAAATATCCTAATTAATCAGCCGACTAATAGACATACCCGCTCCCGGCAGAACCAACCAATTGTTTAATACATTGACGTTCTGATTGAAGAAACGTTGTTTGTGTTAGTTGCATAGTATAAGTTGTATATAGCAATATATAATGCAAGTTGTGCAATACAACACAATATTCTATTTAGTTTTTGCAATTTTCTAAATTAAGTGAACACGATATATGTTATACATGTTATAGGCGAGATACTATTTTAAAATTTACTGAAACGATACATTTTCCTGTTGCAGAATATATGGAGGAATGTTTCTTCTTCGCTCTTTTGTAAAGATTTGGTATTGTGGGTCACATAGACTCAGACTGTCATTACCATGGCGCGAATATCGGATCCTGGGACAGTGACAGGCGGTTCGGTTCCTCTGGCCCGGTTTAGCCTGTATATAAATAAAAGTGTCTTGTTCTTGCCCGTATGTGGGATAAGCACGTCTTGTGGTTGTTATAACCAATTTGGTAGCGTGCTCGACCTCAGACCGCCAAGGCTCGAATTTCGAATCCAGTGTCTGGAGGGCAGTGTCATCTCATTCGTCTTACCATCCTCAGGCGGTTTTCCTGGCCAAGTTTAGCCTATATGTGCACAAAGGTGGCCCAAAATCCCACTTATTTCATTTCATTTATCATTTATAATTTTAAACGTTGACCCATTGCTTGATTAATATTGGGCCAGCGTCTACGACGCCGGCCCAACATTAATCCAGCAATGGGTCAACGTCTGGTGTATTCATCACATCAGACATGATCTGATGATGGAAAATGAAGGACGCTACATTGTACATTCCACTCATATCAGTGGATCAGGGGATTATAATTTAAATCTAAAAGTACAACTCGTGACTGTCAGCTTTTGATCTGATTTGAGAACTTCCCATTGCTCAGAATAGAAAAGACTCAATCATTTAATCATCAGGTCAAGAGCGCCCATTGTTAAGGACATGACAGGCGTCGGCAGATGAATGTTGTCAGGTAACAAATCTGATTCAAAAACCGCGACAAACATTTGTACTATCTGTTTTTGTCTGATGCTATCTGCTTGCCATTTGATGTATATGACGTGTACAATAAGGATCACGGAGATTAACGACGTAAGGATTGTCAATCCACTTAGCAGTTGAGCACTTCTGGTCAAGAAAAAATGTGAATCACTTGCCTATTGTTTACAATACATATGGTAGGCGTAGGAATATCCTCCATTGACCTTAACCATGTTAACCAACCATGTTAACGTATTTATAATCCAACCGTTTGTTTTTCAAATGTACTATTTAAAACTAGATCAATTTTAATTTGGATACCATGGAATATTTATTTACTTTCAATGACAAGCCCAGAGCAAAGATTGGTCAATATTACGTTCCCGTGGATATGAAAGGGTGTATCTGCCACTTCACAAAGTGGCAGATACACCCTTTCCGATCCAAGGGGACGATTAGATGTTGATGCATCCAAGTATTATAATATTCATAACCTTTATCATGTTTATACCCGTACTACTCTGACAAAGAAAGTTAGTCAGGGCGCCTTACAATACATAGGATGAACATACAAGGTCAGCGTGAAAACCTGCTGAGGTCAAATAGATACAATCACACAGCAAACGCTAGAGATGTTCACACAATGCTGGTCTAATGTTGGCCCAGCATCTGCGACGCTACGCCAGCATTAGACCAGCATTGGGTCAATGTATTTTGTTTACCGGACAGCTGTGTTATTTGGCATTACATTACAGAAAGCTAATTGCACATCCCTCATGTGAAAAGTTACTGTTCGTTTAGATATAGATTTTTGAGCGATATGCTGCGCATTGATTTCGTTGCTAGTTAATCAGCCAGTAAATTAAATTAATTCAAATAAATATACGGTATAACTATATAACCAGTTGATAAGTTTATCACAATAATATATTTGAAACAGACAGCTTTATGTACAACACTCATTTTTTCAATATTTATTGTCATATTGTTTTTGCTACAAAAATAAATAGATTTTTCAAGAAAACCTAAAAAATGTTTGAAGGGAATTTCAAACCATTCGGTGGACATAATTTACATACTTATAAATATGTATAATGATACTCTGTCATGCAAACATCTTGGTTTTTAATATGAAGAGCTTGTATACATAAATTTATAAACTATCAAAATATGTGGAAAATAACACGCCTAACTGCACTTTATTATCATGATTATAGGACAGTGTTTTTGATCAATTGAATGAAGTGGTATGTAATATAATTGTTGCAATATAATATGAACCGAATGGATGGTAAAAACGAGCCACCAACTACCTACATAAAGGAATGTGCGATGATAATTATGCGCAATTATAATTTTTTTCTTGTAAGTTTACCACGTTCACGGAGCAGTGTGGGGTTTTTTTCCTGGACAAGATCACGGAATCTGCCGCACGTTTTGAAGCCGTGCTCTTTTTCCCGGATGATGTTGTAGTGCAAATTATCCGCGGCTCTTGATATTCATCGTGGTCAAGAATAATATTATGTTAGCTCCTCGTGAGAAAACAGTATGTCGGCCATCTGATAAGTGACAGGTGGTAAATGAACCCGCCTGAGAACGGCAACCTCAAAACGACGGCAAAGAACGAGAATAAGAGGCAAGTGATTACTGAATCTACCCCAATAAACACTAGACAACGCACCAATGCTGGCTTAATGTTGGTCCGACGTCGCAGTATTGGCAAACGTGTCGTTTTTACTTGTGCAATGCGGTAGTCCAACGCAGGACTAGCTCTACTTGTGCAATGCGGTAGTCCAACGCAGAACTAGCTCTACTTGTGCAATGCGGTAGTCCAACGCAAGACCAACTTAGATACGATTTTCGCCTGTGTTGGCCACCACTTACTTTGAGGTGAAATACTGCTTTTATATCAGTGCACTTCCATCCCTCTTTGTACATTAAATCTCGACAGATATAGCCCATGGTTGACTTATCATTGGATCAGTTGCATCTATAGCGGCCCGGTTGTGAGCCAGTATTGGGCCTATACGCCTTTCTCTCTTGTATATATACGACTGTCATCACCACAGTTGTTTCCAGTAATTTCGGACCAAACCAATGTCAACATTTTGCTAGGAAACATTAACATTACTAAACGACACTGTGCAGTACATACATTCCCCTGGCGCATTGTTGTTATCAAACATAGCATTAAACAGAAGAGATTACAAATTCACATTAAAGATAGCATGCGAAATTAATATTTAGCAGTGTTTATATAAAATTATTTGTCTAAGTTTTGTGTGATTTTATGACAAATGTTTTTTATAGGTCCTGTGTCGCTTACATAACTGACTAGGATCACGGTGGTCACAAATCTCCGATTGGTTTATGCAAGCTTGGTTTATGTTAATATTTGAAACAATTCGAACGATGTAGATATTGCTACAACACATCGTTTACATCGTACGTGACATAATTTTACTATATATTTTATGAAATATCGCGGTTACCAAAACGTGTAGTATTCAAGAGTGTTTTAACACCCATGTCTGTTCAATATCAAATCCACACTATAAGTACCTCGTCCGAGTCGGAGGATAACAATTTAAGTGCAAACGTAGACATCTGCGGGATAATTGCAGCCTCCACGACAGACGTAGGGGATCTGCGTTATTATTCTGCAGCGTTACAAATTGTCAATCACTTGAAGTTGTGTCTCGCTACCGCGACCCACAACTACAAGTGGTTGGAAATTACTCATATTTGTTGAATTTAAGACCAAACATTTGCAAAATCTTGATGTTTTAACATTCATTTCAATCCCCAGGTAGGAAATTGGCCGTATACATGGTATACTAGCGGCGTTATTGCCTGTTTACGGAGAATCTGTGAGATAATTTCGCGGTGTTTTACTTTACGGCAGGCGTATTAAATATACGGCATAATAGCGGCGTTTACGGCAGGCGTATTGAATATACGGCATAATAGCGGCGTTTACGGCAGGCGTAGAGAATCTGCGGTATAATATCGGCGTTTACGGCAGGCGTAGAGAATATACGGCATAATAGCGGCGTTTACGGCAGGCGTAGGCCGGCGCTAACACGTTACAGATCACACGACATGTGTTTGTTAATTTTAGCCTGTGAGTCCAGCCAGGTCCGGCGCCCTGCTCCAGTAGTGAGATCCAGATCTAGATCTGTTGAGGGCACGAGAGGACATCTTTGTTTAGGAGTCCTGCAGGAGGGCATGGGGGGTGGATCACCCTTTGAATCCATTGTCCGCAATAATTAATTACGTGCGTGAAACGTATTTCTCTGGGTCTGCCTTCACGTATCTCTCCACGTGATCTGTTAATTGACATTATGTTTATGATTATCAGATATTATTACGGAATTCACTGATTTAGACCATTCAGTCTCGTAAATATCCTGTTTTTTGGTTGTATTTGATATAATCAGATGATCTTTGGCCTTGGAATTTCTCACGTTTGGTTGTGATCTCCGCTGCGGCAAAGTTGGACCAGCGTCGCAGACGCTGGTCCAAGTTTGCCGCAGCGTTGATCCATGATTTAGTGTGTACTGCTTTCTGGCTGTTTGGTGGTACTCATGGAAGCAGCCCCCCCAGGCTGACATGTGGCAATTATAACAACATTGATCTGCGCGTTTGGTGAGAATCCTGCATCTCAGCAGACCACGTTCTGATCAGGTGGACCCCCCCCCCCTCCACTCCCCCTGGCCCGGATCCCTGCTCAAATATTAGCCGGGCTGATTAATAAAAACATAATAAAGTATACGCGGCATGGAGTACGTGTGTCGGCATGCTGATCCCTGGTCAGGACTCTGTGTACTGGTATGTAGGGCAGGGCAGTGATTCTGGATCTGAATACCGAAACATCCTGGCCAGCCGATCCATGCCCCCGCTCATTGTATGCCTTCGTTAATATGATGGATGCAGCAGTACTGGTCTACTGATGTCTAATAGCAATCAGCAAAGCCAATAGGCAGTAGGTGCTTACTGCCTTTTGGCATTTCAGAGCAAAATAGACTACAAGGTTACAATGTGTGAAACAAACAAATTAACCCATTAACCGCCAAATTATTCAATTTGAATTTTCACCCACTTGAAGTTGTGTCTCGCTGACGCGATCCACAACTTCAAGTGAGTGAGAATTATTCAGATTTGACAAAATGGAGGTCAACTCTTTTTAAATCTTGCTGGTTGATGTCACATTTTATCTTTAACATATTTTAAATGTGGTACTTAATGTGCTAATAAAAAATAAAAACCCGAATATATGCGGCACCGGCGGTTAAAGGGTTAATGTAACAAATGGTCAATTAACAGATTACGAAAAGTATGCTTCAAAAAATTTATTTATTTTGTAAAAAATATTACCCGCAAGGACTTTAATATGATGGATGCAAACGTACATGTTCTGGTCTGTCAACTAAGCAGTTACTGCATTTGCTCTACAATGCCTGTTCTTGTTTTAATCAGGTACATGACTCACTGCTGTGTTCTTTATAGGAACATCAGCTCAGATGATGGTGTTATACACACATATTACCACATGACGCCTACTCTGAGCCTCAAAGGGTGTAGGTGTGTCCAGATTCAAGCCGCAAAATGATCATGTAAAACTGTAGTGAGGACTGTCAAGTGTGGACCTCGCCCAGTCCCTGTCATCTCAGCGTCAGAATGGTATGCCACACGTGGCAGCATCACATGAAATTAACCTAGATAGTACACTTTTTCTCTCCTGCTCACAGCGATTATTGGGAATGAAAATTGATAGGCTAATATACTGTGGCGTATGCCTTCTTATATAAAACAGTTATAATTTTATGCCAGCTACATAATATCGCTGGCATAAAATATATTAAACATACATGTCTGAAATACATCAAATGGAATGCCATTTGATGTTATTTCAGACATTTATGTTTTCTTTGGCTGATCAGTTTTATTGATTACACTGCTATTGCTGTTGTCGCTTGATGACATTCTACTCAAGTTGATATGTTCGTGTTTGTCCCTACAATGAGAGTTAAATTATATATTAACATGATGTAGTCAATCACACCAAGGAATCTCAATAGATATTGAGATTCCTTGATCACACCAAGGACATACAGGGATAGATTCCTTGGTCACACATACCTGATTATATTTTTAATAATGATACACTGAACATGCTGAGCTGTGAATCAAACAACTGTTGATAGACGGTAATAAAGCACCACCTCGGTCAGGGGGATGCTTGTAGTGTTTTAGCATCCATTTCGCCTCCGCCGTATTGGCGTGAACAAGGCAATATCGCGTATACGCTTAAATTGTCGAAGGTGTGAAATGCTGGCTTTTTTATTCGATCATCTTTTATTTATAGTTATTTGATTTTAACATAGTCGTCAAAACAAATTTTCGTTTTTGGAATTTGGAAATCGTTCCCAAACTTTGAATAACGCAAGTGAGTTACTAAATACTTTTTAACCCCCCCCCCCCCCCCACAACACAATGACATGGCTTCTGAGACGTTATTTAATGTATTTAACCCTCTCAGCGCGGCAGAATCGGACGTCTAAGCTCGATCCCCACACCGAGAGAATTGCAAAAAATGTGTCTAGACCTAATGGCCGTAGACTCATAACATAAATATTCCAATGAAGCGGAAAGAACTAACTAAGATATTTATGATGAATTAAAAGTTAAAAATAACCTTCGGTCTTCATGCTTTATATAACAGTATTTCAGCGCTTTAACCCTTACATCCCTGAAAACATACTGAATAGTCCTACAATCAAGGGTTTTAGAACGAAAATTTCCATGACACTGGTTTACCAGCACAGACAGACAGATATTTTATTGACAGGAAGAAAGTCAATCCAGACTTATTTGTCATAGAAATATGAGAGATATGTACATCTATATACAACATTGTTAATTTGTTAAAATCATATGACAATATACATAGTATGACATACATACTAAAATCATGTTAACTGGCATCGCCATAAGAAACACTAGGATATTACGATAATATGAATGACTGCTACTTAGAACACAATTAAATGGCATTGCCAAGATAACATAGGGTCTATCATTTTGTTTCCCGCACCAAAACCAGAGATAAAATAGCTACTATGTATGACATGCCAATTATATATAGTAGCAAAAAAGACACTCTGGAAAGCGTAGAAACCTAAATTATATACAAGTGTATAATTATGCTACAGTAATTGGAGTATGTATTAAGACAATGTTACCAATACATGTTACCAATACATGGTAATTTGCTTTCATTTTTAAACCACATCAAATCATCTACCACTACAAGTCGAGAATTGCGACAGCAATTCGCGGCTTGTAGTGGATGAAGTTGACTATGGTAAATTCAGGCTTGAAAGGGGTTAAAAGCGAATGACGTTTGTAGGAAAGACACATTTGACTAGATCCACAATATTCATCATTAAGCTTAAATATTCTAAATATGTTAGCGACAATTGGTTCATTCTCTTGATAAAGGTTATAACTGATTGGACCAAGGAAAATAAAATCAATCTGATTCTATTTTTCTTGATTGCACGTAGGATTGTAGATATATTACCACTGCAGATGGTCTACATAAAAGACTGCATAACAAGCCGTTAAATACAGCTGCTCGCAATTATTATACGTGATCTACTGAAAATAATCAATGGCAAATAATAATGGTGCGAGTTCTAAACGAGCAATGATTGTGGGATCAGCATCATGAAGACATAAATATTGTTGGATTAATGATGGTCCACTGTCTACGACGCTGGCATAACATTGGATCAATTGTCCTTGTTTGTTGAGTGGCAGTCGTGATGGAGTGGTGTTAACCCAACATACATCAGACCTCAACCCAATGCTGGGTTAATGTTGGCCCACCGTCGAAGACGGTGGGCGAACATTAACCCAGCATTGGGTCATTAGGCTCCATCCCTGGTCTTGTTTTACCACCTAGAGCGCACATTGTGCCGCTATGACCTAATTGCATACACATTTGCAGTGACTGCGCACACATGCAGACAGATTATTTACGGTGATAATCCATATTGATTGTATCTTCACGTATTGACCATTCTACAGAGACGATAACATCGTAATTGTTTCTTCTCTCACATATTTGATGGTCAGATTGATAGCGCATTATGTCCTTTTCCAAGATGTCATTTTCTTTCTACTACTAAGTTCGATATCATTACGACAATCAGTCCATCTTTAGTTAAATTTGCCTCATTCTCGGAAAGTATTTGGCGAGTATTGTAATTTAGAAATCATTTCCGTTGATGTAATTAGCGTAAAGCGTCTTTAGTGACAATTACTGTAAGTTGTCTGATTTCACAAAACATGGGCCATATTATTGTAAAACAGGGCGGTTAACTCTTTTATTATTTTTTTTTTTGTGGCTAATGATTTTTTAGGTATGCAAATCTCTCATGATTGCAAATCCTGTGTCAAAGCCTAACCCTAATATCGCTAAATTAAATAATTTAAATTCTCACCCTCTTCAAGCTGTATCTCGCTACCGCGGCTCACAAACTTGAAGTGGTTGGAAATTACCCATATTTGTTCAAATTGAGACCAAACATTTGCAAATCTTGATGTTTAAACACTCATTTCATTCCCAATAACAGTGATTTCAATTGATTTACACGTATGTGATACACCAAGCATCTATCACAAAATATGTGATCAATTCTAGTGTCGTTTTATTTTGTTTTGAATTTGCTTGAATACATATACTGGGCCAGGAGGACGGGGATGAATAGAGATCTCTAGAGATTAGAGGGTGGCATGACACGAGGTGTGAGGACGAATCTAGAGATTAGAGGGTGCACTACACGTGGTGTGACGACGGATCTATTCTGCGAGTCCAGTTTGTCCCTTAAAACAGTCCACATATCTGGAACGCCCAGATCCAGTGGCGGAACGTTGGCCAGGCATTGTGCCACCACTGGGAGTGCGTTCCCGCCAGACCTGGATCCAGAAGAGCCCGGGGAGGGGGGCGGTGATACGGGAGTCAGGGATAACAATCCCGCAGTGGGCAGTTTGGTAATTGGGGGTGAGTCGGTCGTTTGGCAGGCAAATCTTCCTTCATTGATTGACGCCTAGTAGTTAAGGTACCAGCTACTGAGCATGCTGACCACCACTGACCACCAGTATAAAACCTGATACAGAGGTGACAGGATCTTTTTGAGCAAATCTATCCCACAGATTATTTGAATGAATTGTCCGCTGGCGTATTATTGCAATCTTCTGTCACCAATTTATATTAACTAACAGAACATGCTAGAAACATCTTTCTGAAAACACGTTCAAACAACATAATTATTATAGACTACTAATACTTTACGCAATGTTTTATTCATTTACTGATATAATATACAGATATGGCATCTAGATTGATGACATTTTATGTAACATCTGCTCTACTGACGGGAGCCAACAACTCAAAAGTCATGACCTATTTTAAAACGGCCACTATTGTTGGATGTCTAATTTGCATAGGACATCAACTACTGTATTCTTAGTCATTGTGTTTTTTATTTGTATACGTACAAATTCATCTTTTTTGGAATACTTATAAATTATGTGACCTTTTGACCCTATTCCTGTTGTGTTGCCCGTTTGTATTTTACAATCATTTGAAGCTGGAATTAACGCATTTTTCAGCTTTAAATGACGAAAAATATTTATATTCATGACAAATAAACTTGTGAATTATTATTTCTTCACCTACTGACTATGGATGGATATCCATTTCAGTGTCATAAATCCTTTCAGTGCGGCGACCGTCTTTATACGTCAGGATCTGACGTATAAAGACGATCGCCGCACTGTATGGATTAAAATATTAACATAGGGATTCAAATGAAGCAGAATGAGGGCAATAAGACATTTATGATGATTTCAAATTGAACAAAAACTTTTCGTCTCCATGGTTCATACAAGAAGATTTCAGTGTTGTAAGGGTTAATTTGATTTAAAACTTGTTGAAAATCCATATGATAGGTTTAGCAGGAAAGTGGTTACTAATAAGGCCCTGGTATTGATAGTGTTAACACTGAGGTCGTCCTCTGTCGTGTCCATATCTGTGCCCCTCCCCCTCCCCTTAGCAACGGCTCTCAGCTCATCCCAAAGTGACAGATTTGTAATTAAGAAAGCCCCGTAATTATACGGAGACCAGGCAGGGCAGCCACGATGCTAATAGCAGTTTTCCATATTGAATTTTTTCTTGGTGAAATAATTTCCTCTGCTCACCGCCTGGGGGCAGATGAAGCGCCACGGAGACTGTACAGTTCATTATCTAAATTTGCCCGAGTGTCATATCTAGCGAATTTATTGGAATTGTACAATTTTCGCACGATAAAATGCGCAATTTGACGTGCTTTCAGGTTATCAACCATGTCAAGTTTCTATTCGTGGACGTGATATTTATAAGTGAATTAAACGAAATTCACTAAAATCGGCATGACATTAAAATGTCCCTTGTTGGATGCGCATGCGCGTGGAATGGGTTGGAGGAGCCTACGCAAATACTAAACGATGAGCCAATGTTGGTTTATTGTTGGGCCACCGTCGACGACGGTGGCCCAACATTAATCCAACATGTATTGTTTCCTGGGTGAGAACCAATACGAGTGTCAGCTTCATTAGCAGTACCCTGCTCATCACGGCCACCCTATGATCCCCAAGGTGGTCTGCTCGCTTCTCTATGTATTGTCACGATTTAACCGCTCATGATACCTCAAACCAGCATTTTGTATCACTGAAAACTTACCTCAATCAAGCACCAGAGTTTTAGATCTATTTTGTTTACTAAACTGTTGTAAGTTTTAGTCTCTACATGGTAATTTTGTTTAATTTGTCACCAGTTTCCAAGTGATCTTCATTCACTACACGCCACGAATGATTCAGTTCAAGCAAGAACTTTAATCTTTGTTCAAGTTATCTCCATCCACTACAAGTCGAGAATTTCGATAGCCATTGGATGCTTGTGGTGGATGATGATTTTAATTATAAATACAGACTTTTTAATAAATTATATAAATATTTGTCAAATGATGAAGGACTATTTCATTCGGAGTACACAACGATTTCTAAGTTGATTAGATTACCATGCATAATCTGTACTACAGATTATGAAAATCTAATTGACTGAGAAATCATGAAATAATCATTCAGATTATATAACTTATAATTTGCGGATGTACATTGTTAACTTGTGAATCTATATGGATCAGTATTCATCGAGGTCACCCAGTATTAAAAGCAAACTTTGCTGATAACCCGAGATGGAAATAAAAGAACACGTTTCTGGATCTCGTTGAATAAATGTGTGTCTTTGCTGATCAGCACATACCACGACAGAGAAATAGAGAAAGAGAGAGCCAAGCAGTAGGGATAGGTCGTCCCAGTGTTGGTTTAATGTTGGCTCACCGTCTTCGACGTTGGCCCAACATTAAACCAACACTTGGTTGACCTGTCGTGTTTGCTGAGAAAAGCGGTCGTGGAAGGAGAAAATGGTGGCAGTTTTTGGACTGGAAAACAAACTGTGGGGCATGGCCTGTCGTCTACAGTCCAGGAGTATTAATTATACTGGGTTTCATTATATTGCCTGGCCCCACGAGCCACCACCAATGCTAGGGACAGCGAGTGGTTGGGAACAATTAGGGCACAATTCGTCCTCTTCCTATCCCCCACCCCCTCTCCATCTCCCAAGACCGGTTGCTGTGATATTGACGTTTACACACCCTTTAAATACCAGCGTCTGCGTTACCACATTTCCCCATGTGTACTGCTACTGAACTAATTGTGAGAAATTAACAGCTTTGTTTTGTGGGCTGCTGTAGGTTTCTAGGCAATATACCTTGATATAACTATGATATTTACAGACAATGCTAGGCGGTAAATTGCACTTTACGCTGCTAAGGTGCTCCCTGTGGTCACTAGACTGTTTCCATGGACGCCATTGTGCCTGCAAATTATGGAATTTGATTGCCCGCAATCGTCAATAAGTTCCTGGCTGTTGGTGTTCGTTGTCCACTCTAAATGCACAATATGAACGTCTCCGGCAAATCAACATAACCTTGGACTATAACAACAGCCAGACATGTATACAGCTAATGTCGGCAACAGCCTGCGATCCTTCAAAACAGCTATACATGAGTACTATATCATATGCCATGTCTAAAAGCTACTCAATAATGTTTTGACAAATTAGAAAAAATACATGCTGGAATAATTAGAAGTGATATATATCATTAAAATTTTGCGATTCAGAACAAAGTTGAGATCACCATGATGTGGCATGATTCTTATGTTTTATTTGATAAAAAGTAAAGTAAATCCCAGCAAACATAAAACATTTGTATACCATTTGTACAACGTCGGCCTAACGTTCAAATGTTATACAAATGTTTTGTGTTTGCTGGGATGCTGGGATAATAATAATAATATCTTTATTTCAAGAGGGTAAACCCAATGAGCATTCACCCATCTTCCTTGGGGCCCTCAAAACATTATATATACAAAATACATTATATATACAAAATACATATCAAGTGGATCTGCTTGACCATTTCTGAACATATCTCTGTTTTGTTTTGACGTTTCTTCAGATTTTTGTTGAATTTCAGCGTCTGACCCTCGTCAGCTATCAA
This sequence comes from Flabesymbios commensalis, assembly GCA_964017125.1. Lineage (NCBI taxonomy): Eukaryota > Metazoa > Annelida > Polychaeta > Terebellida > Flabelligeridae > Flabesymbios > Flabesymbios commensalis. The sequence goes on along the minus strand of OZ024909.1, from coordinate 63,961,625 downwards.
AAACTGTGATCAGTCACCATTATGCATCTAACCAGAAATGTATGACAATTTCTTAACGAAACGAAGAAGTGTAATACAGCAATAACTTTATATAGAAGGACAGACAACTTGGACGAACAGACGATCCCTAGCTTACATATAAACTGTAGATTTTTAATTGAGTTCTTGATTATAGCCTCTTTGATCTGACTGACCAAGCACGTTCAATTCACATCAATTCACGAGTTGACGTGAGTTTGAAATCTGCACTTAATTACCGTGGCACTCTGGAGACAGCCCAGGTAGTTTTAAGAGAATGAAGTCGCTCAATTAGTTGGTCAGTCCTCTCTCGCTGCCCAGAAAAACCAGCAAGACCTCTTTATTTGGAAGGGTTTGTCTGCACTTCTCAGCAAAGACAAACAGCAGTAACTGCTTACTTTTCAAGTAAGCAGTTACTGCTGTTTGTCTTTGCATTGCACTGCACGGCTGGTGACCTGTACAGCAGAGTAGCATGCATTATTGAGTGGTCTTGGTCTTTGATATCTTGCTCCAGCATCGCCACCATTCCTATTCTCATCTCTCTCCTCCTCTCAGATGGCTTTATTCACCTCCTCTTTTTACATGTGACATTTGTGACATTGTCTCACGTAATATTAGCAGCCACTGTCTTGTGCACACTCCTTTAAACTACAGGAACAAGGAGTCCATTATATTGTCTACGTTTAGCCTCTGTATTATTTGGGCTGATGTCTTGAGCGGTGGACCAACATTAACCCAGCATTGGCGTACTGGACGCAAATAGTGTGAATAAAGCCCAAATTACTATACAAAAACCTTTCTAAAAAATTAGCGATATCGTCCGCTCTCCAGTTTTAATCTTACTGCTGCTGAAAGGTATAGACTGGGTGACCAGAAACAGCGATTTGCCTGGTGTGAACGTAAATCCTTGCGACGCTGAAATATTTTTGTATAAACCATGGAGACCAAAGATTTTTCTCAATATGAAATCATCGTAAATGTCTTAGTCAGCTCTTTCCGCTTCATTTGAATACATATGGTATGGGTCTATTCAGCTATTTTAAATATTTATATTCTTACAGTGCGGGGATCGACTTTAGCCGTCAGAATCTGACGTCTACAGACGTCAGATTTTGACGGCTAAAGTCGATCCCCGCGCTGTAAGAGTTAAACAAAGTTTAAACGTTATTCAAATATAATATATAGGTACGTATAGTATAGTTACGCATACTAGCCACTGCCTCATTCTAGCGGTTCTAGCACATTGTCTAACTATGGTAATTGTTCTGCTAGAGACATAACAGCAGCAGTTTGACATGCCATGCTGACATGGTTTCAGCCACAGCTCGCGCCAACAGAATATAACTTTTCAGATGTTGTTATCTATCATATGGAGCCCTGAGCTGTATCGGGACAATAAAGGGGGTTTTTTTCAAACGCGTTTTTTCTTCAAATATATTAAGGAGACCTATGTATTATTACCAATAGAAAATAATTTCTAACTTATTTGTCATTACTGCATCAATAGCATGTATAGCAGTTCAGTTTGTATACAGCCGCAAATTATTTCAAAACAAATTTACATAATTACGAAAGGTTAAAAATAAGTGATGTGTTATTTCCATGATAACTTATGTCGAGGCCTAAATGTTAATCAGGACTACATATAGTTGTTTTAAATTTGTTTTATTACCAGATTACTCGGTGAAATCATAGTTAGTGAGAAAAAAATGCGTGTTTAAACATCAATATTTGGAAATGGTTGGTCTCAAATTAAAAAAATATGAGCAGTTTTCTCCCGCTACCGCGACCCACACCTTCAAGTGGGTGAAAATTTAAATTACATGTATTTAATTTGGAGCTATACGGGTTGAAATGTCATGTGATTACAAATCGTTCCCCTCCCCAAAACAGCACTATATATAAAATAATCACATAACAATAATCACAAAAAATATTCAGAAAACCATGGAAACCTGAACCACATTTAAAAACACTGGTTTAGTTATAATAATAAGTGTATGTAATTAATATTGCAATCCTCATGTAACTCATATCATATACTAATAAACACCGGAGTTGCTGTAGACCAATCTGTTGCACAGGCCGCTGTCACAAAAAATACTTATCTTTATTATCAGCTCATTTTTCGCAGTCTATTTGATGGTCACAGTACATAATACATATACATGGTTTAAGTTACATTTCATGTTATTGCAATAATCAGGTGGTTTTATACATTTAATACATATATAGAATGATAGACATTGAAATTAAATATTGATATCACTGTATATACTTGTTGCCGCCTTTGTGCCAGTGTCCTGTTTCCACTATTTAATTTAAATATAGTAAATATGGATATTTATTGACGACGGAAGTCTATACAGACTTAAGTGTCAGTAAAATGAACAGTATACATTATGTTATACTACCGAACATTTCTCGTACAAATATAGCGGGAAATTCGTGATTCGAGCTCGGAAAGGAGCTAATCCCCTACCGTCATGCAGTAGTTATTTAAACTCAACTAGACTTCAACATTTCACTATGCTCCAGTGCATTTAAAAAAAAGGCAGAAATTTCGCATAAATTTGTGAGTGAGATGCACAGCCCTGAAGAGCTGTCTGTGAAACTCATTAGCCTTGACCTCCAATGTTTTCACAGTACTAGCTAATACTATGAAGTATGGGAGAGGTTTTTTTTTATAACATTATTTTCACCGAGTAGCTATTCAAAACGGCTTCCGGTGACGTCACTGCGTTTCACAGAATTGACAGATACACGGATCACAACCCGGTAGAGCTATCTATAGCAACACACGGATCCCTGCTGCTTCCCTTACACGGACCACGACCCAGAAGAACTATCCACAGCTACACACGGCTCCCTGCAGCATCCTTTACACGGACCACGACCCAAAAGAACTCTCCACAGCAACACGCGTATCCCTGCAGCATGCCTTACACGGACCACGACCCAAAAGTGCTATCCACAGCTACACACGGCTCCCTGCAGCATCCCTGCGGAGGGACACCGCAGTGCTGCCAGCTGGCGAATCCAGATGAACACTGCCGCGTTTTTTTATCGTGAGACTGTGAAGCAGATAGCTGGCTGTCCTCGTGGGGCCATCCGCCCCTCACTAACACACAAACACAGATATTCTCCCATTAATCATTTAGTGGGTTGTGGTGTCTTTGAAAATCTTCAATAATTTGACACCGTAAATTGCCAGCGCAATTCACGGTGTCAAATTAATGAAGATTATCATTTTGGCAGCTGTCAAAACGATAATGAATGGTTTTATATTCTAAACGTTAATCCCGGTAATCACAACTGGCAGTCACTTTTTAGTTTGAACGAAGATCTGTCTAATCGCGATGTTTTACTAAATATCTCGCATTTCATGTTGTCGTGCGAATGAGCGATAGCCTCAGTTTTCATAATTCCTAGCATTCTAAGTAGACTGATTTAATATCAGATGTTACCTCAGCTTATCTGGTTGGTGATGGTTATACTTTAGATATCAACTATTTCTGTTGGAGTTGCACATACTATTATGATCAAATTATTTAGAAAACATAGATTGTCGTAATTATTTGGGAAAACGTTAACGCTTTAACAAATCATGGATATAGTACTCTCCTATCTCCATAATCAAGAATTTCACGTTGATTCAGATCTCGAAGCTGCCGGTCAGATTTCCTGTGGTGAAAATATTCAATAAGGTTGTATCTTAGATTGAGTGGCCAGAAATAGCGATTTGCCTGCACGGTGTGAGCATCAAGTACCCTTACAAAGCTGAACTATTTTTGTGTAATCCATAAAGACCAAAGGTATATATATATATATCTTAGTCAGCTCTTTCCGCTTCATTTGAATACCATACATCATGGTATGGGTCTATACGGCCATTTTAGATATTATTGTGGCTTCGTTTATAATATGACATTTTAGAATGAATTACCCCTTGCAGCGCGGGGATCGACTTTAGACGTCAGAATCTGACGTCTGTAGACGTCAGATTCTGACGTCTAAAGTCGACCACGCATTGGAAGAGTTAAAATATTTCTAATGGTCGTAGACCCATAACATAGCTATTCAAATGTAGCGTAAAGAGCTGTCAGACATTTATGACTACTTCAAATTGATTTTTTTTAATTTTGGTAGCTAGGTTTATATTTAAAAATTTCAGCGCTTTAAGGGTTAAATTTTAGTAAATAGAACACTCAACAAGTCCATAATAATGTGGCTGGGATGGACGTGCTGACAGATTCAGATGACGTTATTGATGATGATATGGAGCTTGTGATCCCTGTATCCTCATATAAGCGGACCGGCTGATGAAACAAGAGTCAGGAGGAGGATGTATCTGTCTGGTGGAGCCCAGCTTCCCGTTTCCTTGACAACCGAGTCGACCTCCCGCCTACTCGACAGAACCAAGAATTCGTGTTTACACATGATTAAGATAATAGCGTGCACATTCGAGACTGATCCCGATCACGCTAAAAAACTGACGATCCAATGTTGGATTAACGCTGGCCCAACGTCAGCGACGTTGCACTAGCGTTAATCCAGCATTGGGCCGTCCTTGCGTCTTAGTGAATGTTCATGATTTTTCTCTCACTAATTGACCTGGACTTTGCAGGAGGGGTAGGCCTATTTCAGGATGTGAAGAAGGCCTGTAGAAACTGCAGATTAATATTTTACAATAAACTAAAAAGACGTATTATTATGCATGCTGTAATAGATGATAGAAGAACTATAAGTAATGGAAGGCCCATTGGTATTAGGTTTTTATTCCATGCTGAAGATAATAAAAACTGATATTAGTACATCATTTGCATTCGCCTGCATGATCGCCATTGAGTAGAATCATTGCAGACTTTGTAAAGGAGCAGAAGAATAATATGGCACAATCGTAATCTATGTAAAAAATGAATTAAAGAATGAAGCTTTAGGCCACTTTAGTGGACATACACATGAATCAGAAGACAATTACTTCCAAACACATGTTTCGAAATTCGAGCCCATGCGGTGTATGGTGGAGGCTCCCCACAATACTGAATGTAAATTAAGCCACAAGAACTAGTAATAACAAAGAAGACCAGGGTGAAAAAGGAATGATTTTTTTTCCTTTGATTTTGAAGTTTGAAATATAACGTGGTGATTGTTTTGATCTTTGTCATAAATTATTCGACTCGTTATAAAATAGCTACGGCAGTCATATTGATGCTCCCAGTTCGTATTATGATGTACAGGTCAAGGTCTGTGATCCATGTGAAGTCCCGAGGGTGATCCATGGCCGCAATCCTGCCACATGCTGTATATCGCCCACCTTGTGATAAAACCTGTGAGCATATAATTTGTTAAAAACGTATTTGATACAGAAAGAATTACAACTCTTATCCCGAAGCAAAGTATGAATTCACGACAATTCAACACAGTCATTGTATTAACTCTTTTTTTGAAAAAATCCAACTTTTGAATTTTTGTCATTATCGGGGGAAATATCAAAAATGGACACATCTTGTTTTTTCATAAGCCCGAAGATAGGTCATCTGTGTCATGTATGAGGGATGCTATGACATCAGCATCTTCTGTGTAGCAGCAGCAGCAGCAGCTACAGCTCCACAGAAGATGCTGATGTCGTAGCATCCTAGGATCCGGATTGCAGGACGGGCGTGCCTGCCGCGCTTGTATCTCGTTCACGGATGGATGATCGCCCCGCCAGGCTCTGAGAGTCCCCCTTGCCCCGGCCACTTCCAGATCCGCGGCCTGGCCCCGACCCCACCCTGTCCCCCCGGACCCCCGGCCTGACACAGGGGGCCCGCTCGTGGCTTGATTAGCAGTGAAGGAATGTGGCTTATGAGGCAGCGGCCTCATATTCCCCCGCCGCTGAATTTGACTTTCAGAAAAGCTATATATCTGTCACTGCTAATGAAGGTGACATCGGTGGCCCGGGGAGTACGGCCGAGCTCTGGCTAGATCCAAACTGTCCGGATCCGGAGTACGGCGGAGCTCTATATCTACCCAATCCGGATTCGGAGTAGGGTCATGTGCACTCTCAGACAAAAAGGTTCTTGAATGTTTGAGGTGGGCCTAAATGTGTATGTCTAACCATTAAGCATAATACAACCCCTGGTCTAACCTTTATCTATTTCACTAAACAACATTTAACTTTTTCTGAGAGTGTATTAGATTGACCCTCTCTTGGTATACAGCCGCAATCCACTCTGATCCCAGAATATTGGCATCCGCTCCCGAAATAAATATCCACAATTATTATTATTGTATGTTGAAGATATTTCGGGGGCAATTTACGCGATGTTGTGTATAGTTAAATTGTCAGGTTTCTTTCTTTTAAATTACGTCAGAGTGTTTCAGCTAGAGATCCATGTTGCCGCTTAGTTGGCCGTTCCGGTGGGATGCTGGCTTGTGGTGGGATGCTTGCTGTAACTAGCTATTGCCGGTAAAGCACGGCAAACGGAGAAAAAGTGAGCATCCCTGGTGTTTGTCGGCTCATCAGATGATTGGCGCAGGCGACTGATGCCAGAGAGTGACGTGTTGATGAACACCGCCCAGAAAGTGAGAGAGACCGCCGCGGCTTCTAGGCGGCTTCTAGGCTGATGATGCTGCCGCCGCCACCGCCACAAACTGTCCGCTTGACACTGATGCTGATTCCGGGTTGATAACGGGACATGTCGGGTTGCGTGGTATCGGGTGAGGGGTAGGGGGGGCTGGGGTAGGGTGCCGCTTTCTCCCTCTCTCTCTCTCCCTGTGTCTGTCTGCGTCTGTGATTAGACCTCTGCCTGTTATTGGATAGCCGCAACACACACACAACCAGAGGAATTAAACATTATTAAGTGCCTTTCATAGGCAAATGAGGGAGGTGGCTAGTCTACTGGTCGTGGGGGTGGGGGCAGCGGCCAGGCCGGGGCCGGGGCGGCGGGTGTGTACAAGCTTAGAACCTCCACAGACACAGGGCCCCAATTATGCCTCATAGAGCAAGTGGTGACTGTGACAAGCGGACGCGTGAGTGAATAGGTGCCGCCGGACAGCTCATGGATGGGTAAGCCACTACAGAATACTCACTACTCGTGATCACAGTACCCCAGTGTCCACCGGCCGTCAGTACTCCAGCGTCCACAGAGGTCGAAGCGCACATGTGGGGAATCTTACTCCTGATTAGGAGTACTTGCGGGTATTCTGGTGAGAAGTGGACACGCCACGTCGTCACAGTGGTCAGCGAATACCTACAACACTGGCCCGGTGGTGGGTCAACGTCTACAACGTTGACCCACCACCGGGCCGGTGTTGTTGCCGCAGGTATCGGTGGTGACCTGACCTTGAATTGGTTACCTCATGGATTCACCTGTGCTTTCAGAGCGAGGCGTGATCGTCACGCCGTGGTGGGGTTTCCCCGCCCGGACGGCCGGCCGTCACACCATCTTCTCAATCCCCGTGTCCATCTGGCTCAGCATCACACAGCATAGCCTGTTGCTGCCGCTGCTGCCGCCGCTGCTGCCGCTGCTGTTGCTGCTGCTGCCGCCGCTGCTGCTGCTGCTGCTGCTGCCGCTAATATTCTGTGACTGAGACGCGTGATGCTCAGTGGCTCCCTCTGTGGTCAGAGCTGGCGTCAGAGCGTGGTATCCTGCCGTTTTAGTCAGGATCTATTAAGTCCACACAGGGGCATCATCAGCAGCCAAACACAGGGGCACCATCAGCAGCCAAACACAGGGGCACCATCAGCAGCCAAACACCACGGATGTTTACCCCGGATTATACTCTCGTTTAACCCTTGAGGCCCCAGGTCGCCGTCATTACCTCACTAGCCTCAATGGATTATTATATAGATGGCACAACGTTGGTTTAAGGAATCGTGGATTTACAACTTTTCCGTCGCTCGTAAAAAAGGTGGGATAAACACGCTTATTCATTATAATAAATTCAAATAAGTAATGGTATAATAATTATAGGCATTATATCAATTGCGCAGTACAGAATCACTTTCACTTTTCGGTTGATAAACACACTGTATCATCACTAAAAACTTGATAATGTCCCTTGTCAATGCTGAGCTAAAGTTTCATTTGCTAGGTCCAATAATAAACCAATTCTGGGCAAAAAATACTTTATTTTATATTATTTGTCCAGTTAGACATGTTAGAGAAGTGTTCATCCCAGATCGGTTGGAACAAGGAGTTAAAAGGTAGGCGATAAGTGTAACTTATCTGCTGATAGCTGGGACAGATTCCACAGAGGTCGGGCCGACATCAAACCGGAATGTGGGAGAATTGCCTCAGTTTGCCTAGTTGAGCCATGTAGTATCCAGGTAAAGCGCATCTTAACACGCTCGATACATTAACCCAATGCTGGTTTAATGTTACACTACCTTCTGTGACGCTGTTCCAACAATAAACCAACATTGGGTTAATGTATTGTGTTTTCCGGGGTAGGATCCCCACCGGGATTCAGTTTTTCCGCCGTGACCCCCCTCTCCCTAGGTTCAAATCTGTGCAGGATAAGTCACAGCTGGCTGACTGTGTAACCATCATCATCATCATCATCATCATCATCATCATCATGATAATGATAATAGGCCTGGTGGGATGCTAAAATTTCCACCCGCCATAAACAGATACACTCAATTGAACAAATATGAAATGATTATATTTCTCAAAAGTTACCTTTTATGTGAAAGTTGTCCCCACGAAATGGTGGCTGTTTTCTTTTAGTTCCATATTAATAAATATAAGCCCATACAGGAGCCTTTTTACGTATTTTATGTGCGTTTTTATTTCGATATAATGGCTACATTTAGTCAGTATAAGCTACTACCATTACATGATTATAGGCCCTATGCCAGCTTTTCCAAATGTTAGTTTAACTCGGTGAAATTATATTTGTTTTTTTATTGGGAAAAAAACATGGCACTTTTGCATAGTAACATAATGTGTATAACATTGTCATACGGCGGATTTTGACTGTTATTTATAAAATGTTTGTATTCTATTTTTGCACGCACGTGTTAGTGGTATGCATGTGGTGGGTGTATGCAGAGAACACATGTCATGCATCAATATCCCTTACACCTTGCTTTGAGCTCGGGTGTGGGGGAGGGGAGGGGGGGGGGCAGAGTTGGGGAAACAGGTTTACTGATAGGAAGAGGGGTGTAAGTCATCTGACGCTTTCATTTCCACAGCCAAAAGTCATACAATAAAACTATGCTGAGATTGCGCATGAATTAGATAATAGTGATTACTCCGAATCTAGTTGTTGTAGGTGAATTATTGTCATAAATAGGGAATCACTCCCTGGCGACATGTGGTACCACTGAGGTTTTTACGACCTATTTATCACGTGTTTTATTCCCGAGATAACGCAAGTCGCTAGCAATATGCTGATATTATCACTGGGCCAACGGCTATCACGTCAGCCCAACGTTAAGCCAACGTTCTCAACCCTTTGATTTGATCTGGATCAGTGCAGTGCTGTATGAATCATCGGGATCATACCACCCCCCCCCCCCCCTCCCTCACACACATACACACACACAGCAGGCTGTATCAACAATCACACCCAGCCTCAGATATGCCAGCCACCGACACAGACAAGATCACCCAGTGTTGGTTTAATGTTGGGCCAGCGTCGTAGACGTTGGACCAACATTAAACCAACACTGTTTTTTTCCTCAGATAGAAGAAACACAGTTTGAAATGATTCTCTGTGCAATCAGAAAATATTTTGGACCTGTCACGTTTTACACTTTCTCTGTGATGTTCACCGCATGGTGATGTGTGTATTTTAGGTATGCTAAAAAACTAATAATTTATCTGCAATAAAGCGTTATCTAATCACACAAATAAATATCAATAGGGATTCACCTGATTACTATAAGAAATAAGTCTGTTTCAATAGTAAATTTTTAAAACACAATGACCGACGTGTTTTTCTTAGGAAAAAATAACAGTTATATACATGTATATGATACCTGATTTTTTTCAGGAGCTTTGTAATACATACATACATAAGCCCACAACGTTTTGAAAAATAATTTTATGTTATTTAAAGATGATCTTCAGTTTGTATTTTTTTCTGCAGCATACCATCGTCATACGTGGTCACGGTTATTATCCCGCCTTTGATTTAGTTGTTTTAAATGCTGAATATTTCTCCCTAATATGCCTGGGTGGCAGACACTGTGTCGCTGACACCCAATTATACACCTCAGAGACCACATTTACAACCTAATGTAGACCCAGCCAAAACAGCCAAATTATACTTCTACGCTTGACATCTGAAAATATATTGATACTTTTGGCAGTGTGTTATTTTGTCCATTCTGACATTCCAATTGTTGTGGGTTAAATGATACTTATTTACCACACGACGTAGCCGTTGATTTAGTCTTGAACCTTCCGTGTCCCGACACCAAATCAACAGCTTCGTTCTGTGCTTGATACGTATTTAACAGACAACGATATTACCACATTGGCCCAGCATTTGATACAGTAGATAATGTAGCTTCTTAAAGTAGTTTTGCATTTTCTTTTCATACCTTTAACGAACATGAATGAACGATAAATGCGAAAACGATTATATAGTTACAAGACGTTGAATCAGCATTGGTTTAACGTTGGTCCACCGTCTACGACGCTGGACCAACGTCAAACCAACATTGATTCACCGTCTTGTGTCTGATGAGCAATACAATGTGTAAGATTTGGTATTTTTATGATTAGGAATATTGCAGACGATCAAAGCTTACGTTGTCTGGATTTTATGATGTATAATTATGATTTATTATTATATAGTGCTCAGTCATGTTCACATTGACATGTGTTGGCTCGGGGCATATATACATAATTATGTAGTATAGGAGCCTGCCTGCATGCTAGCACGACCAACAAAATTAATGACATTATTCCGAGATTAAACAGATTATAGGCCTGCGACAAATTTACCGTTTGTGTTCTCTCAACACCGTGTCCGTCCTCCTGTAATTTTCATCGGTATTGGCTCCTAATTGATAGCCTTGACATACATGTGGTATCCAATTAAAAGTACTTTGATTGGATATTTATCCAGCGGTGGTAATTATTCTATTTTGAACAGGTCTATTTCTCATTTATGTTATTTTTACATTATCAACAATTATTTACCGGTCGATGAATTGCCAAATTCGCCCTGTAGTACTTAGAGGGTCAGGTTATTAACTTATATCGACAACGTGGTGGTCAGCCCCTCATGAATATTCATGAGCCGATAAATCTCATCAGCGCGGATTAGCTCTCTGTTTGAGCCCCTAGAGAACGGATGTCACTGATTTTTCTGGCATTAATAAACCCTTTAGTCTCCATATTATGCATACACAGATTATAGGAATATTTATAAATGTGATCTATACGTAGTTATGTTATGACTTATGAGAAACTAAGACTATCGCACATTGAAGTGTCATTATTTTGTTCTAATATCCGTTCAATTTATTGGGGTGTATTCTGACAATATAATTTATGAATGTTTTTTTTTCAGGCTATTTCTATCAATATAAATATGGTCCCCTATTCAGTGCCATAGCAAGCAAAGTGTTGTATGTGTCATTCAAATGGGTGGCATATACAACACTGGCTTCCAAATGATGATAATTATATTTCAGCTTGTTTATTAGCTGATCAAATCACAGTTATTGTGAACGTAATTAGCGTTTAAATTGTCAAATTTGCAAATGGTTGATCTCAAATTAATCAAATACGAGTAAGTTTCACCCACTTGAAGTTGTGAGTCGCGGTAGCGACACACAACTTCAAGTTGGTGAAACGCTTTAATGGCTGAAATAGCGCCACATAAAAAATAAATTGCCTCTCTCACCAGTTGAAAATTATTTTGGACAGTAATCAATGGTTGTCCATATTGTGACAATATTTTGTCAGGTTATTAACTTAGAGACAATACGGACTTTGGCGACTAGAGTTTCGTATATGCCACTCAAGTAAGTGGACATACGACACTTTGGCTGTTAGAGGACGTAATGAAGATAATTTTGGACGGTTCTCGAGTGGTCAAGGTTGTGACAATATGTCGACCAGGGCAATAAGGTACAGCCGACATTTCTCCCTGCTACAATTATCTGTAGATTGAGCAAGCAGGCTCTGTCATACAAATTACCCTTATTATACCTGGCTTGTCTCTCTCTGTCTGTCCTGCCTTGGTCTGCCCATCTGAATGAGGACAAATCTCGTCTGGTTTCTCTGGTTTTTCCATTCACCCATTACCCACACGATATCCTGACATTTTTCAGAAATATTTTGACAAAGCAATCATTAATTTGACAGCAATAAAATAATGAAAATCGTACATATATATTGCATTTTCACGATTATTATCATTTCTGTGCATTAAATTTAATTCAGTTTTGTTTAATTTACCCTAATTTAATGAATGGTCCTAATGTGTGCCTCAGCAGTTTAATGTGTGAAAAACACGAGTAGTATAGGAAATCATGCAGATTAATATACACACCCATTTTCCGATGTTGTTTGTTAAACAGTTATAAGTCAGACATTTTTTTGTATTTTTAATCAGATGTAGCCGTTTCTACATGCTTGTGAAACGATAACAAAATTAAGGTCCTTTTACTCGACTTATATTAATCAATAAATAAATACAAAATTGAAATATTTTTATGTGATGGTCTTATAAATAACAGAAATGGTTACCGTTGATATTTTATTATAAGCTGGGTAATAAAAGCTCTATAGTAAATAGACCTTTTTTGTTTCCCTCGTTCAGAAGCTTTAGTAAACATGGTAAATATTTTATTTCGGTTGCTTTTTCTAAGTATTCAAAATAATATATATACCATGTATACCTAACACAGTTTCTTCGATCAACACCAGTGTATGATTGTATAAACCACGTAGCGGTGTGGGTTAATGCTTTATTGAACACCAAAGTCTACTAAATGACGTCTTTGTTTTACCTGATAGTAATAAAAACGCTATTATTTTGGTGGTCAGGGCTGGTGGTGCCTGCGGGGCCCATTTTATGTGGAGATGGCCCGTTGGGAGCAGAGTGTGGCTGGATTATGTCAATTGATTTCCTCAGCTCTATAGCCCCCGTACATAATAAACCAGTGTAATGTTCTAGAAAACAAAACATCTTTGTCAATTTATTCTAAAGCGTGGGCTAATAATCATGATAATGGGTTAAAGAGCTTTCATAATCAACACGGATGTGCGTTGTAAATAATCATTTAAATATCAACCCATTATGATATGCATTTGATACATCTTGCTTTCTACCACTGAAAATCTTAGATCTAGACATTACACTGCGAGTGGTACAATACAAGATTCATTTCAAGTATTTTAGTTGATATCAGATCGCATGTCGGAAAGTTTAGAACGTATTAATAGAAAAAAACATTTATTTGTTTACAGATAGCTAAAATGGTTTATGCTTATTTCCCGAGAAGAAAATATTGGAATTTACATTTAAATACTCAAAGCCTTGTATAACAAGTTTTGGCTAATTATTCTACGCGAGTGACGAAATAAAGTGTCATTATAGATTAAAATTATGGATTTTCTTTCAAGTTTGTTTTATAATAATTATAATAGAGAAGGGTTTCACATGCATTCTGTAATACACCCCGAACCTAGAATATTTTTTTCTCGAGAAAGAGTGCAGTATATATATGTTATTTCACTAGGATCATTTTTATTGTCAGAAACTGTTATGACTGCGCAATATCGTCTTCCTTATTGTTCTCTCATTGCACCATGAATCAGCCAGCTAGAGTAAACATAAGTCTCCCATTATGAATGCGCAATATCTTCTGACTTATTGTATCTGTTGACTTATTGTATCTGCTGACTTATCGTTCTAACATCCCAGCATGAATCAGCCAGCAATATAGTGTACCATAAGTCTCCTATTATGACTGCGCAATATCCCGATATCTGCTGACTTATTATATTGCGCGATGAAACAAAGAGTGCCGTTTTTTATCTGAGCAGTACCTGGTTGGTGGATTGGAAACCAGCCGAGTCCCTGCAAACACACATTCACACAGTGTTGTTTAAATGTTGGGCCAACGTCTTGGACGCTGGCCCCACATTTAAACAACACTGGATCAGCATCTGAGGTTTGGTGGAGTGTGATTAAATCCATGTAACTCTGGCGCTGGCCTGATCGGCGGACTGAGTTTGTCAAGCGGGTTAATGTGTGATGGTTTGGCCAGGCTATGTAGTCCTACATCTACTTTCTCCTCTGATGTAACACCCTCATTGTCACACTGGAATACTTGTATAGGTATTTGAAGGTGTAAGTACTCCATCTGGTTGATATGCCTCTGAAGGAATGAGCGGTAGAAGTGTTGTCGTTTGTCTTGTGTGCTGTTTTTTGTGGTGTTACGCCACGGTATTTAGGGGGTGGCTGCAGGAGTACCACCCCGCGGCCCTACCCCGCCCTGCCCGCGTGCCGAGCCGGCCCAGACAGCCTAATGGCCCAGCCGACCGAAATGAAATGTCGATCCCCTTAATGAAGGTTAGAAGCAGCGCCTAGGTGTGAGAATTATTACAGTGTATGATTATGGATGAAGATTACATGGAATGGAGATAATTAGAGGCAGGGGCGGCTATGCCTGTTACCTGGCTACAGGAGGCAGGCGCCTGCTGCTGCTGCTGCTGGGCTGGCTGGCTGACTGGCTCTCCCTCCATCTCCTTCAGTCTCTGGTGGCAGGCGGGCAGACACTGTCTGGATGTGAGGCCTCACAAGGACACATGAGCAATGTGGATGGTGTCCTCACACTGCTAGATGATGACACAGGTCGGCGTCCTCAGCAGGACACTCTGTGTGTGGTGAGATGTGCGCTAACACAGCCCGCCTGTTACGTCTGCTCACTGCCCACTGCTCACAGGAGAGTGAGAGGATAGCGTCCACATGCTCGCTGGGTGTCGCCAGCTACTGGTGCTGTCTTCTGGATTATGCTGCTCTTGTGGACTACCTCCTGGCAGTTACAGGTAAGGGGTACTCACTCACCAACAGCATGCCACCAGCTCACACACACAGCAGGCAGCTGCTGTTATCCCACTCCGGGTTTTACAAACCCAGCTCCATTTTTTGTGGATTTTTGTATTGGAACTTCAACCATATACAGTGACTTTCCAGAATTGAGACTCATTTCTTCATGACGCCCCCAACGTTATGAAAACGCTGTATGAGGTAAAGCTTAATGGAGTTCACTACTTGCACACATTATCGGACTGATAGCCAAAAAACTTCATCGTTATAATACTTAATCACCAATGCTGTTTTAATGGTGGGCCAGTGTCGCAAACGGTGGATCAACATAAAAAGAACATTGGTTAACCGTATCGTGTTTATTTGGAACATTGTATAGCTGCTCCCAAATCTTACGTGAGAGGTTGCTCGTTATTGATATTACCACACCTAGAACAAGAGACGATTATAATTCCACACGTAATTGCTTGGCCTTAATTAATTAGTTTGCATCAATGGAACAATTAATTAATTAAATAATTAATTATTTAATTAATTAGTTCACTTTACGCCATGAAAAAAACAAAATAAATTTTGTCGATGTATTCTGATAAATGCTCATCGTTAGCTTATTCCTAGAATGCTAATTGTGCACAAATAGGTGGATGCCTAATAAAAATTAATCACAGATTCTATGCCATTTTTTCAAGCGCAGCCAATGCACCGATATCCATCTAAGGCGGGTAATTTTGGTATGAGCTACATTATATATGATTTATTTTCGTATAATAATGCATGTTGGCTTATGCAAGACTGGTGGGCAGAATTCTTTGATCTCGGTCTGAGTTGAGTTGTTATTCTTGATTTGTGAACTGATCCATTGTTGCATCCCAGCAAACACAAGACGTTGAACCAATGTTGGTTTAATGTTGGGCCACCGTCTACGACGCTTGCCCAACATTAAACCAACATTGGTTTAACGTCTCGCCAATCCCACCAAGCCATGCTTCTATCCAATGTTGTATTAACACTGGACCAGCGTCGTAGGTGATGGGCCGTACATCTCGATGGTCTAAGATTATAAGGTGATGGATGGAATGGCCAAGTAACCTACCAGCAAACGGAGACATCGACCTGATATTGGTTCAATGTTGGGTCACTGTCTATTACAACACGCATGTTGGGTGTGGTATTTTTAAAACACATAGAATAATATAAGTGTTCCCTCAATATTACAACACATGTTTCGTGTGGGAATATTACAACACACATGTGTTGTATATTTACAAACAGTCATGTTTCGTGTCGTAATATTACAACACGTGTATTGCGTGTTGTAATATTACGTGCTGACACTGACCAGAGAGGCAGACACCCCCCCCCCCCGCCACACCAGCTATCCATGACGATCCAGACTCGTCCCCCGGGATCTCTTTACCTCAATCCCTCGTCTCCACTCGGGGATCCGCGGGCCGGCCGACCACCAGTCCCAGGGGGCCAGTTGTGCACGGCCAACTTGCCGCCCACCCAGCCCCGCCACTGGGCGCCCACTCTGAACACAATGCCAAGACAAACGGCAGCAACTGATTACTTGAAAAGTAACCAGTTACTGCTGTTTGTTTGCATGGTAGCACTATACAGTGTCTACATGGCATGTGAATGTCTTCATAGCTTCACATTCACCATTGTCCATCTAAGACGTAGGCCTGTAGTCTCTCTCTAGATATTTACAGATTTGTTCCTGTTTGAGCTAACATTTCAGTCCGATGTTGCTATTTGCAATATTAATTTTATTACTGAAATCATTGGGTGCAAATCATTTTTCGCTATGGAGAAATATTTGTCCTTTACTATTTTATTATCATGATTATGGTAGGTCTAAGGCGTGATTATTAGGCCTAGACTTGATACTGTTTTTTGTTATACTAGTGGCAATAAGCTATGATAGGCCTACTATTTCTGCGCTCGTTCAGCCACAAGTTACCTTATGATTAAAACAGTAGAACTACCAATGTATAGTTTCACACTGGCCACGTGGTTTATTATGCTTTCCGTAAATAAACTGTGGTGTATATCGAATCGTGGCTATTGTGTGTATTTTAAGTCGAAAAGGAATTAAATTACGATACATTTGTCGATGTGAATAATTTTACTCGTACATTTGTGTCAACGAATCCATATATCTATCGTAATTTCGTTTTTTCTTCTTCACCTAAATATCGCCTATTTCACTCGTATCGTATCGATACGAGTGAAATCTCTAGACTGTTACGGATGGTCTGTTGAGTTGACACTGACCGCCACCCACAATGACAGTGCCGCGGGAGGGGGGGGGGGGGTGACGGACAAACCGGCGCACTTCTCTCTGCAGTACATCCACCCCACGGGGTCAAGGCTGTGAAGACACGTCCATTGTCAGTGGTCCGCGTGCTGCCGCTGATTGTCAAACATTGGCCCGATGCCGGCCCAGTGTCTACACGACTCCCCACGTTACATCACGGCACGCTGTACATCTTGATAAATTCCCCACCAAGGTGATAAACAATAGCACGTTTTTTGCGAAGATTACGTTATTTTTATCTCCGCGAATGATGATAATACATGCAACATAGTGTATACTCTACGACTGGTCGCACAGGCTTGACATGACTAATTCGAAAATATGAGAACGGAAGTGATCTAAGGTTTGGTGAAATTAATGCCGCTACTTCATAGAATTCAATTGTGTACTCTTTTAAAGTTCTGTTTCGCTACCGCGACCCACAAATGTAACTAAGTGGGTAAGAAATAATGATATTATTATGTCCATTTTCTATCAGAAAATATAATTATGTGAATCTTGCGATTTTAATGTTTATTTTTCAGGCGAATGTTCTTCTTTCAAAGACAAACAGAAAGGCTGAAAAACGGCCACCCAGTAAACACGACGGCGAGACGTTGATCCAAGGTTGGCACAATGCTGGTCCGCCGTCGTAGACGGCGGGCCAACTTTGAACCAACCTTGGATAAACGTCTCGTGTTTCCTAGGTATAGACGTATTGTAATGTTGTTTATTTCGTCTGCAAGACCTTAGCCCAAAGTACATTATCAAATAACACATTCTAACAGTCTGAAACAGATAATGCATATTTCGCCATTCGTGTCTCTTTTTCATGCCATGTTTAACAAACAATGATATAGTTAATAAAACTGAAATATTGTTGGAACACATAAGTTCTAAAAACTTATTGA
Organism: Flabesymbios commensalis; assembly: GCA_964017125.1. NCBI lineage: Eukaryota > Metazoa > Annelida > Polychaeta > Terebellida > Flabelligeridae > Flabesymbios > Flabesymbios commensalis. Next base: position 63,943,388 of record OZ024909.1, on the reverse strand, counting down.
AGGTACAATCAGTAATTACATTTCTAAAATAATATCTCATTGGATATATTAGGAGAAACTGAAATTCATCTTCTATAACACATACCTGTATGCTATCACAAAATTTACATAGCCTATTTTCTAAGTTAATAGCATTGTGTCTACCTTGTTCAATAGCTAATTTATGATTTGAACATCGTATTAATCTCAACACTTGAAAATTCCTGCATTTACCTGTTTACAGGGTTACTTTCGTTATTGTATTGTCCGTTGTGGGCCACAGAGGGCGCCACGTCTTTACTGACGGGTCGGTGAGCACGGCATCCACACTAGTGCCGCCTGGTGGACACTGGATCACTTGGTGGTTTCTATTTTTTGTGCGTCATTGATTTCTTGTTCGTTTGTTTTCAACCTTTGTACCATCGCTCTGCTGGATTGTGCGTGACATATTTTATCGTATATGCACGTTATGTATGCTGTAAAACTATAAAACAAGCAAGATGACTCTGTCTGATTAACTGACTGGCTAATTGTCTGACCAGCTGGCTTATTGGCAGACTGGTTGGCTGGCTGCTGACTGGCTGTGGCTAACTGCCTGACTGCCTGCCTGCCTGCCTGCCTGCCTGCCTGCCTGCCTGCCTGCCTGACTGCCTGCCTGCCTGCCTGCCTGCCTGCCTGCCTGCCTGACTGGCTGGCTGGCAGGTGTATATTCTGGTTGATGTGTAGGTTATGTGTGTAGGTGTGTATTGGGTAATAGATGCTCACCTATGATCCCTATGAATCACTAGGTGTGAACCAGCACATACCGCATATCAATGTACTCAACAACAGATAACACACAACCAATACATTACGCAAGCACTCTTCATCTCATCAACAGCAAACTGGAGACGTTTAAGCAGCATTGGGCCTATGTCTCGTATTTTTGTGCAAACCTCTCATTAGATCATCTATTTTTCGTATGAAAATATTTAAAATATCCATTGCAATTCTGTGTGATTTCATAGCGAACAAATATCAATTTTAAGAATTCACTACATTTCCTTTCCAAAAGAAATACAATTTTCAGAAAGAAATACAATTTTCAGGCTTTCAAATGTGCTCTCGTTTTGCGGATGACTGTATGATAGAGATGTAAATACCTGAGTGCTCTGTAGTAGAAATGTCAATGGCTTGGCTTGTTGACCTGTGTGTTAAAACTCTGGCAAATAAGGCACCCCTGCCCGGTGATAAGACAGCCAGACGGGGGGGGGGGTTATCAGATAGGAGCGAGTAGGTGCTGTAATCAGCCGATCACTACACTCGGATCAATACAGGTCGATCATATCAACTGATTTACCAATCAGTCAGCACTGTTAGCGTACCAGGGCACACCAGACAGCTGGAACTTACACGTTAATTCAAAACCTTTCAACGCTAAAATATTTGTATAAGCCATGGCAAACAATGTTTTTTTTAATTGAAATTATCATCACTGCCTTATTTAGCTCTTTCCGTGTCATATGAATACCTATGGTATGGGTCTATGGCAAGTGTAAATATTTTAACCCTTTCAGCTCAAGGACCGTTTTTATACGTCAAAATCTGGGTCTGAAAACGTCAGATTCTGACGTATAAAGACGGTCCCCGCGCTGAAAGGGTTAACCCGCTAATCACGACTATAGTCGTTTTTATTTTGTTTTATTATCAAGTTAAATCTGTTATCATGGTTATTGGGGAATTAAATGAGTGTTTAAACAGCAAAATTTGCAAATGGTTGGACTCAAATTAGACAAATGTGGGTTCGCGATAGCGAGACACAACTTCAATTGGGGGGTAATTTCAATTATTTAATTTAGCACTGAAGGTTAAAATCAACCAACGTAGTTCGGAAATCTCTTTTACCGATGTTTGTTTGATGTTGGGCCAGCGTCGTTCAGATTAAATAAAGCCGTAATTTCAAACAGCGTTCCGACAAACACATTTACGAGATGTTGGTTTGATGTTAGGTAGGCGTTGTTCTGAAGTTTATTAACCCTTTGACCGCAAAGCTATTCAATTTTGAATTTTTGATATTCAAATTATTGAGATTTGACAGAATGGATGTCAACGATTTTGATATAGGTCTGATTGATGTAATGTTTTGTCTTTAAAATGCTTGAAAGCTGTATTTAATCTGCTAAAAAATAAAAAAAATAAAAAATAAAAAGAACGAGCATATTCGTGATCGGCGTTTGAAGGGGTTAAGCCGCCATTTCACACAGCGTTATCCTAACAAACTTATCACCCAATGTTGGTTTAATGTTGGACCAGCGTCGTAGACGGTGGTCCAACATTAAGCTAACTATAGCTTAGTGCCTCGTGTGTATTATGTATGGTGTGCGTTTGTATTCTAGTATTGTTTGTATTATTTGTATTGACTGAGGCCATGTCACAGGATGACAGCTGCTGCCAACCCTTCACACCAAATGCCGCATAAAAACAACAATGTACAAAACGTGGATTTGTGCACTCACAATCTGTGATGGCTATCTTCTTCAACCTTTAAAGCGCCGAATTATTTGTGTACAAACCATGGAGACCAAAGAGTTTTTCCGATTTAAAATCGTCATGAAAGTCTCTGTTAGCTCTTTGGTATTCATTTGAATACGTATGTTATGGGTCTATGGCTATTATAAATATTTTACTCTTACAGTGTGGAGATCGACTGTAGACGTCAGAATCTAATGTCGATCCCCGCGCTGTAAGGGTTAGTATTAGCAAGAATTTTATATAGATAAAGTTATTGGTATAAATTTTGCTGCAACTACTGCAATCATTTTTTTGTGATAGTTCGATCTTACATAAAATTACAATTTCACATTTGTTTCCCCGTTGCATTTTGGTTATTTGCTAAATTTTCATTTCCAAATAGAATAATAGTAATACAATAAATGCATAAATTCTGAGAATACCCATCTAATCAATCAAATTATATTACAATGCTTACTAGGATATTATCTTCACAACATTTCAAATAAACTTGAGGAAATAATATAAAAAAGTAAATTTCAACAGGACAGGACTGTTGGCGAATTATTATGATACTGGTAAATTAAAACTTCTATGGAGTGGCTGGCGAAACATAGATTCTGACTTAACTCGGATAACAAAATCAAGAAGTAAAGATATCATTTAAAAAACAACCTACCAGACGTTTTGCCAGCCTCTAGCCAACACTGGTGTTTATGACAATGAGTGAATGACGTTAATACTTCGATTGTCGTCATTAAGCCAGATATATGGTATGTTCCTTCCTACCCCTGCACCCAAACTATGTAGTCTCTATCAAACGCGATACATTAACCCTGTGTCGGTTAAATGTTGATCCATGGTCTGCAACGATGGTCCAATATTTAACCCTTTCAGTGCGGGGACCGACTTTAGACGTCTGAATCTGACGTCTACAGACGTCAGATTCTGACGCCTAAAGTCGATCCCTGCACTGAAACAGTAAAACAGTAGTACTCTCATTTTACTTCGTCTTCACCAGAAGCACATAATATTTTATCAAGTGATAACCTGATAACAGTACATTAATCATGTTAATACTATAATGTTCCAAACCGCCATGATTACAGCTTTTGATTTTAAATAGGGATATTTTATTTTTGCTCATTTAATTTCCACCAAATAGCGCATCCATTCAATAATAATTATTGATATCTGTTTTTAATCAGTATAAGGTGCCATAAAATTATCACATTTCTCTCTGTGTAAATGCGTCACATTGCAAATAGTAATGTAGAATGCAAACATTATAATCCATCACATAAAAGTATTGATCTTTCATTTCAGATATCACTCTTGAATGTTTTATAAAATCATGTAATCTTCATCCACCTAGGGGTGGTAACCGCGCTAGCGATTCACACCTCTAGGTGGATGAAAATCTGAGAAAATACCCGAGTGCAAGGAGAGTTGGTTTTGTCATACCTCATTTCTCATTCCTCTTTTTAGTTTACATGTGTTGTTTTAAATTCAATAGTATACAATAAATGAATCCCGTTCCGAAATGACCATTACTTACTTGTCCAGCTTTATTACATGGATTCATAACGCGTTACTGTAGTGGTTCAGATGTAAGGGACATCTTTCATGTATGTTGACCGACGTCAACAAATTATATGTTTCAGAAAGACACTGTTATAAATATATTGTATCTGTACAGTAGAGTATTCACATAGATTATACCGCTGGGGAACCATCAGTTATTAACTACTTTAATAACGATAACTCCACAATGTCTACATTTACTGGTTGTGTGGCCATAATATATATTTAATTACGCAATATTCCTCAAATCGTGGTTTCGTGTGGTTGTCACGAGAAGAGATTGAGTGATATTAATAAAAGAATTTATGTAAAAACTTGTCTGGATTTTCTGTTAATTATGTGAGTAGTCATGTACGTGTGATAATCGTGGACGGCGGGGATGATAAGTCAGGCTACAGGCGGCGACAGGCGGCCTCTGATGGTATAACACACCGCTACACCTGTCCTCTCAACCCTCTAGGTACCACAGTGTCCCTACACAATAACTATACAACACCCTAGCTAACATAATGTCCTTATACAACAACTATAATTTCTCCAGCTAGGTGGCTCTCTTGTCAATAATAAGTGGATAAAATTCAAAACGGCCGCCATATCTGATGTTTTCAGTTATACATTAATAAATGTGAGGGGTTTTTTTCTGGAGATAGTTACTGAACGACTGAAGGTGTAAGTAATACATATCAGGTAATTTACGACGTCCGAAAAGAGGGGTGCATTTGTGGAAGTTTGCTCAGCAAATAATACGCGCCGTCCAATGCTGGCTGAATGCTGGGCCACCGTCGGTGACGGTGGCACAGCATTCAGCCAGCATTGGACCATAGTTGTGTTGTTTTACCATCGAGGCTGTTAATTACGAGAGGATTTTATTGTAAGAACGTGAGGTTCTAGCCGCCGGCTTATCTGCCTGCCTGGTCCACCCTGTACCTGCCGCGGCTCACAGAGAGGCTCATTAGCTAATACAGCTCATCAAATACACACAGTCAGAAATAATATAATAGTAATTCACGTAACATATTTTCTGCTAGTGATATACATTTAATGGAGGATAATTTTATTTCTGTTCGTGGAGATGTTGGTGTCCGTGGCTTGGTAATGACTGCTGACCGTACCCAGCAGCCACAAGACGTTAAATCAATGTTGGTTTAACGTTGGTCCAGCGTCGTAGACGGTGGACCAACGTTAAATCAACATTGATTCAACGTCTTGTGTTTACTGGGTATTGACAAACAGACAGGCGAGACAAGGACAATCTGAAGGGTGTCATTCTCCATGGCATGTACATTATGCATATATAGAGATGTGGCAGGAATATATAGCACTTGATGTGGGGGAATCCAATATTTATATTGCCTGAGTAACAGTGGTAGGGCTAGATTAACCAAACAATATACTGCACATTACAACATGTTCAAATGCAATATAAATACTTTCTACTTCAAGAATATATTTCACATCCTACGATTTAGGAACTGGCTCAATTTTTAAGGTAACCATTCAATATGTATTTCTAGATGTTCAATTTCAATATAAATAATAGTAATTTTTATTTGACGATTAGACAGGCCCCTACGTTTATCTGTTATAACCCAGCCCATTGGAAGGTTGATTTATCAAAAGTATTTTTTATTCACATGAAGGTCGCTGCCTTTTATCTGCGGTAGTTGATAGTGGTACTGACCTTACGGTCCCCGTGCTGAAAGAGTTAATGTGATACCACCCCTGCGTGCAAAGTGTCACCATGATACCACCCCTGTTTGCGTGCACAGATGCAGTGACATGAGCTAGCAAATTAACACCATGTAATATATAAGCTCTGATCGGAGTGAAAAAATTAATTAGCTTTGTTAATTTATTGCTTTGTCTCGAGGGTTGCGGGGTAACGTAATTAGAATTTTTGAGCCCCACGAACTTCATTTCCGTATCATTTTTCTTGACTGTCAGATATATCCTAGATAGTGTTCCTTGATGTTTTAGTTGGTTTGTGGGTGCATTTCGGGTTTTATACCAGTTTATACCAGTTTATAAAATCAATATCTGCATTAGTATCAAAAATCGAATACCCACGAGCATGGTAACAAGCATCTAATTGCAGGGCATGGTAAGTCGAGAATCATATTTTTCAGCGTGTGTTTTTGTTCACTTATAATATAAATTGTATCTTACAATAGTTTATGTTGCTGCATGAGTCAAACACGTGACCTTTCGTTGCTATAGCATATAAGACTTTAATTGAAATCCTCCACACTCGCACCTTTCAAGTTGTCTTTGATTCCGAATAGTCATTATTATGTATTTTCACGTAATCGTATCAGATAAGTTACTTTAGAATTATAATATGCTGAGTGGCACTTAAGCGGCGTCTAACATCCTTTAATTCCGAGGGAACTAGATTACCTTCGCGTTCATTTCAGTTGTATCAGAAATGCATATTTCTGGTTGTATTCACATTTCGTGATGTGAATCTCAAAATTGAGAGCCACCTGGTGTACAATAAAACATGATAATGCAAAACGAAAATGTTTTTCAAATAAGCGTATTCTATTTTCCTTGGTATTACGTATCAAAAACGTCTTTAACTGTTACCCCATACATCAGCTACGGCTGGGGATCAATCTAATGTATCTTTCGTATGATATAAATTTGATGTATTTATAGTAATTCCTTATTTGTGGAATTTCCAGTTATTTTCTTTGTCTTCCTCGCTGCGCGGGTCAATTATGTTTTCTTGGCAAAAGCGATTTTGACGCTACAGGGAGGATTTGGGGACAACAGCTACCACCAGAACACTGCGGACTCCTTCGTACACCAGAGTAACGGATCCGGCGTTATAGCCTACTCCTAGCTGCCCTGGATATAGACTTACCAGGAGCGGGGAGTTTAAAATCCGTGCTCCTGGCATGCAGTATGAACAGAACTCCATGATTGCTGCCCAGCCAATGCGTTTGACCCACCATTGCAGTAATGTTGGGCCACCGTCTGCGGCGCTGGCCCACCATTACTCCAACTGTGGATGAACTTTCGTGTCGTGTTAGCTGGGAAGCCCACCGATATTTGGAATGAAATGTGTTTAAACATCAAGATTTGCAAATGTCGCAAATTAGAATAATATGGATAATTTTCCCTCAATTGAAGTTGTGGGTCGCGGTAGCGATACACAACTTCAAGTGGGTGAAAAATTAAATTATTTAATTTAGCGTTTTGACCCTTTCAGCGCGTGGACCCTCTTTATACGTCAGAACATGACGTCTGTTGACGTCAGATTCCGACGTCTGAGGTTGATCCCCACACTCTAAGAGTAAAAATATTTATAATTGCCGTAGACCATGACATAGGTATTCAAATGAATCGAAAAGAGTTAACTAAGACATTTATGATGTTGTCAAATTGAAAAAACCCTTTAGGCTCCATGGTTTATATAGAAAATAATTCAGCTTTGTACGGGTTAGGAGTTAGGAATTAATTATTTTTTTTCCCGCGTTCATGCATGTCTTTGCATCGTCACGCCTGAGCCTCTCAAGCTGATAAATGGTGTGAATGATTTTGTTTTTTAAATACAGGGTTCACCCGGAGAGAGGGGGAGGGGGGTGTCGTTATTTCTAGTTGACTGGTTTATAACCAGTCTTAGTGCGGGGTTTTATCTCCGATCTCATCGTCATATGTAATAGACACGGCATACATTTCTATTTCAAGTAGTTCATTTGCCGAGAGGGCTGCGCCTTTGTGCGCGACAAACAATAATTGGGGCCATCCAAAACTAAGCGGACTGGTGGCTTGTCATTTCTGATTCCGTGCCGTTAAAGCAAAACCCGGCCTCGCTTCACTAGCTCTGAAAGGCGCCTCTCATTTCACGCAACCGTGACTGCTTTAAATGTACAAATTAATATGTTAGACTGCAACCGATCTTATTTTATCAGAGATAAGGAATGTGCGTAGAAAACGAGTTTGAGTCGTGAATGGAATATGTACCCTGCAGGGATCCCCCACGATATAGGGATACCTCACTGTGACGCCATGATCCCGGTTTGGGAGTATTCGCCAGGGATGCGGTCGTCTAGATCGCTGTCGCTTTGAGAATTAGAGGGTGCCTCGGTGAGAGGAAGGTGGGCTCAGTGCAAGTTTGTCAAGTCTTTGTCCCAGTCCGCTTTATTTTTCGCGACCTGCGCAAATTACAGCCACACGGACCCCTCCTTCATCATGTAGGCAGCAAGGACGCTAGTCCTTGCTGCCTACATGATGAAGAGGGGAGACCACCCCCCGAATCTTGAGTGGATTCGCCGGTTGACTGAGCAGTGTGGTCATAATGCCACCCTGTCTGTGCACACAAAGCCCGTGACAGTCAAATTGTAATATATACATATACACAAGGTAGCACAGCGGCCCAACACTTACCCCAGCTCAAAGGAAACCCACAAACTTCTGAATTAGCATCGGAACAGACATAAAGAGAGACCCAGGTGTCGCTATGAAGATTCCGTTCAGAGAATTTTGAAGAGTATTTTCACTGTTGTCGGGGGTGGGGTGGAGTGGTATTAAGATAGTGATATGGAGTTGGAACCGGTATGGTGTTAAACACTCCTTATTTAACTTAAGTATTACACAGAACATGTCTCCCATTTAATGAGCACTGACTGCTGACGCAGCTCAAGTTTCCGATCCGTGACTGTTTCGTTTGGGATCCTTTTGTGAATATTGATATCACATGATATTTTAAATTATCAGTTTTTACGTATCTTTTGGGTATATTGTGTATTTTGAGATAATTAGATGCGGGGCGGTACTTAGTGGGTAATCTCGGGCTTTTCTCCTGTCATGCATCACGACCATTGTGCCTGTATACAGTGTAGCACCCCCTCCCCGGAGCACGCCCGAGGGAGAAGGCCCGCGCACAGCCAGCTAGCCTCGACCTGAAATGAAAAGTCAACCAATGTCGCCTCAATGCCGGGCCAGCGTCTGCGACGCTTGCCCGGCATTGAGGCGGCATTGGTTGAACACACTTCTTCGGGTCACGGGGGAACAGGGGTGTTGAGGTGTGGTGATTGTCACAATATTCCCAGTAGGCTATTACGTGAAGCCGCTCCGTCCCGGGTTTGATTCTTCATGGCACTTGTCACCCGCCAACCCTCTGAGAGCTAAGGCATCGCTCACTACTGTTCCTCCTTGAAACAATTACAAATAATATATGTATCCGAAATGCATACTTTTGCATACTTTTTGCCGTGGAACTATTCGATGACAGTATATTGTAGCATCGTTGATGTTTTTGGTATTCTAAGTACCCTTACATTCATTGACTGTTGACTATTAAAATCCCCATGGAATTTTTTTCTAACGAACACTTATGGTCCAGAATTACTCGATAATAAATTATTTTATGTGCAGAAATTGATGTAAATATTTGTTATAACATTATAATATTCGTGATCGTCATAAAAAATATATAAGTTTCAAGATGATTTGCGCCGACTGTATTTTCTGTTGATAATATGGGAGGGAAATATAATTATATGAGTATATACTCTGCAAACACGAGGTCCGGTGCTGGTTTAATGAGGGGGCAGCGTCTGCGATGCTGGCCCATCATTAAACCAGCTCCGTGATGTGATGCTATGTCTGCGGGGATAGAGTATCCCTGTTCTCTGGGGCAGCACACGGATCATGGTGTCCACATGGAGTAAGTATACGTACACAGATCCTTGTTTTCACGGCTTCATTCTCACGTCGATCCTGTTGATTGACAAAACACAGCGGTCCCTCATAACCCGCGAAACAACTACTGACGTCGGCGACCCTCATCAGCGCCCTGCAAAGATAAAAGGCAGTAACTGCTTACTTTACAAGTAAACAGTTACTGCCTTTTGGCTTTGAGCTGCAGATGAGTGACTCATAGCCATAAGATACAGCAGGGCATCAGTGTCTGGGTCAGCCGTATGCAAAGACAAAAGGCAGTATCTGATTACTTGTAAAGTAAACAAATAATGGATTTTGTATTGCGATTCTGCGACGGCATTGCAAAGAGTTGGATGTCATCTACAGTTCCTCTAGCCGGAATCCGCGTATAAAAAACGCAATGGAAATCGTCGCCCGTCTATTTAATAGGCCTACACGGCAAATGACAATGTGTTCATTGTCATGAAAGAGTTCATGAAATTTGATAAATATTGTTCCATGGCAAGTTATTTTGCCATAAATTACAAATTAACCTGTTCCTGAAAATAGTCCTTTAACCCTGTTCAATAACTATATATTTCAAAATATGGACAAAAATCTCATATATATTCAAAAGGAAGTATCAATGATACTATTGTACAATATATTGCTGGACATAACCGAAACTTATTTTATATCGGATACAATTTATATGATTTGATAATTTCAATTGGTATTACCAAGAACTTTATATAGTTAATATGCTAATACTAAAACAAGATTGACGTGTTGGTTACAACATCACTCGTTCTCTGAAGTAGTAAATAAATTGTAGGGGGAACCGGACACGATCTCTAAGCCGCACAATTTATCTTCACTCATACAATTTATATATATCGTTCACGCCTTGTTGTCGGCTAGCAGATGTTGCGCCGTAAATTGTGATAATTTTGCGATGATTTATTACGTGAGTGAAATTTACGAAAAATGGTGAAAAAACAACCTGATGTATTTACCGTTCGCGCATAACTAACGAACAAATAAATTCTCGAAATTTATCGAGAGAAAACGCCTTGTTTTTTGTGTGTGGACCATGCAGAATTTATGAGTTGCCCGGGCTGTGATGATAATGAGATAAGCGTGTAATCTGTAGAGGGGGGGGGGGGGAGACAGATAGAACACCGCCGCCTGATAACACTAACAATCAACAACAGAGAGCAGCCATGGAAAAAAAATCAGCACATTCCTCCTCAGCAAAAACCTGTCACCCATCACACGACTGTTATATGTCTGTAGTGAACCTGTTGACTTAGCATTAGGTACCCAACAAGAATTAGAGATTGAACCAATGTTGATTTGATGTTAGGCCAGCGTCTGCGACGCTGGCCCAACATTAAATCAACATTGGTTTTTTAACTTATCGTGTTTGCAGGACGCTTTTGTCTACTCGAATACCCTCAAACAAGAGACATTGAGCCATTGCTGGGTTAATGCTGGTCCGACGGTTGGCCAACATTGTACAAACATTTGCTCAACAGGTCTCGTGTTTGATGAGATGGCACGTCCACAATATAGATTTAGGTCAGAAATATACAACAAAAAATCATAAAACACTTCTAAAATAGCATCTTGTCTCCTGGAAGGTAGTGAACACAGTCATACTTCAATATGTTCGTAGTCAGAGGCAAATAATAATAATATGAGTAATTATTTTATTATTGATGATTCGAATAATAATTATTTTGTAATTGAATGGCTGATTCAAAAGCAAATGATAATTATTTCATAATGATGATAATTGAATTGATGAATAATCACGTATTCGCATGTTATCTATATATTGACGATATACAGTTATTCAGTCAGGTGGAGTAGTTTATGAAGGTATTGGAATTATTCAACATTATTCCAACACCATTAAACGCTCATTGAACCAAATGCTGAATGAATATCTCGTGCTTCCCTAGATATCTCTCGGAACAAGACGTTGCGAAACGATGGTCCAACATTGTACTAACACCGGATGAACATCTGGTGTTTGCCGGGATGTGTGAAGTTATGTGAAGGACTGTGATCCAGATCTGATGTAAGGGATCCTGGCATCCACATAGCGGACTAATGTGTCATGGAATATTACAGATAACACTCATTGCTGTTTGCTGCCTGGGCATTTATTGTGGGGTACTCAAGGGACAACAAACAAGACACATTAAACCAACGTTGGTTTAATGCTGGTCCATCGTCGTAGACGATGGCCCAGCATTAAGACAACATTAGTTCAATGTCTCGTGTTTGCTGGGATTCTGTGGCGGAATGTATCGCACATAGATATATTTGGATATTGGGCCAACATTGTGTCAATGTTAGGCCAATATTGTTGATGTTGGCCTGATATTTCTCCCAACGGTTTAGCAGCGGATATTGTATGTTCAGAACAAGCAACAAGAGGTCCAATTAAAAAGTGACACAAAATAAATATTGGAAAAATTATCAATTAAATTATTTTAATTGGATAGAATGTGAGTCACTGATAAGAATGAGTCATTTATACAATATCTATCCCACATTTTCAATGACATATCATATTTGAAAAAGTGAACTTTAAGCGTCGCTAATCAAGTGGCAGTTAAAATTGCAAGGGTTGGGTTCATTGAAAAAGTGACACTTTGTGACAGCCCAACCCAATTCACCCCCGTTTTTTATAGATTGTGTGAATACCAGGTCACTTTTTGCTTCATCTGCCATATCAATTTATTGTAAGTACCACGCATACTTAAAAGTAAAGTAGCACAGTATACTAAATGGTGTCAGAATACGACTTCAGCGGCTTGAGTGCTTTACGCTCCGGATTTCAAATGATACTGACTTTTTTAGTATTACAAGGGTGTCTCATAATAGAGCAGAAGCCGTAACACAATGAACCTCTCAGTTGACTGGGTCGCCCTATTGCCATCGAGCTCTGTTTATTCAACGGCCCGCCGCGTTTGCCAATATGTTAATGCATGCAAATCAACTTAATCAGCGTGCTCAAATTATAAGTCGCGGGAAAAACTAGGCGTAGACGCCGGCTATAATGGGCGGGTGGTAAGAGCCGGCGCCTTCAAATTACCCCTCGATACTTCTGTTTGAACTTTTTGTCACATTTTCCCTGAAAATCTGTCATGATGTCATTCTGGTTTGGTTACATGTATGTGTATGATTTAAATCACCGTGCAGGTGGTACATGCTAAATCTGTGTGTTCAGCAGGGGTTGACCAGTTGACTGTCCTGCGGTCATCGGGAGTTGTCACCCTGTGTTCTTCTTCCCGTTGACGATTATCCCCCTCCCCACCCCTTATTATTACCCCTTCTTCACACCCAGTGTGTGTGTATGTGCCTCACTATAGACATAGATAGAGTGACAGAGCGACGTACAGCTTGTATCACCCACCTAGTAACAGGTAGAACATGGCCGGTCACCACGCTGACCACTCACTACTGACCACACGACAACATGCTGGATAACTAACCAACATCAGGAATTAAAAGTTAAAAATCACGGAATTTAACCCAACTTACAACAACTATCTCTGATTTAAAAGAGTATTGAAGTCTCCGGTGAATACATCTTTACTTTAGTAGGATAGTGATGCCAGTACAGGTGAGTGGATCCCAGTAAACACGCGACGTTTATCCAATGTAGACGCTGGGCCAACGTCGCAAAAATTGATTAAACATCTCGTGTTTATTGGGATACTGCCATGTGGACAACACAAAATGACCACGTGGTCTGTATTGACCACACAACACATGCCTCACTGAACCAATGGTGCCTTAATGCTGATTCAGCGTCTCAGATTGTGGCCCAGCATTAAACCTGCGTGGTCCAATTTCGCTTGTTACCCGAGCAAGTACGAAGATTGATGTATCCCATTGTAACAGATATATCAGAAACCGCTACCGCCACCTTTACTAAAACCAAAGTATTAACACTTCATCATGTCCACCTCATTTCTTCTCTATCTCAGTCTCAATTGAATCGGTGATTTGAGATGCGATGTCCGGAATTCAACAACGATTACCAAATAGACCTACTTCACCATTTAATTAACCATAGCGATATTTTGATACCCGCCATAATTTGAAACAATACTGGGATATTTTGATACCCGGCATAATTTTAAAAATTACATCTCCAGAGGTCTATTTATATCCTAGACACATCTAATGTCAAAAAAATCAGTTCTGACTTCGGCCTTGTCTGAATCAGTTCTTTAATTTTTAATGTATGACGTGAGAACTGCATACCACCTGGTGACCAGGCTAAAAACCAACAATACCTGTGTAAAGTATTGTCCGCGAAGAAGGCAGCACCATCCATTTCGCAGACTCTTTTAGTATTTCTTACTATTAAATGAATATTTAGCCATGTATATCATTTTGAACCAGTCGTTGAAGCACAACGTAGTTTCAACAATTGTTTTTATTTTATTAGAATCACCTTTAGAAATAAGGCCTACTTTTCATCATGCATTAGTCACAACAACAAACGATGATGGAACCATGAATCATATATTTCTTGGACCCAAGCTAATCAAACAACATGGCGGCAAACATATTGGAGCACACACACACCTTACCTTGACAACTATGAGCGGCCAAGGGATCATTTGCTCAATTACCACGACGGCAGAAGTCGCAAACGTCAAAAAGCGTTCATGTACACGTAGGGGAATGTTTGATGATGGCTTAAAGCCAAAGTAAATAGAGAAGAGATCTGACAGACTGTGTGTGCGTGTGTGTGTACACATGCTTACAGCCAACACGTTGACCCAATGCTGGTGTAATGTTGGGCCAGCGTCGCCTGGGAGGCCACACACCTGAAGGTGTGCTACAAACTAGTTCATCGGGGGCTCGACAGGGGGTCTCCATCTTGATGGATTACCCAACAGGCTAATTTTCCTAAATTACACCCTCCTTGAGTAAACTTTTTCTAATGGTCTATTTTTTGTGCGTCGTGAGGTATGCTAACTGAATTATATCACATGGTCTATTGTCTTTTCGGACAATTATGTTTGCACAAGCGCATTAAGTTTAATGATTGGACGAATGATTTTTTTTCAAGTAGTAATAGTATACAATTCATTTTGAAATTTTATAGTTAACAGTGGATCTGTAAGACTTCACAGAGGTAAACCACAAAGTTATTGGTTTAACTCATGAAGGTAGGTATATCCACCAATTCACTAAATGCCCCCAATGCAATGTATACACAAATGCAGCAAATCAGGATTACTCCGTCACTTTCTATTCCCACACTTGGTAGAGCAGATTTATTTTCTAATACCCAGGACAAATCAGAATTTCAGAGTTGATGCAAGATTTCTAGGGTGCTAGCTTGCATCTAGGCAGATCCCAACAAACACAAGAGATTTTAACTTAGCTTGTTTTAATGCTGGACCAGCGTTGCAGACGGTGGGCCAGCATAAAAAGAGCGTTGTTTGATTGTCTATTGTTTATCATGTTTATGAGAATAATGGGTTTGAAACCCCTTCTGAGCGGTGTGGCCATGTTTTCGTGTATGTGCCATGACGTGAGATAGGGAGTGTTGTAGGCATTTGGCGGTGCTGTATATAACACTATAGATCCAGACCCCCTTCTCTTATTAATTGTTAGCTACCTGCACACAGTAGGCGTTAGTGTGTCCGGCAGTCCCCTCTGGTCGCTGACTGGCTAGGCCATATAATCACACTATAGGCATGTATAACACTACTCTAGGATACTCAGGACAACAACTGATACATTTTCTCTGTCACATTGTTTACATCGGGTTCTATGAGGTCGGTAAGTTGAGACCATTTGCCGATATCTATCTCAATTGTAGCTTATTGCGACAATCTGTCCATTTTCATTTTATCTTTTGTTTCTAAAATAGCTAGTGTGCCATGTAGATCTATGTACTGATTAACTTTAGGCTTAACTTAAAACGACTTATAAATTGATTAGCATAAATTTAGTTTACATTTGACATAAGTTATAGGATATCATTAAGTTACACAAAGTAAATTCAAATTCATTATAATAACTTTGAGAAATAAATTATAAAAATAGATTAGATCATTTACATGTGTTTAAATTTGAATCAATCTAATCTGGCAAATTTAATGATGTGCTCCGTCATTTTTTGTTTGTTTCAAGGATCATAAAACAGTTTAAAAAGAGACTGCAGATGTGATGAACAGTTTTTTGAAGGTTTAACCCTTGTGCTGCTGTCTGTACCCGTATATATACCCAGCAAACACAGAACATTTGTATAACATTTGTACAATGTTCGACGTTGGGACAGATTCAAACCACATATAGGCTTACAGAAATTGATAGAATAGTTTTCGGAACCTGCTCAGTTTATGAAATCATGAAATTTTCGAGATGTCTATTTTTCAAAAATATAAATATTTTTCGTCTTTTGAAGCTGGAATTTGCGTTAGCAATTCCAGCTTTAAATAAATGACAAATAGAAACATCAACTTAGCAGCATAAGGGTTAATTAGAATCCTATCCGATGACTTTGGATACAGTTGGTTCGTCCTAATTGATTTCTGTTGAAGTACATACGTATTTGATATGAGTGTGTTTTTATGATCATACAGGGTGATATCAGGTACACATTCCTCTGGTGTGGGGGACACCACTGTATTGTCCACCTACCACTGCCTACCTCTCATCTTTGTTTTATTTTCACCTTTGCTGACCTGTGATTGTACTGTGTGGGGTGTAGATTTTTACAGCGTTTGTTAACCTGGGCATATGTTCTAACCTGGACGGATACTAGTCTTACCATAATAAGCTGTCTTTTGTGAGACAACTTTATTATTTTCTTTGCCTCTCATACTTTTCAATCTGAAACGTTATAACATCCATTTTGAGTAAAGGGGGGGGGGAATCCGAATAATTTAAAAAATGTAAACAATGTTGATAATTGTAGCCATATATTGCATTATTTTGTAATGTATCAAGATTACTTGTGTTCTTGTTACTAGTTACGTTAAGCAACAATAATTTTAGTTACGATAAGCATGATAAGCAACAACCTTTAACTGTTAAACTTTTATTCTATTTTGTTTCCAAAAAAGGATGCAAAGACTATTTTTTAAATTATTATAGTATATTAAAACTTATAATATGTGCCGTAGATATATGCACTTAATCAACCCGAAATAAAACTGCCAAGGGGCATGTACTGGACGCAAGTCTTCATAAGAAACAAACGCCTATTGAGTGAGAGTAACCAAAGAGACTCCGGCCTAATGGTGGCTGAATGCATCAGATGCTGGTCCAATAGTAACCCAGCATCGTGCCAACATGTTTTATCATCTGGATTGAGAGTGACGCATGCCTTTAAGTGGCATATCTAAAGTTGTGAGGTATGTTTCGCACATGGTGACACTGTCCATTGTAGCTGGACCCCTCCAACCCCAACTTTCAGTTTAGATAGAGCAACAACAGCAAAGAGCCTGTAGACGTGCACTGATGTGCAAAGCCAGAAGACATAACTGCTTACTTTTCAAGTGAGTAGTTACTGCCTTTTGACTTTGTATGGCTATGTGAGGTTCTGTGCTGGACATGGGTCTGATCATGTAACAGCATCCACATACATAACACTACAACAGCAGTGATGTAGATGTCATTGATGACCAGTAGTCCGAGCCAGGCGGTCATCGGCAATCTCTTCAACCGCGGCCAAATGATGGTGCAATGCCGGGGCGGCATCGCCGATGCCGGCCCGGCATTGGACCATCACTGGGCCGGCGTCTCGTGCTTGCCCGGTCATATATACTGTTAATGAGCACAACTGGTTTGACTGTGGAATTCCTGCCGCTGGACACTGACTATATGCCTCCTAGACACTGGTCAGTTACCTAAATGACCAATCAAAATAGACATCAAACGCATCGCCTGCTGGAAAAAGCGCCTGATTAAAACTGAGTATTTCACTGATGACTGGACTAGGGCGTTATTTTTCTTCACGCTCGTATGAGTGAATATGCCCCGTATTGTAACAGATAACATGATGTTTTGATGATGGACTTAGTTAGTTAGTTAGTTTTCGCCGTTGTTTTCACCGTGGTGCACAAGGGTTGAGCCATCTGTTCCGCATACAAACACATCAATCGTGCCACAAATAGTTCTCCGCGTCAAACGCCAAGTGACAACTGACTGATTGTAAATCCTCTTGTTGGCCGCTCAACATGACGCATGTAACGAGTATTTGGTTAAGGTGAGGCAGGCAGCATCTTGTCAGGCTGACCATAACTGACCATCCTAGCTGACCCCCTCCTTCACCCCGTGGTCAACAAACAAATGTACTAATTACACACCGGACCACTAAATAACACATTGTCCTCTAAATGACACAGAGCTGCACCATCTACACGTATTTACAATATCTAGTTTCGTCATGTCATTTCATACTGTGACTGTAGTATGCTCATTAGGCCAATTAACTAAGATTCCTGATCATATTGCAATGGAATGTTATCAGAAATCTTGCTTAGCTAGCCTAATTAATACACTAGAGTCACAGTATATGAAAAAAACATAACTAAAGTAGAAGTTTATGATATATCACTGTATGACTATGTGTAATGTGTTGTGTTGTTATTTATACTGGTTTTCTTTCTGTTTTCAGAAGCACTAACTACATGTAAGGATGTCCCTTGAGCAGTCTAACCACCTACCTTATTATTGGAGGTGACACAATCTCCATGGTCGCGGACAGCCAAACCCAGCAGCCTGACGTGCCATGGCAGATGTCCACGAGATCCCGAACCTGTGCCCTAGGCCACTTAGTGAGCCCTCCATACCAAAGGATGCCGCCACCGCCTCATGGGGAGAAATGGAAGAGAAGGCGAGACTTGGTCAGAGAACCATGCTCTCCACCTTCTCAAACTCGATTAGTACCTCTCCCACAAACATATCTCCCAGGCCTGCTAATACTCAGGCACACAAAGATGCTGATCCCCTGAATACTCCACCGACTCCAAATGCTCTACCCATGCTACCAAACAGTGACAGCCAGGCTCTGCAGTCTTCACCAAGGAGATCACCCATCACTAACTCCCACGTGTCCACCTCCCTGTCCTTTACAGGTAAGATGGACACGGGGTGTAACAGTGTGAGTTCCAACATGGCCACTCCTCCCTCGTCTGTTACGTTGGGAGAGCAGTTCATAGAGCAGTGTGGGGAATGTATGGCCAAGTTTACAGACATGAATAGCTACTTAAATCACAAATGTAGTGCTGACGGCGAAGAAGACGCTGGTTCAGTGATTTCACCAGTAAGTGAGCCTAACCCACAGCTAGACAATAGCATGGAGGATGAGATTCTCAGTGATGTGGAAAGTTTTGATGGAAAGATAGTTTACAATCCAGATGGCTCAGCTTATATCATAGAAGGAGAATCCGACTTGAGCGACACGGAATCTTTACGTGAGGTTCCCAAAGTGGAAGGCACGATTGTGGATCAGCGGGGGAAGGTGAATAGCACACAAATTCCTTCTTTTCCTCAAGTAGCAAGTGCTTTCTACATTCAAAGAAATCCAGCTTTTTATAATTCATATTACATGTTACCACAAGAAAACAAGCCTCGTGTTGAGGCACCAATAATGCATAGCTATCGCGTGTACGATGTGAGAACAAAGAAAGACGGTGAACTTAACCATGATGATGGTAACACAGACTCCAAGGACGGGGTTTCCAAAGGGACTAAACTCAACTTACCTTCCGGTGACGTGGCCACAGTCCCCACAAAACCAATTCTCATGTGCTTCATTTGTAAACTATCGTTTGGATATGGGAAATCGTTTACGGCGCATGCAGTTGGAGAGCATAATATGACTCTAAATGAGGATGAACGAGAGCTGATGTCTCGTAAGAATGCCTCGGCCATAATTCAGGGTGTGGGGAAGGACAAAGAACCTCTGATGTCCTTCCTGGAACCAACATCTGTACCACCTCATACCTCAAATGACACCAGCAGCTTATCACGACCTGTTTACCCGCCCACGCTTTACAACACAGGAGCTGATACTTCTGAAAGTACCAGTGTCAGTTATGTATACTCAAGTAGTAAGGTATCACCCATGCCACAGAGTCCCCATGTATCCACGGGCTGTATGTTCTCAAGGTCTAACTCTGGGTATGGTGATGTGAAAGAAGAGTCAATGTCCTCTTCTCAAGCTCAAATGGACAAATCCCATGGCATTCTAGGTGCTAGAACAGCTACTGACAGTAGCTCTATGTCAACTTCCACTACAGACAGTCATCCTGAAGGCAGGTCAACTCACATGAACGCTCAAACAGACACAAATAGTCGTTCACCCAGAGCCAAGCAGCAATCTGCAGCTGGAGAAGATACAGGTTTCAGTAGGTTACATTGTGAGATGGAGCATCGTACAGGAGGTGGTCTGTCGCCGCCTTCTCCCAATCACGTGAGAGATATCAAGGAGGAGAACATGGATGACAGTCCAGAGCTAAGACTGTCTCCTGGATCATCTCAAGCGACCAGTCCATCAGCAATGTCTTCAATGATGTCACATCAGATGAATCTGTCCACTGCCTCGTCTGTGGCAGGGCTTTCTATGTCCCAGCAATCTCCCACAGCAGGGATCGTGATCCGTGGAGTGTGTGAGGATCATCCACATGGCAATATCACTGGTGTAGACTGCCAGAAATGTGAAGCAATGCTTGGTAACTCCAGAACAATGGGTGGACAAATGACAATGATGCATAGCAGAAACTCTTGTAAGACTCTCAAATGTCCAAAGTGCAACTGGCACTATAAGTACCAAGAGACACTAGAGATTCACATGAAAGAAAAGCACCCGGAGAATGACGCACAATGTGTGTATTGTATTACTAACCAGGCCCATCCTCGGCTAGCGCGGGGAGAGGTTTATACATGTGGCTACAAGCCATACAGATGTGAAGTGTGTAACTATTCAACAACTACCAAAGGTAACTTAAGTATTCACATGCAGTCTGACAAGCACATTAATAACATGCAGGAGATGCAGAATGGCACACCAGAGATCAAAATGGCGCCTGCACCACCACCAACGTGTATGCCACCAAGTCCTAATCCTAACTCAGCCGACGCCAAGAAGAACAAACCCAAACCAACATGGCGATGTGATGTCTGTAACTATGAGACAAACGTGGCCAGAAATCTGCGTATACACATGACTAGTGAGAAGCACACACATAACATGATGGTCCTACAGCAGAACGTGAAACACATGCAGAGGGACATGCAGTTCCAACTCGGGCAGATGGCCATGCTTGGTCAGGATCCCAGTGCTCTACTTGCTATACAACAAGGTCAGCTACCTCCAGGTATGCCTTTCCCTTATGACCCTGCTATGTTCATGGTACCACCCCCAGGGATGATGCCAGACTCTGCTGTGGATCTGAGTAAGCAGGAACCTAATGGTCTACCACCACCAAAATGTGTACCTGCTAGTATCCCCATGCAGCACGCTGACGTGAAGAACAATAACAATGAGCCGAGTAAGATGTTCCAATGCTCAGTATGTAATGTGTACTCCACCGACTCCGTGGAATCTCTTCATCGTCACATGCAGCTTGATCGTAGCAAGCATGGTGATCAGGAGAATGTCACTGTGGTCGGTGGTACTTACATGTGTCAGCTGTGCCAGTACAAGACCAGTCTGAAGGCTAACTTCCAGCTGCACTGTAAAACTGACAAACACATCCAACGTCTTCAGCTGGTGAACCACATACGTGAGGGTGGTCCTGGAAACGAATGGCGACTTAAGTACATGAACATGTCACAACCAGTACAGGTGCGCTGCTCTGCCTGTGATTACTATACTAATAGTATACACAAGCTACAGTTACATCTGAGTACACCTCGACATGAAGCCAATGCCAAGCTGTTCCACCATCTACAGATGGCGGAGACCAAGTTGGCGAGTATACCAGCAGACAGGCGATACTTCCATTGTTTAGCTTGTTCTTTCTCCAGCAGAAGTCGCCTGGCGCTGATTCAGCACGTGCGCTCACTGAGGCACATGAGAGGAGAGGCTACATGGCTACAACAGCTACAAGAACAGGGAAAAGAACATGAACACACCATGGAAAACATCTTCCTGGTCAAGCATCTCAAGGATGGAGAAACTGTCAAGTTTGAAGAAGTTGGTGAGTACTCAATGGTTTAATATTATTATTGATATTGATCCCGCCTATATTTGATTTAAATGTTCTGAACCTCAATACGTTTAGATAATTATACTGTTCCCATTCAGAATAATCGCATTATGTTACCTATAATCATCACATAATGATTATGATGGCAATTTGTTGTTCATTTTAATGCTGAAGTACATAATACCTATGTTGAATCGTGACATGTTATCTTTAATTTAATTTTTATTACAATGCGAATGATACTTCCAGGACGGTGATATGTCCAATAATATAAAGTTATCGGTACGTCTATCTACATGTCTATGTACATGTACACTTTCTAAATTGAGAGCTTGCTTTAATGCGCTTGATATTCAGCGATGTGATGCCCATCGCTCACGCATGATCGCCAAAGACAATGTCAGTATTAGTTGGATGTGGCGTGATTGTCGTGTGATGTCGGCTGTATGCCGTGGTCAACTCGCGGTCATGGTGCCCACCCTGCACAAGAAAGGAAGGGGAGGAGTCCAAGAGAAGTAAATAATTGCAGGGTATTCTTTAACAGGAGGCCGAAGGTCTGGCTCGATGTAACTCAGGCCCTGCGCTGGTTTAGTGTCAGGCCACCGCCTCCGGCGTTGACCTGACGCTGAACCAGCGCTGGACGACTCTTGTGTTGTTGCGGCGCCTCGGCTGTGGTGTCCTGCACCCCATTGTTTTTAGGTCACTCCTGGCGGAGGTAATGGTGGGAACCAAGCCGAGCAGTCGTCATCACTGGCCGGCTAATAGCCGCTCAATTTATCCTGCGCACACCTAGCCCCACCCTGCCACCCCCATTGTCTTGCAAGTCAGGGTCCGATGCCTTCCTTGATTAGTTTCCAGCCCCGTGTCTTAACCCGTCCATTTGTGATCACCACTACGTGCCCCGTTCAATCTTTCTTTTGTAACATCCAACATTGATGGATATCATGAATGTTTGCATTCGTTACTTGGATGTGGTGATCATGGTGATGTGTATTGCCATAACATAATAAGTGCGTTTTGTCACCGCGAAACGTAATTCCTCGAGCCGATGTAGATTTTGAGTGCATATTTCGGAACCTTTACCCATTAATCAACACCAACCTTGCAGACTAAATAGTCTGAATAAACCTTCGTGTGATGTTGGTGCAGCATCGCAGATGGTGGGCCATCATTATATCAACATTGGTTCAGTGGATCGTGCTGGTTGGGAATTGCTACATACACAAATTTTAAGAAATTATCCGAACAGTCAGTCATCGCATTGAGCCTAATCCATGTTAATTGCTTACCATTGTTGGTGATACATGGTCTGAACTAATTAATTAATTTTAACAATTTAAATTTAGTTGATCAATGTCCATTCAAAGTCTTGTAATTTGAAAGTTATTGTGAACAAGACTTGTTTTAGGTAAGGTTTGTGCGTCATCTCTTCGCCACTAATCTGCCGCGATATTGATGACTATTTCCGGAGAATGCTCTCTCAAAGTACATGCGTAATCCTTCTAATTAGTATTCCACGTCATGGATGCGTTGTCAGGGCGGTAACTGGGGACTCCTTGTGACTCCGGCCAGCTTAATATCTCCTCTGGGAGTGTCCTGTAAGGTGAAATTACTTGTCCAGTCACAGCCAATAACAACTCATATACCAACGTTGCACCATTGTTCGCCCAACGTCTGCGACGTTGGGCGAACAATGGTGTAACGTTGGTTGTATGTTTTGTAATTACTTGCTCGTTGCCTTCACCAGCGGTGTACATGTACAGGCAGTCCCCAGCAAACGCAATACATTGAACCAATGATGGCCTTATGGCGGGCCACCGTCTCCGACGCTGGCCCGCCATTAAGCCATCATTGTTTCAAAGTCTTGTGTTTACTGGGTCCCCACTGCGGCCAGCTTACCGCGTCTCTGCTCAACGCTGTGTCGTAATTTGATGCAAGAACGACCGGGGTTTATTGGGCAAGCCAACTTTACCTTTATTGTCCTCATTGTCGCCTGTTTGGCTGAGGCTGACACTCAACACACCCTTTGAGAACGGTGATTTGATCAGGCCTGCTTAGCCAAAAATTGATTGCTGTAAATACTGGTAATGTAACTGTATTGCTGATACAGTTTAAGAGTGGAAACAAGGTTGTCTGCGTACTTCTTAATTTATCCTTTTTTAGTTCAGATAAATATTGCACCTTCCTTGACTTTCTTGGTCATTGTGTGGCTAACTGGAAATACTCAAGTAGTTAATTAAAAATAAACACCTCCCAAATCGTATAAATTAATTACCTGGGCATCTATCACAAACTATACAGTGGCATGTCCACGGCTCTGGAACTTGCTTCATATACTTTTAAATATGATGTAATTAATTATAACCAGTGATAAAATATCAGGTATATTCCTGGCACTCGTGTTTAAATGTGTTCTCAACTAACACTGCTGTTAATACACGTACACATACTTGCAAGTATCTCTAACTTTCCTCCCAAGTTGTTCACCTAACGCTCGTACAATGTAAGGTCAATGTATGTCACCTGTATTTAGCGTTGTATTATACTCTCATGTTAGTATGCCTGCGTTTATAATAAACACGCAACGTTAGGTTAGTGCTGGTTTAATGTTGGGCCACCGTCTGCGACGCTGGCCCAACATAAAACCACCACAGTCTGAACATTTCGTGTTTAACTGCGTTTACAACCACTTACAGCATGCTAATTTCTCCACAATAATACCGATACAAGACACAATCACTGGCAAAACTCCAGAGAAAAACCACCAAGAACGCGCTCTGTCTCGCCCACTTTAAAATCCTAAAACTATTCTATGTTGGTGCTGTGTGCTTCAGATTCTAATTATCCTAAATAAATTAGACGGGTATATTTGTTGGCAAGAGGCATTGCAGATCATTAACTTGACAGTAATGGGGCTCTATGTATATGGTTAAGGTCAGTGTGATCAGCCAAGTAGATCTACTAGAAACTAATTCATTAATAACGATAGTCACTGGAGCCTGTGCCCTGATAATCACCGTTATACTGAGAATTAAAATCTCCCTTATCCACACATGCCTGTATTATTTCTTAAAATACATTTGTGACACTATTATAAATGGAATTCAAATAATCTCTCAGTTGCTTTTGTGGGACATTTAGTGGCTTTTCTATGTCCTTGTAAGTAATATTATAGACATATCACGTATATAACTGATTACAAACATTCCAGATTGCGTTATTAGATATTTAATAAATAACCGTAACTACTGCTCAGTCACATATAGAACAATCATTCACAGCTAACTGGTATTATCATGCTCAGTTACAGTGTAATCACCTAGTCATTATTGATAGTACTACTACACGTATGTACTAAATATACTATAATAAGTATTGTGATAAGTGGACGAGATCTAGTGTAAGAACACTGATTTACTAATGAAACTATGTGATCAACAATAACATTTCATGTTATTGTTGATCACATTGTTTCATTGTTTCATTAGTTTCATTAATGAAACAATGTGATCAACAATAACATTTCATGTTATTGTTGATCACATTGTTTCATTAGTAAATCAGTGTTCTTACACTAGATCTCACTGTTCAATATTGATTTTCAATGTATTTTTTCTGTATAATTTTGCACGCGATAACCATGATAACCGAGGAAAATAGAATGCCAATCAGATTCTATTTTCTTTGCGATAACTAAGCATTGTCAGCAGGATGTTTGTCGTGCTGCGGTGAGTGCGTGTCAATTCTGGCATCAGGCCACCGTCTCCGACGTTGGCCAGACGTTAAACCAACATTGTATTTGATGAAATTGTTGTCTGCAGACGTGCGTGTATCGTGGTCAGATTTAGTCGCATTGACAAATGGCGGCAACGTCGGATATCATTGTCCTACAAATGATTGTTAATAGAGAGAGGGATAATTTCACAAATTAACTCTGAAGAGCTTGCGTGGTTGATTGGATGCCCCCCTTCTGGCTGACCACGTGATAAATCGGGGTCAGCTAGAGTTCAACCAGCGTTTGATTTTGTTCTTCAGTAGAAGTGATTGACCTAATTCTCCGATTTATATTATTCTATTGTAGTTCTCAATTCAAGGAGACTGTTTTAAAATCTGGAAACATTGATTAATTTGTTCAATAATTTCGGATTCATAATTATGTACTTTACGTAACTGAGATTAACGAAAATCAGAGATGTAGTCATTTTGTCAACATTATTTTTCGTTCATTTGATTTAACTATAATATCAGTATTTAAGACGTACCATGTCACCCATTTACTCAACCTAAATGTACAGAGCACAGCAATCATCAGTTGCTGTACGTTGTTTCTTCAATTTTCTTGATAATTTCTTTTTTTATGATAACATTTAAAAACATATATCATGCACTCATAGATATCTGAAGCTTTTTTTCAAAAGTAGTTGTTTCTTATTTAGCCTGGAATTCGTTTTGTTTGTTTAACGAATGTCATCTTAATTTCATTTAGTGTTGATTAAATCCCATAGATTACTATGCATAATGGTACCACCATCAAACACGATGCTTTCACCCAAAGCTAATTTATTGTTGTTCCAACGTCTGCGATGCTGGACCAACATTAAATCAGCATGGGGAACACTAACTACACGTTTACGCCACGCATCCCCTGGTCGTGCATGTACTAAACCCTTCCAACGCAGAAATATTTTGTATAAACCATGGAGACAAAAGGGTTATTTTCAATTTGAAATCATCATAATTGGCTTAGTCATCTCTTTCTGATTTATTTGAATACCTATGTTATGGGTTTACGACCATTAGAAATATTTTTACTCTTACAGCGCGGGGATCGACTTTAGATGCAGAATCTGACGTCTACAGACGTCAGATTCTGACGACTAAAGTCGATCCCCGCGCTGTAAGGGTTAAAGACAATATTATAGATATAATTATAGTTCTGATAATTTATTGGGAAATAATGGGCAAATTAAATCTAGAAAGTTGTGCTTAATTGCACGTAGAAATGGTAGATAATAAGGTGTAACACAATGTGTGTGCAGGGGGGTGTGGATAATTAGAGATAACAAGATAGATAGAAATATCTGACACGGAAATGCCCAGGTTAAGATCAGCACACCAGAACTAATGGGGGCTGTCTGGACAATAATAAAATCGCTGAGTGGTGAATTGTTTAAATGTTGCGAAAAAGTGTGAAATATGATTAAAGTTGACATTATTATTTAATTGATGTGGACGCATTTTATTATAACAGATTAATGATGACAGAAGACAGATTAAACTGTCTGTTTAAGCCGGTTAAACCGTATGGACAACAGTTTACTATAATCGTGTTAAACCTTTTTATCACAAAAAAACATATTTTCAAGGTGAAGTGTGCATCATAAGAGTAAAATTTGAAATTAATGACTTATTGTCCTCCCAACTGGACAAATTTGAATATTTTTCACTCACTTGAAGTTACGCGAAACACAACTTCCAAGTGGGTGAAATGGGGTTTAATTAACTTCACGATCAAAAGGTTAATATTCAGGTGCAGAATCAGTGGCTGTGGACAAGCGCAATATCTAATGACTGCACCTACTCATTCCAAGGTGCTCAAATATCACCAGTACAAGTTATATACTGTAACTAATTACTGAGTGACCCAGTTGACAGCCAACAAAATTTATGTTCAATTGTATCGCAAATACATCTAAAATTTGATAGACCTGTTAATTTTGCATTGAAATCTGGAAGACGACCAGAAGTATCCTTACAAATAATGATCGCTGTGATATGAGTTGAAAAGCTTTGTTAACTCTTTATCTGCTAGATTATCTTATTAACATTGCCACCCACTTCTGACTTCAAGTTGTGACTCGCTACGGCCTACCACAAATTCAAGTGGTTGAAAATTAGACATATTTGTTTCAAATCATGAGACCAAAACGCCAGATTCTGACGGCTAAAGTCGATCCCCACACTGCAAGTGTGAAAATATTTCTAATGGCCGTATATAGGTATTCAAATGAATCGAAAAGAGCTGACTAAGACATTTATGATGGTTTCAAATTGAAAAAAATCTTTGGTTCCCATCGTATGTAAAAACATATTTCAGCGCTTAAGGGGTTATTAACCCAGCATTGCTGGGATAACAGTGGGTGATTTAACCCTTTTAGGCCTGAATTAACCCTTTATCTGCTAGATTATCTTATTAACATTGCCACCCACTTCTGACTTCAAGTTGTGACTCGCTACTGCCTACCACAAATTCAAGTGGTTGAAAATTAGACATATTTGTTTCAAATCATGAGACCAAAACGCCAGATTCTGACGGCTAAAGTCGATCCCCACACTGCAAGTGTGAAAATATTTATAATGGCCGTATATAGGTATTCAAATGAATCGAAAAGAGCTGACTAAGACATTTATGATGGTTTCAAATTGAAAAAAATCTTTGGTTCCCATGGTATGTAAAAAAATATTTCAGCGCTTAAGGGGTTATTAACCCAGCATTGCTGGGATAACAGTGGGTGATTTAACCCTTTTAGGCCTGAATTAACCATTGTCATCTTCATCCACTACAAGCCGCGAATTGCTGTCACAAATCTCGACTTGTAGTGGATGAAGATGATTTGAAGTGGATGACAAATTAAAGAAAATTACCAGTTTCATGGAAATTTTCATTAAAAAACCTTAGTTATAGGAAAATTAGGTCTGTTTTCAGGGATGTAAAATGATGCTTCAATGCATCGTGAGGGCTTAAAGGGTTAATCGGCTACTAAAACGGATTGATAACGAGTTGAGTCGTGATTAGCTGTGAATGGACTAATTACAGTGTGTGTGATGCACAGGTATTGTATAGAAACCGTGAGAAAATGATATATGTCTCATTTAAACTGCGCTTGTCACGTTCTCATAATTATCATGATTATAGCAAACATAAGATGTTAACCTAACCTTATTGTGTCGACGTCTCGTGCTTGTCACTTTCTCAGCTCGTTGTTGGCGACGGTCGTCATGGAAACCATTCACGGGTCTTTGCCAGGCTAATTATCAGCCATTTCCGGAAGTTGTGTAAGAAAGGTGACGTATAATAATCTGAGGTGAAGCCGGGAACTGAAATACGTGTCATGAGCGAATTAGGTGTTTACTTTATTACAACTGCCAAAATATTTCAAAAATTGTCAATGCTGTAGATTGGATTTTTTTAGTTAATTTTAGTTAATTTTGCAATAATCTTCACTGATTTGAAGCGGCGAATTGTGACAAGGAACCCGAGTATCTAGAGTATCTACCAAGTTAGTTAGGGATTGACCCTTACAGCGAGGGGACCGACTTTAGTCGTCAAAATATGACGTCTGTAGCATGTGTAGAGGGGACCGACTTTAGACGTCAGAATCCGACGTCTGTAGACGTCAGTTTTTGACGTCTAACGTCGATCCCCGCTCCGAAAGAGTACAAATATTTATAATGGCCACAGACCCATAACATAGGTATTCTAATGAAGCGGAAAGAGCTAGCTAAGACATTTATAATGATTTCAAATTGAAAAAACCCCATTTGATTGTGATGTCAATTGGTTTTGCTATTATAAAATATATCCTTCAAGTTATAGTATTTACATCAGTTTTCAGTTAAATAACAATGAACATGTCATATGCCTGAGTAAATATTTTCCCTCGGAAAGAGACAAACGCTGGTAAATATGTCGGGTAGCGGGTATAAGCCCCAAGTTTGATGGGTTACGTCCAAACAGTTTACGTCTGATAATTACAGACAGAATGGATTTCTAGGCGCTCCCGATACTTCAGGCTATGAGCGCCGGCACAGCTTTAACGTCAGCCCAATGCCGGCACAATGCCGGGCTGACGTCGCAGACGTCAGCCCAGCATTGTGCCGGCATTGGCTGCATCCGTTACAGGGACACGGAGTCTGCATGGTAATTTCATTTGCACCCAAAAGACACTCCGCCGAGAAGGCCCGCAGCCCCCGGGGGTAGCTTTCAGAAAAGAGACAATTAACGAAGGTCCTGATCTTCTTCAACCGTTCCCTCCGCCATCAGACAGCCTTTCTTGTCCGGGATTTTTTCTCCACTAGGTTTCTGCCCCCACAAATCCAAAGACGCAATCACGCTTCATTTAAAATAAGCTTTCCTGTTTTTTTATGTGAATTCTGGGATTTTGTTCCTTATTTATCCCCAAATACAGTGCTTAAACAGAGATATGAACCACTGTAGACCAGATTAATGAGTATTTGGTAAAACCTTATCATTCGAATTTCTTTCTAATAAATTAGTGTTCTATTTTTTTATAATAAAATTTCAGAATGAGTAAAGGGGACTAGCCCACCATCATGTTTTAGTCGTTTAATTTTGTATTGTTCAAATGCTGAAGTCTAATGATATTCTGGAAATAAAGAATCAATGAACAAATTTACAATCTAGCAGGCGATTTACACTTTTTGATAACCGTGACTAAAACACGTAATTAACATTAACCCTTTAAGCCCTGACAATGCATTAAAGCATCATATTACATCTATGAAAACAGACTTCATTTTCTAACAAGTAAGTTATTTTGAATGAAAATTTCCAAGAAACTGGTTTGCCAATACATGGTAATTTTCGTTAATTTTTCACCCACTTCAAATCATTTTCATCCACTACAAGTCGCAATTCGCGGCTTGTAGAGGATGAAGATGACAATGGTAAATTTAGGCTTGAAAGGGTTAAAGTTAAGCAAGCCAAAATCACCGATACATCATAGTTTGGGCAATAATCACAACTAATGAAAATTAATTGTTAGATTTAAAGTATCTTATTCTCACTTTTCTCGTCAGTAAAACATAGCTAAAATCAGAATAAAAAATCAGAATTCCGCTGAAATTCTACCCATTTACAGCACGAATGACCCAAAGTTGACTAGATGTACTTCAAACTTTACCTAATTTATTCCTAATTTAACGGTTTGTGACAATATCTACTGGATTAATTTTATAGGAAATATGTCAGATAATTATGTTCGCCACTAGCAGGTAGAGGGTTTTAACTGATCTGTCCCCACGACGTTTACATTGCAGAAGGAAAGTTGTTTTTTGTATATTGGACACATTTTTGTCTTTTCTCATTGTCGTCTCTGGTGATGACGCGGATGACTTCTAAATTCTTCTGAATACTTTTTGTTTGGGGAATTATTGTTTGCTGGTAGAGTATGACGCATAGCAGCTGATCCGATATTGGTATAATGTTGGCCCACCGTCTGCGATGCTGACCCAACATTATAACATATCGGGTGAACGTCTAATGTCTGTCTACTGGTGAAGTGTATACCAGTATGCAGTACGTGACGTGCTCTGGCAAAGTGCATTATAACAGATAAAGATAAAACGAAGGTTAAAGAGGATGACAAACATAACTGATGGGTAACAAATAGGTAAAAGACATGCTTTAATTTGTATGCACTATTTGTCATTTGTAATGCATGTGATCTGTGCTAGAACATTTTAAACTGATGACCATAATTATTTTCAAGTTCAAAGAACACTTTTAAAAAAAAAATTCATGTGATTTTTGTTTTGAGTTTTACAACTATAATATGGCAAGTGATTTAATTAAAACATCAAAGACTCACAGCACCATTTACACATTGAGTTTCAACGGAATGTAAAAACACTTTGTAAACATGCTGTAAGTTGTTTGAAAATTATATAATTTAAGCATTATAAGTATTTTTCTAATTTATTTCTATATGATATTATTTTATAGACCACTGACCACAGCCACTTTCTGGTGCTATTTATGCCGGACATTGGTGTGATAATGTTCGCAGGTGGAGGGGGGTAGGGTAGGAGTGCATCGGTGACTACAATGCATCTACTGTTGATTCATCAAGACAGTTATAAACGAACTGTACAATGGCTTGTTGGCCGTGGTGCATATATATTGGATTTTTTTAATGGTTCGAAGGCACACGTAGAAAAACAATGGGTGTTTTAAAAATAATTAGTTTGTGGTGCTGGGCGTGTCATGTTACGCATTCATTAAGGACATAATACTCATTGATATCAGGGGTGTGAGGACATTGAGTGCTTTGTGTACCATTCTGTGATTCGGGGGTAAAGCTACACTAGAGCTCCTACCTGCCTACTGACATGAACAAGTGGTCAAACACATCCCAAAGTATGACACGCTCATTCAAACAATGTCAACTGCTCACAGTAGGCAAACAATAGTGCTGTGCAACCCGAAAGGCAGTATCTGCTCACTTGTGAAGTAAGCAGATACTGCGTTTTAGCTTTGCAGAGCAGAGTTATATTCAAGTGGGATCGTGTCAGCTAGACAAAACTTCAGGTGGTTGTAATATACAATTAAATAATTCCCAGGTTTAAATAAACTTTAAAATATATATTCACAAAGTCAATATTTTTTTAGATCAAAGTATCTTTCTTTGAGATTTGTGTTAGCAAACATTTAGATGGTTCACAGCTACCATGTAGTTAGCAGCCAGAAATGTAATTTCCGCTTGCTCTGGACCTTTCACATATCAGTTAATTTACTAAAGGAGTTTTTCCCTTCATTGGCAGACCAATTATACATGAACTTGATAACTTTTTTTTTGTAGACTTAATGACTGCCAGACATTTTTTATTCATATTATGTGCTATTTTTTACATCACAAAATAATTGAAAAACTTTCAATTTCAAATTACAAAAAAATTGTCTAAGTTTAATTAAATTTTGCATATCATATGAGCGAATTTTAATTGTGAAAAGCCAGCATAAATCGTGACTAGTTCAATATGTCTCGTCGTGCCAGACATCGTGCTAGACGAGGGTGGTGAATAATCACCAGGGCCTGTATTCTCGTACAAGTTACGATATATTGTAGGCTTCTGATTGGTCGACCAATCAAAAGCCTCCGATATATCGTAACTTGTACGAGAATACAGCCCCGGGTCTAATATGTATATATTACAAGAGAATGACATTTACACGTAGTATAACCTTACCTTGGTGTACTCAAAGTGTGACAAAAAGTAAAACAATCCTGGCCAAACTTATAGAATCTGCCAAGATAACATTTAATGCATGACCACCAGTTATTTTTTTATTAAGCAACAGGGCAATTTATTTACTAAGTACGCCTTTATAATTACATATAATCATTGTATATATGAGCCAACTGTGCTACTTTCAGCTCTCTTTATAGCAACAAAATACCATCAACAACCGCTATATATGTATTGTAAGTACATGTACTGGTATCCGAAATTGTGAATAAAAAGCTAATATGAATTTAGGCATATACCGCATTATTGTGAAGCATCCCAATCAATTGTACCTGGGATACTAGAACCTTTCAGTTCACCAGTGAGGGAGATGTACACCCCCTTGATTGTACCGAACAGCTTCAAGACCAGTGCTTAGTATCTTCACAGCATGCAGCTTCTTAGCGCAATTTCAGCACCGCGCAGAGATTTCTGGAACGTTAATTCGCCGGGACAAGGAATAGAATCCATGTGGCCTGGTGAGTCCCTGTGTTACTCATTGAGTACTGAGCAGAGATTCAGCATGATTAGCGGGGAAGATACTCAGAACTACGCGGCCAGGACTGGCCGCGAAGTTCTGAGTTTCCTCCCCGCTAAGGCACCACCTCAACAAGCGTTATTTCTGGAAGTTGGAAACGTTTTTATTGCCCAAGAACGACGATAATTGAAGGTATTTTAGGTGGGCGCGTGCGATAAAATGGCGGCCTAATTTAATGGCTGCGGTTTGCAGATGGTAAATGCGGTGCACCTCTTCCCAGATATGAAACCCCGCCGCTGCCGGCCGACGACCTCAGAAGAATGACATTGGCGCCAGCCTTGATGAGATGTTGACTAGTTGCTTTACGGGCGGGTGTGAGCTTTCACCAGTTTGGCGGGGGCCGCGGGTGCAATATAGTTCTTCTGGATACTCCACCGATAACGTGCTCCGAAGATCACGTTACGCAACCAATGTCTGGTACCTATACCTCCAGCTTAAAATAATCAAAGCGCCATCATTTGAAAATAACAGCAGACAAATGGATACTTCTGCGTGTCTTGACAATTATTTCCACTATTTGAACATTTTAAATGTGTAAATCCTGCTCATTCGCTAGAGGTCATAACCTGACCTGTTTCCATCCATGCGTAACCTAGTGGAGGTCGAGGTGGCTAGACGCTGCAATCAGCTAGATTACTCAGTATTGAATTAAGTGCATTCTGATGCCACAAGATCACTGGCATGTATTTTTGCTTGTCCCGGGATATTATTAAAAAAGGCAATTCATTCTATAATATCCACTTCAATCTGAAGTTGTTATTGGATTTTTTTAAATATTGTCATACCAATAACTTTATATAGAGGTCTTACCAATAAGCTTAGAACAGTCGCCAGTGATACAAGTACAGGGTATACATGTATATCACAACTCCCTTTGCATTCCTTTCATTTGTGTCATATTTTGACAATACATAGGTATTTCCTCTGATATTAATAGAGATAATATTTGAACTTCACTTGCCATTAAGGCAGGCCCAACATCAAGTGAAATCGCAACAAATACGAGACGTTGACTAAGTTTCGCTGATGTCCACTTGGCCAGTATCATATGTACCACAATACAAACCACTATACACTATACCATGTTACGCAACGTGTAAAGTCGGCCATACACTTTGTTACATGTTACACAACATGTTACATTATGCCGTTTTAGGTTACTTTTTAACCCTAATCCTGCTAAGTTAATCTATTTAAATTTTCACCCACTTGAAGTTGTGTACCGAGCCACAACTTCAAGTGTGTGAAAATTATCTTTACTTGTTTAATTTAAAAATGAGACCAGCTTGGGCTCGTTTCACTAAGACAATTTCATCCTAACTTTCAGTCATTTACCATTAAAAAGTTAAGATGATCTTAAGATGATCTTAACTTTTTAATGATCAATGACCGAAACTAGGTCAAAGTTAAGATAAGATTATCTTAGTGAAACGAGCCCCAGACATTTGGAAATCTTAATGTTTAAAACCCTTTCAATCCTGAATTTACCATAGTCATCTTCACCCACTACAAGCCGCGAATTGCTGTCGCAATTTTCGACTTGTAGTGGATGAAGATGACTTGATGTGGTGTAAAAATTAAATAAAATTACCAAGTATTGGTAAACCAGTTTCATGGAAATATTCGCTCTAAAACCTTAGTTGTAGGAAAATTAAGTCTGTTTTCAGGGATGTAAAATGATGCTTTAATGCATCGTGGGGACTTAAAGGGTTAATATTAAGCACTCATTTCATTCCCAATAACTGTGATTAAACCGGCTGATAAAACGGATTAAAAACGACTGTAGTCGTGTTCAGCAGGCAAAGGGTTAAGATGACAACATGTTCCATATTGTATAGCTGCTTTCACACAGTACAGTACCTGGTAGGTACCAGGCTAATAGGTGAAGAAAAGTGTTGGTCTGGAGTTCTGGGTATTTCGCTTGTGGACCTGGCGATGCCTGTGGCGCTTCAGGATGCTCACTCTGCTGCTGAAGATAATAATTCCTGGGATAACAGGCCGACCTGGAGGTATGGAGCTCGGCCAGGGAGGGGGTGATTTGTTGGGGATGCTCCGGCCAATACTTTGTGAGGGATGGCTGTAACAGGTACTTCTCTTTATTCACTATCCAGGTTTTATACAGTAGGTGCGGACGCAGAATTTGATGCTAGTTATCGATATAATAACTGTCAGAACATATACAGGGTCTATATAACCAAGACCTACGTGTACCTGGCAGATTAAGGTACGATGATGATTAGGACGAATTAGTACCAGACTCGTACTGACACAAAGCGAAATAAAACTAATGCACTACCTATACTGTATATGCTTTTAATTTTACTTAATAAGGAAATATGTTTTAGACGACAAGAATGCATTCCTTGAAATAATTGCAGAACTGTAGTATTTACCACTAAGTTCAGTTTTTATATGACACATGTAATGGCCTGTGATGTTATTACGTCTGTGTTTGAAGGGTGGATGGGATGCTAGTTATTACCAAGATGGCCTCAATTCATGAGCACTATCGTGAAATGTCTACCAGACACTGGGTAAACGTTGGGCTGACGTCTTAGACGTCAGCCCAACGTTTACCCAGTGTCTGGCCATCCTGAGACCTCATTATCCTGGGTTGAGATATGTAGGAGAGCTCAGCAGTAGGTGACGTAGCCAGGTAGTGTTTGGGTTTTTGCCTTGCAGACATCTAGGTGGTGAGAGGGGGGGGGGGTAGATTACCTGTTGGCGGGATCCCGCTTATTCCCCTGATCAGGGATCAGGGGAGGGTGATATGGCTTCTTCCCGGGCCTCATACATGCTGGTCCAGAACTGTGATGGCCCAGAAATATAATGGGCCAGAACTGTGAGGGCCAGGAATCTGATTAAAATTCCTGATAATTGCGACTGTTACCATGGTTACGTGTCAATCATTGATAAGCTCACCAGTATATTCCTTCTGGAATATCTACTTATTCCACTAATATTAAACCCCAATTAAAATAGTAAACTAGATTATCTAATATTCATCCACTTGAAGTTATCTCGCTGGCGCAATTCGTAACTTAAATTGTGGAAAATTAGTTATTTTAAATCAGTTTCAAATCTACATGACCGCCATTTAATTATCGTGAAGATCATGAGTAAAATTGTTGATCATTTCCCATGTGATACTCTAGTCTTCAGCACAATCCACTGTGCTGTAAGAGTACGATACTTAATCACACTGTCATCAAAATTAGCCTTGGAATGTCTTCCCACTTGTGGATCAGAAGCATATTTAGAATATATCAACAACACCTCATTCATTTTAAATCCTTATTTTGTATTATATTATAATTATGTTCGGTGCTTTATCAAGTACAGTTTTTTTTTAGCAATAATGTAGCATAATCTGGAACCTCTTCGTTACCAAGTTTATTCTATAAAACTTCACTAGTTATCCAAATAATACAGAATTACTTCTATAGTATTGGTTATACCGCTAATGAACTATATAATGCGATACTGTAGAGATGGGCACTATCGTTGATTCTTGCCCCCGCGGCATGTGTATGGCATGTGTATGTTGGGAGATGCAGAGAGGGAGTTGATTGTTGGCAGTTTTTCCGGGCAGATCGGCGCCAGTCGGGCACACTATGGCCAAGCAGGATGTTTTAATTACAGCCTTAGATCCCGGGTGAGACATGCGTCTGGATCGGTCTACAGGGTAAGACAACGCCCCAATGTCGGTGCAGTGTTGGGCCGACGCCACCGGCGTCGGACCAACACTGCACCGACATTGGTGTAAAATCTATTATTTGCTTGGACTAAGCGACAGGCATGGCTCAGTTGACCCCTCCCATATCCTGCCAATACCCGCAATTATAAACATCAATTTGTCACTGTCAGCTGTTTTCAAATGCATGTCATATCAATCCGTGTGAAAATCAGTGTAATCTTGTGTTGCGGCTGTGGCCTGGGTCGGGACTCGGTATACACTCTAATTAATATACCTTCCTGGTTGCACACACACTCTACTCTCAATCCTACAACACTAGTAATATAAGAGAAAGATGGTTATAACCTCCTTGGTAAGAGACAAGTATACAGTGTTATATATTATGTTATGTGAACACCTTGATCAAAATAAAAAAATATGTAGGAATGTGTTCATCTTATAGACTTTTGTGCACAATGAACTGGCCAGTATTAATGCCCTCCTGTTGAAGGATTAAAGTGATATTACGTTTCTGTCTGATCGGACTGATGGCCTTGTATATACAAGGCCTACTTGGTGAATCCCTTTAGGTGACGAATATGATACAACCTTCCATACACGGGGCTCGAACCCGAATCATTACGGTCTTACTCCCAACACTTTCTATCATACCTTCATCACACAGGAGATAATATATTCCGCTTTTAATATCCTTCAGGAGAATGTTCTTATATTGATTTCTTGTGAAAGTTATATTGAATATAAGTGATCTTAATTGGTGCTTCATTTTTCTCGGTCTTTGTTTAAATCAGTATCTAATGACGTGTTTTGTGGGTGGCAGAGACATAATCATATTTGTGAGGGCAATTTGACTGTCAGTGACATTATTAGTCCCCTTTGATATGAAAGGGTGTATCTGCCATTTTACAAATTGGCAGATACACCCTTTCATATCCAACGGGACCAATTGGTGTAGGGAGCAGACATTGCGAATGAGGTCAACGCCAACATAATATTAGCAGCCTGACAACAGGGATGCTCTTTTTGCAGGGATCAAACACGAGACATTAACCCAATGTTGGTAAAACGTTTGCCCAACGTCTTCGACGGTTGCCCAACATTGTACCAACATTGTGTTAATGTGTCGTGTTTGCTGTGATGGTGCTTGTTGCAGCAGCATTAATAAGGTGGCGGTCGCTATCAAAGCATCTCCCCGTCTAAGTCGTGTCGCGTCTCAACTACTCCTGCGTCATCGGTTGCAAA
The DNA here is from genome assembly GCA_964017125.1 of Flabesymbios commensalis. Classification (NCBI taxonomy): domain Eukaryota; kingdom Metazoa; phylum Annelida; class Polychaeta; order Terebellida; family Flabelligeridae; genus Flabesymbios; species Flabesymbios commensalis. The sequence goes on along the minus strand of OZ024909.1, from coordinate 63,904,975 downwards.
TTAGATTTTAAGTCGCGTCGGATTAAAACTGTCTGGGCTGTGCTGTGCTCTATGAATCGGGGCAGGGTGGCACGGGGGGCTGTATGCATATAGCCGCAATTAGATTTAGCGAGTGCCAGGCAGAGCCATGTGTCGGAATGCTGGATGAAGTAATGCTCGCCTCCCAGCTATTAATGGCGCCTGTCAATGTTTCTGACCTTGCACAAATTATTTTGGACGTTTTGGTTTGCGTGCCACTCGATAGAGGCCGCATACCCCTCTCTTTACACAATTCGTGGCTGTCTCGCGTTTTTGTACCATCTCATTCCACATGGTACTGCTGAATTAGGCGACGAATTTTACAAATTATCTCACTTTCTACGAGGAAGAGAAACCCAATTCAAATTATCACATCTCTTTAAGTTTTAAAATCTTTGAAATCTGAGTAGTTTCCTGCCCACTTGGTGGCGCCGGTAGGGTTATTGCACGCGCTAGCCGCCAGATAACTCGTGCTTTATGCGACCTTGCGTGTTTTGCTCCTATAGAACTGCAAGTGGTGTTTTTGATGCTGTAAAGTGCACACTTTGACTGTTGGCTCCGGGTGGGGCACACGTGCAGATGAGCTGCAGTGCAGTGCAGGCGCTGTCGGGCAAGCAGGAGGAGATTGCGGTTCGGGGGCGGCTCGCTGGCGGGCCGCCGTCGCAGACAGCGGCCCGCCAGCGAGCCGCCCCCGGACCGAAGCGGATCCAGAAGACGGGTTATTGTAATTATCAGGAGTTGAGCATATCTGGCAGGTCAGCGGGCTGGCGGTGTGCACCACAAGATTATGTTACACGCCAGACACAGGCGAGGGCTGCGTGCTGCCCCCAAGCCTGATTAATCCCGGGCCACAGAATCCTGCAGAATCCACTCCTTCACCATCCCTCCTCTATCTCTCCCACAACTACATATTAATCCAAGATGGCCGACCTCACCTCATCCTTCGTAATAATACGTTCATAATTCCCAAACTGCGCCTCTTAAAATCTACTTCTTTATCGGCTATTGACACATTAAATCGTTGCATTCTTCTCACAATATGCGATCATTTTATAGTACTGGATGAGAATCAGTACTTATATTTCTTTGACCAGATTACAGTACATTGTAAGATTTGAAAAAGATTATCTTGGTAGAACAGCTTATCACAGAAGAGCGTGTAGCTATTGGTTATAGCAGAAGTCATGTCTCATCACTGCTCAGTACAGGAAATATGCCACCTTTTTTTGCATTCTAACTAACTGTCTCTGGTTATTGCAGAAGCGCCGCAATTGCTTGTTGTAGGAAAACTCACCACTGCTTCTTGCTGGAAAACTGTCATTATTTAGTGCGCCATAACAAAAACTGCACTGCTTGTTGCTGGATAACTGCATTGCTTATTGCAGGTGAACAATAATTGCTTATTGCGGGATAACGTAGCCACTTTTCACTGTAGGAGAGCCTAGCACTGGCCGGTATTCTCGTATGTCTCGTACAAGTTACGATAAATCGTAGGCTTCGGATTGGTCGAGATGGCCATCTCGACCGAAGCCTACGATTTATCGTAACTTGTACGAGAATACGGCCCCTGCTCTTTAACCCTTACAACACTGATTTATTTTTGTTTTTGAAATCATCATAAATGTCTCAGTCAGCTCTTTTCGCTTCATATAAATACCTATATTAATGGTCTACGAACATTATAAATATTTTAATTCTTTCAGTGCGGGGATCGTCTTTATACTCTGCTTGGAGATTCCTCTGTTTACATCTTGAAAATTAACTTCAAGAAATCAAGTGATGTTTATTCCACGAGAGTCGTCAATTTATACTTCAAGATAGACCTCAAAACATATCATCAATGATGGTTTCCTAAAGATTCCATCATTATTGTTGCTCATCATTCCAGTATCACCAATGCTTTATTTGTTGATTGGCGTTGCTTCTTATAAGAAAAATCATCTTTTGTAGATGACATCGCCATATTTCTAGAGGGTCTGTAGAGCAAGGAAGGACGTTCTATCCCCATAGAACGTTCTTGGAGCAAGTACTAGAGGCTTTCACAGTAAACAAGAGGCCTTGAAACAATGCTAGTATAATGTTGGCCATCGTCTGCAGACGTTCACTCAATGTTGGTTCAATGTTGCACCATCGTCTACGACGCTGGTCCAACATTGAACCAGCATTGGGTGAGTGTTTTGGGCTTACTCTCGCGCGTGAAAGTGAAAATAGACCGTGTAAGTGAGCACTGCACCCATTATGTTGGTTGTGACATATCCGCACCTTGGCTGTCGTCTACGCTCACAGCTCTTGTGAACATTAATAATGCACATGCTATATGTGCGCCCTCGGCCACCCTTTAACTACAAAGGATAATACCTGCCATTCTACATGTATGTTTTTCGGTCTGTTGATAACGAACAACCGGTTGGTTTTGATGATAATTTCGCACGCGATACAGGTATTTAGCCCTGTTATTCACGGATCAATATCACCACTTTTTATAAGTATCTGAAAGACCTGGGAAGCAGGTTTTGCTGGATTTAACCCCTTCTGTCCCGCATGGGCATTATTACAACCAAACTTATTTCAATTTGTTCAATTTTATATTTTTCTAATTAAATATGTTATCTTCTGTGTAAACATTGATTAAGGGAATAGCTGTTCTGTCTGTAAACCGAAAGTAATTATTTTGAATATTTGCCAAAATATAATTTGCGGTTGCACTTAGTGACTTAATATACCATTTTTGTGTTGGATTAGCACTTGTTATGCACAGATACACGCTATGTACAATCAGTTACTATCATATCACCGCAATTATAAATATGTCACCCAATTTAAAGTATTTGTTCTAACATATGTAACTCTATTGTGATTACACTACAGCTTTAAATCAACATGATGTCCAATGGCGAAGCAGCCGCCTGGACACACTTTTTTATCCGGCTTGCCGCTCCAACATCACGATTCAATACATGCCAAAACGTGGCAGGTTACTATTAAAGTTTTTTAATCGAATTATTTCAATAGTCTGACTAAGCTGCAAATTTAATAAAAAAATAGAATTTAGATTATCCTCACTTTTCTTAGTCCCATTACAATGGAATAAGATAAAGTTAACCAGCGAGGGGACCGTCTTTAGACGGCAGAATCTGACGTCTTTAGACGTCAGAATCTGACGTCTAAAGACGGTCCCCGCACTGAGAGAATTTAAAATTTGTAATGGCCACAGAACCATAACATAGGTATTCGAATAAAGCCGAAAGAGCTAACTGGTTTATACACCAATATTTCAGCGCTGTACGGGTTAATCATGTTAAGTTAATCTCAATCTAAGATTTTTAGTGGGATGGGTTGTTTTTTTGTTGATCTCCCTGATCACTAGATGTCGTTGGCCATGTGATTATCACATGTCCACCTTCCTGCTGTCTTCCATGTTCTGGTGGATTCTGTGAAGCTCTTTGTGCTCTGAACATGGCGTCCAACAAGACAATGCCGGCCACAGCGCTTGAACTGGTTTGTGCGAAATAAGGAGGGTGATAAAAAGTGATTGGCAACTAGGGTGTGTCATGTCTATACTGACACGGAACCCTTGCTGCTTCAGAATGGTGTCATTCGTAATAAGCAGCTCGCACAACACAGTCTTAATGCTCTAGTTCTGAACTAATAATGTCTATCAAATAGAAACCATTGTTAACGGGTGGCTTGACAAGCTGTGGAATAAACGAAATATGCCGCTTTTGATGTTTGTAGAGGGATGCGTTATATATTATGTGTGAGGTGGTGCCCTTGGAATTAGACGTTAATTTGCCCCCACCTTCCATGCACCTTCCTCCTCTAATTGTTCTGCTTTATAATGTTTGATGGCTTGCTGTTTACATGTGAAAAGAACCGTGCACTCAGCTATGGCCGATTATTAACACTTTACACCCCAGAGATAAATAACCTGGATTAATTAATCAATGCTTAGACATGACAAACGCGCTAAATATGTTTTCTACCTTCATACAACGCAGTGTGTTTTGTAAAATGCTGATCTTAAATGAACACGTAACAATAATAGAACTCAACATTTTTGTCAGTATTATATGGTATTTAACCTGATGAATGTAATTATACGTGTAGTTGATATCAGATGTGGGTTATAAGTAGAGTACCCCCTCTTTACATCAGGTAGTAGATGCTTATTATAGATATAATACAGATCAGGGTGATATACTGGTAACCTCTCCCTATGCTCTTTACTTTACAAGGCAGACTGCAGGAAATACGAGTATAGCGCTGTCAGGTATACCATATCACAAACTATCAGACAGCAAGGTTTTAATGACTTCATTGATTATTCATTTTTTGTAGTATGAGATAATTATCTATCTTTGTAACATTACGTAAGTTGACTTTTTCACACTGAGAAGTAATTTGAAAACACTTTTTGGATCAGACTGATGAGGAAGTGAAAACTTTGTACATTGGCAGATATTTTGTGTCTTTATGCATGTTATAATTAATAGGAAGTTATTACTAGTTAAAGCATTTCTACACATTGAACATTTTGTTTGATAGTAATGGACACATGATTTTTAATACGAATAAATGAGTACCCTACTTGTTCTGATACAAGACTAGCAGGGTCTGATTCTCAGTAGAGACGGCATGATATTCCAGAATATTGTTTTACCCTTTGACCATCATGCACCGAGTTATTACTATCTTCCTAAATAGTTTGGAACTGAATTTGTTTTTTCGTCGTCCCCCCTTTTAATGGTGTTGCTAACGGCATGTACCACATAAAACATTATATTAAATGTAGATTCCAACTAATTATTTTATTAATTTTTAAAAACAGCGTGCATGCATTTGAAAAATAATAAGAAATATTCACCTCCTGCTTTTAAATTTACCCCGAATAGGTCGAGACACTAAGTCTTGTATATTAAGCTGGTCACAAAATCCCAGGGGAGAACTGGGCGAATACCATCGAATTAAAGCTATAGACGCCATATTGTTTATAGGGCAAGGACAGCAGGGTCATGGGGTCAAATTGGAGGAGCCATAACCCAAAGAAGACGAAGACATTTACACAAAGTTGGGTTTATTTTAGGCCACCGTCGAAGACGGTGGGCCAACATAAACTCAACATTGGATGAATGCCTAGTGTGCTCGGGAAGGTGATTTTCTACATGTGCTGGAGGTGTAGAGCACTCCAAATGGGGCGCGTGCATATATTAGTGAACTAGTCTTTATACGCGGGGATCTCATGTTCCACCTTGTTAAGTATATTCCATTGTTTGACTACAGGTCACTGTGTAGAGTCAGTGTGGCTACAGCTTTAGCCAAATATAGAATACACCCCGTGCTATGTCTGGAAAATAACCAAACAGATTAATGTCAACACAACAACTATCATTATACCAGGATTCACATTCACCGTGGTGGATGAATTTCGCCGATTTCTCAGTCATTTCTCAATCAATTCCCATGAAATTTTACACACGCTATTTTCCATTCATGTCGTGACTACCCTGAAAGTTTCGCGAAGTTTTGATAAGTATTTAAAAAGTTAGACCATTTGACATGTAGTAAATAAAAAAAAATGTTGCCCTCTATAAACCCATTAGCTTCGTTTCACAATTTTATTACATGTCAAATGGTCTAACTTCTAAAATACTTATCAAAACTTCGCGAAATTTTCAGGGTAGTTACGACATGAATGGAAAATAGTGTGTGTAAAATTTCATGAAAATTGGTTCAGATTTGACTGAGAAATCCGCGAAATTCAATAATCCTGGTTGATGAATTTAATGTGAATCTGACTATAGCAACTCCAAAACAAACGTTCTGTTTTAAACTTAACCGTATGTACAGTAATGCCCACTGATATAACCGAACAATTCCCTTGCCTTGTTTTGTTAGTTTAGACAATAGTTATATCAGCGATAAAATTTGTAATATAATACTTCGTTGTTTTCTGTATTATAGTAGAACTAAAAAAGACAATTTCAAAGCTTCCATATAGCTGTTCTTACAGACGCGGGCTTTAAACAATACATTATCCGAAAAGCATTCTTTCGTCGGTTATCTTAATACGATGTACTGCAAGGCAAGACAACATTTAAGCACTGCCATCATTATCAAATAATTGAGGTTTTAACTTAAGCGAGTCGGTTAAAGCTCCAGTCAAAGAGCAAATAGACATATGTCTACAGTCTTTACGTCGTCTTTGCACGTTTTTCATGCGGCCAGTGGGTTCTATTGGAAGACATATATATGAAAATATACATCTTTTTCTTCTTCGGCCCAACGTCTCCGACGCTGGTCCAGCAATGTACAAATGTTTTGTGTTTGCTGGGATATAATGGGGCTATTTTTAATTCATTAAAAATGACTAAAATCTGAAGCAGATCAAAATTTGATTTTCACATCTGGATCGCTAATACACCTCTTTCTTATCAAAAGCCTATATTATTATTATTTTTCTTGTACTGTATTTTAATGTATGGCATGATCACGCGGTCTGTTTTCAGACAAAGAGTGTAATTTAGTCGTGTGGGGGCGCTCCTGACCGACACGGGCGAGGCTCGCCAGGAAAAGGATGACGAATGCACCAGGGCAAAATGTAGTAATTATATCAACTCCGCCGCATGATTTCCATCTATTGGCATTAATCGCAGTGGCGGCCCACACGGTGGGACAGATTTGGCTCGGGCAACCCCGGGACCACGGACGCTTTCCCCCATGGCGCATCCACAAAAAAACAGTACCACCCCCTTCCCTTACGCCCGGACACAACACGTCGCCGCAGCGTCGGGCAAACGTCTGTGACGTTTGCCCGACGCTGCGACGACGTGTTGTATGGCATCCAATCTCTCTGCATGGTCTCAAGAACCCACCCCACAAGACGCCGTGGCAAAGGTCGAAGGTCGTCCATATAATCTTAGCCAGGCAATATTGGTGGTTGTGCGCCTGATTAAAAACTCTGCCCTGGCTGTCTGTCTGTCTGTTAGCCGGGGAGATGCAGGCTGTAACAAAGTCGGCATAATTTGGCACTTTTCCTGATAGTCACCGTGTCTGAACTGTGCACTGTTGCTTTTGACTCCCATTTAGGGTTGCCGTGACATGTCACCTTTCCTGCCTGGGTGTATCTGCAGCATTGTTTATGTATAATTCACGGCAAATAAACGTCTTTCTCCATCCAACCTATCTCCTTCATATTTAGATGCATTTCCCGTTGATAAGCTATCAAGAATAAAAAGCCGTCCTGGCCATGTTATGTTATGTGATGTATTAAAAAAAACGTAGGCCCTATGACCGATTAATTGAACTGTTATTCTAATCTTAGGCATGGTGGTATAGTGATAAAATACATTAGATTTATGTTTTTTTGTTTTTTTTGTAAAAAAATTGTTATCTAGGTATATGAAACAGTTGCATCTGCCAATTGTTGAAGTGGCAGATACTTGTTTATAGTTAAATGACGACATGTCTTTGTGTTATATATTGTTGGTTGTTATATATGCGTCGGTTGGATTGAGGCGGTTTCTAATTTTTCCTGATTTGGTGGTGTTGTATAATTTAGCTGAGTGAGGACCACCCACGCTCCAAGTAATAAAGCTTCTCTCCGCGCTCGTTCAAACAACACATAGCAGACGCTCTGATAAATTTGTTTTGTTTGATGTGGAGGCCAACTTCATATTGACAAACGTCCAGCAATTATAATCAGCAGCCATATCAGTGAGGTTGACCCAGTGCTGTTTTAATGTTGGGCCAGCGTCGCAGACGGTACACCAGCATTGAGTAAACGTCCCTTGTTCGCTGGGACCAGTATTAAATCTGGACCACACCGTAATTTCTAAGTCAGTCACTGCCACCTGTCGATTAGCGAATAACTAAAATATGTGTAGCCTACAGCTTGACGACATATTGGTATATGTATTATAGGTATAATAAGTATTTATTAATCAAGCCCAAAATTATCAAGTGGTAAGAATGTCAAAGAGATGAAAAAGTTGATCGATGATATCTAAAGCGAAAGTTAACCGTATAACTACCGTAACAGACACTGTATCACAACTTATTGTTGAAGAAATTAAGACTGATTAAAACTTTGTAGTTTTTGTATTATCACCTACGTGTGTTTAGTCACGATCAATACCGTCAACTGGTGTAACATTGTGTTCAGAAATGACTATTTTTAATTTTTTTCACTTTCATTTAAAAAGAAAGGAACATGTGAAAATGGTAATTTCTAATAATCTTCGTTTGCCATGGTTTCGAATCAACTAGAAGTGTGGACATTAATTTGCGGTTTGAACATTACAAATAATATGCTCGGTATTTTACGGACATTCCCCACAATATTATGACCTAGCGAGTTGTGGTAAGAGTGTTTAGATGCTTCAATTGACGTATTAGATATTAAAATTTTCATCCAGAGAGTGTGTCTCGCTACCGCGATCCACGTGAAAATTACTTATATTTCAGTCCAAAATTGTGATAATCTCGCAGGCATAAATCACACTGAAAACCGTTACACTACACCTAGGAATCTATAGTTTCCTTGAATATACAAATAAAAAGATGTCCAAAAACTACATTAATCGTGACTAACGTTTTCAAAAGGTGAAGATTAATAATAAATCCGATGGTAGTGTAGAGTTAGTTTATTATGTGAGTTGTTTAATTCATGTGTTGCTCACACATTGGGAACATGATAGGGGGATTTCATGCATCCAGCATCTACATGTCGTCGCACCCCCGGTGATATATGTCAGCACGCCGACCTGTCTTTGTGGAGTAGACAGCCGCTCTTATCAACTGTTATCACATAGCCCTGTTAACCCTTTAACATCCGGTGCCGTCCATATTCGTTTTTTAGATTTTTTATTAGCATATTACATATCAGCTTTTAAACCTGTGACAAAACGTGACATTATTCAGCAAGATTTGAAATTTGTTGACCTCCACTTTGTCAAATCTGAATAATTTTCACTCACTTGAAGTTGAGACACAACTTTAAGTGGGTGAAAATTCCAATTGAATAATTTAGCGGTTAAAAGGTTAATGAACACAGATTGCCAATCTCCACGACAGAGCTGAAAAACCCATCCGGCCGATTGTTGTGACTATCTCTGTGATATACTGATTTATAAAGCTGAACTTGAAGGGTGGGGGAGGGGGGGGGGGGAAGTTGCCGATTTCATATGAAACGTTATCATAACAATGAACCATTAGCTTTATGGGTGTTTTGTATGGTAGAATAAATGATATCAAATGAGAAAAGAGTGGTGACTATAAAACTGTTAACGGAAAATATTTAGTTAAAAGTGAAAATGTATCCTATTAGCCTAGCAAACACAAAACATTTCTATAGCATTTAGCCTACACAACGTCGACCCATTGTCTTCGTTGATCCAACATTGTACAACAATTTTATACAAATGTTTTTTTACTGGGAGGCCACCAGCATTTCATGAAGGAAACACTGAATTCATATTAGGATCATGCCCAGCAAACAGGAGAAGCAGCCACAGCATCAAAACAACATTGGGACAACGTCTGTTGTTTGTTATATTTACATTAAGGTCACCAGGTGTCGCATCTGTGCTCCATCTTATCCCAGCAAACACGAGACGTTGAAACAATGTTGTTTTACGTTGGCCCAACGTCGTCGACGCTGGCCCAACATTAAAACATCATCGTTGCATTGTGTCGTGTTCGCTGTGATATGACATTAAAGTAAATAACCGTATATACCATGTCAGAGTGGGACTCCTTTCTGTTGTGTTTCATTGCCACGGGGTGACTACAGTCGAGCAGTCTGTTTTCATCCTCACAAACCCGTTTTTAATCATTTAAACGGCAATCGGTTAATATCACATTGGCAACTGTTCAAAAATAGCACACCGCAAGTGTGGCTATCATCCAAACCTGACACGCCGAAACTCACAATCTCATTGTCAACATTCTCAATACTGTACTCTCCTAATAGTGAAGTGATCTAGGCCTACTTGTTAAACTCTCTTTTTTTTATTACAAATAATGACATTAAATAGTCGTGTATTAAACAAATATAAGTAAGTAGATGTTTAATCTTACAAAATGTTCAATTGACTTTATAAATCACGGATTATCCATTTAGTTTGCCGGTAATTTGGAAGGTGTTAAAGTAAAAAGCTGTGTTTTGTTAGTATTTTTTGTTGGCTAATTTCTGTATTTTCGTGGAGAGTGGAGAGTGAAGCCCCGGGGAGGGTAAGTCGGGGAGGGACACTCGGTTGCCAACCAGTCTGTGAGAGATAGGGCGCGAGTAATATTTTGATAGGGATTGGTGGTCTGTTTAGACAGCATGATTAGACAATGCACGCCGCTTAGTGCTATAAATATTTAGTTGCGGCCCAATTAGCAACTCCATTGCACATACATGACCCTGTGTGCTGTATATGTACTGTATATTTGTGTATGTGCTGGTTTGGGCAGTGTGTGCACGCGTGTTCTGGCTGTGTATGTGAGAGGTACTTGAGGGACGTGGTATTTGGCAGTACGTCATGCTAATTAACGGTGGGTTTGGCGGCACATTCAGACTATCGGTGACCCGCCCTCTCTTATGTACGTCTCCACATAATGTGTATATATCACCATACAGCCACCAAACACCCCCAATTACACTGGATTCATTTGTGAAAATTCATCCACCGTTGGAGATCAACAAACGAACATTATCCATGGTCGAGTGCAGACGTCCGCTCTACTGATAAACTGGTTGTGATTATCACTAAACTAGACACTGGCAATCAAGCAGCTCCGTGTAGGGATTATTACCTAATCCCTAATTGATCCTGACGACAAAATCACCGTCGTACAGTCCGGAGTACGCAGTGTACTCACAGTCGTCATCTTACAAGGGAGTACTGTGTGTGTCATGTCTAAATGTATCAACAAGTATTCACCGCACAATTTGCAAGAAGTCTTCTCTCACAAATAGCCAGCGCACGTGAGTAAGTTTTTATTACTGTAAACTGAAAATAGAAGCGTCAAATTACGTTTTTGGTATATTTACTGTCTATTAGTTCAATTAATCGATTATTTTACATAAAATGATAAATCGATACTACATGTAAGTGTTTAGTTCAATCACATAATTCTTCATTTTGAGAAATCTCATCACTTTGATTAATGAAGTGTGTGACACATAGTCATGTGTATCGTTCAGTATTCTATAGGCATTAAGACTATTGAAGTAGGCCTACATGTTTTCAGTGACACATCGTTAGTGACATGATACCTTTATGAGCTGTACATGTCGCAACCCATGTGGAAATAAGCCGAGCAAAATATACATATCTAACCAGATACCAAGCTGTATCTATGTAACAAAATACCCGAAAACAATCTTAGTCAATAAATTCATCCAGGCGAAAACATCCACGTGTTGAAAAACAGGAGTGATTGATGAATAAAAACTGTGGGTGGCGTAAATACTACGGTTAGCACACACTAGAACAGGAAGCCTGAAAGTGAGGCCTATTGGTGACAGAAAACAATAACAGGTTAAAAAGCCGGCTTGTTTTTAGCTTTCTAAAATAACAATTATTTTCGACAATCACTATTCATGTCATCAGATTGGGCACAGACGTGTTTCCATATTCGGGTTATATATATTGTGATGTAAGCCACTGGCAGATAGCTACGTATATTTCAGTAGGGATTATAAAGCCTGGAAACCCAGCAAACACGAGACGTTGGGAAAATGTTGGTGATCGACTCTTGCCCAACGTTAAACCAACATTGGTTAACATTCTCATCTCTCGTATTAACCCTTGAGCAGCGCTCTAATCTGTAAAAATGAATTTTCAGTCACTTGAAGTTGTGTCTCGCTACCGCGACACACAACTTCAAGTGACTGAAAATTAAATAAATAAATGACATTTCAAGTCCCCACGTATAACTGTGTTTTAAGATCTGAGGCATGTTTTACTTTAATTCACTGGTTATGCAAGGACTAATAAAACACAGAGAGGCTACTATAGTCGACAGCCGTGCTCCTGGAGGTCAAATTGGATATACATATCAATAAATACACTTCTCTTCACTTTTCTACCATTTTCATCATCAGGCGCACCAGTTAACCAGCATAATTACACAAGACGTTGATCCAATGTGGTTAAAATATTGATCCAACGTCGTGGACGGTGGGCCAACATGGAATCAATGTCTTCCGTGTACTCTTTTGATCTGTAAAGTGATATTTAACACAAAACTATTATGATTCCTGGTATCTGTGTACTGATTCACTGGTTTTGTTAATCCCTTTTTATGTGACCAGTTGAGACACGTGGACTTCTGGGCTGCCCTGGATCACAGCTATATAAATGGTACGTGTACCAGTTAGCATAATGGCGAGCGAGTTCTGGTTTGCCGTCAGTCTATTATTACCATACACTTGATATAGTATTTAAATGTTGAAGAGGGAGAAAAATGGCGGAGTTAACTATTAGACTGGTCACCAGATGTCGCCAGTTGACGTACAAGTGTGTATTAGTTTCGCCTCGACTGGCACGTATACACCCCGACTCTTATGAAACCCGCTCTTTGAAATAGCACTTATTCAGGGATTACCGAACACACATACGTCTGTAAAATAGCCATCTAATTTACGCAGTCGACCTGAAATTTAACTGAATGCAGTCGACCTGAACATAGAGTGAATGGATACTTTTTTTGGTGCTGGGCGGCATTCTTTACCATGGTTGTCGGTATGGTGTCGATCATTGGGACGCAATCAGTACATTTGATGTTCCCCGCAGAATTAAAATATTAATAATGACCGCATAGACCTATATAACATAGGTATTCAAATAGAGCAGAAAGAGTTAACTAAGGCATTATCAAAATGAAAAAAACCCTTTGGTCCCCATGGTTTATACGAAAACATATCAGCGTTGTAGGGGTTAATACCACCGTCATCATCTCCCCAAGTCTTCCCTTCCCCTGTTACCAATGTACTGGTTATTACATGGGCACAGCACGGGCCTAATAACACCAAGTCACACGGATATAGACACCTTGCATGTAAAAAGTGGTAAGTGCCACTCCGGGGAGTGGCACTTACCACTTTTTACATGCAAGGAGAAGTTATGCGTGTAGTCTCTGATCCTGAGCTGATGGTATATAATTATCCTCGTCAGGGAAGGTGCTATATAGATTACCGTACCAGGACGAGATGGGTACATTGATCCAATCCAGAGATTCTCTGGATTCCCCGCTTATTATATTAATGAATCCTTTGGTGTGAAAGGGTGTATACCTCACTGTGTTGAGTGGTGAATACACCCTTTCAATTCCAGTGTCACCGTGAGTATTATTTATGCACATTTAATTCCCACAACGAAATGTTTTTATATAAACCATGAGCACTGATAAAGACCAAATGTTATTTTCAATTTGGAATCATCATAAATGTCTTGGTTTTACGGCCATTATATTTTTTTAATTCTTTCAGTTGGGGATCGACCTTAACAGCCAGAATCTGACCTATATATATTCCACATACTAGTATAGCACAAAGTATGCGAGTATAGATCTGCCAGCATGGTAATTAAATTTTTCTATAGATCAAACTACATCAATGTCCACAATTAACTACACCGTTCGCTGTTATTTTTCTATGAATTAATCAACAAATTAACAGTTTGGCACAGAAAAGGTTTAGTGAACGCCGGAGGGGAGTGATAGCGACCAATATCAAAGAGAGTGTTTATGCTGATTCTGTCTAGTGTTGACTGGCATATGGAGTCAAAGGCAGACTGTCAGTATATGTCTGATTCATTGGGATGTTAACTGTATTATCCTCATTCTGGTATTAACCCTTTAACCGCCAAATTATTCAATTTGCATTTTCACTCAGTTGAAGTTGTGTCTCGCTGACGCGATCCACAACTTCAACTGAGTGAAAATTATTCAGATTTCACAAAAATGGAGGTCAACTCTTTTCAAATCTTGCTGGTTGATGTCACATTTTATCTTTAACATATTTAAAATGTGGTAATTAATGTGCTAATAAAAAATGAAACCCGATTATATGCGACACCGGCGGTTAAAGGGTTAAACGGTCGTATCTGCGCAGACACGACCCTTTAAAATGTCCAAATTGCACTGAAAATGTCCAAATTTAGTTAGTATTCAGACTAGTTAAAAAATTGTGACGTTAACCCTTAGAGCACTGATATCGACTGTTACAGTATACATTCCCACTTTATTTGTAATTAATTATGTTTTGGTCAAATAAATTTTCTTCTTCTTCTTCTTCTTCTTCCCAGCAAACACGAGGCATTCATCCAATGTTGCTTAAATGTTGGGCTAGCGTCGAAGACAGTGAATCAACATTGAAACAACATTGGGTGAATGCTTCGTGTTTGCTTGGTTCTGTTATTACTAGCAACTGTATCCAGTTGGTCAAAGTAAAATATGCTTTCAATCGTGAGTCACTGATATATGTTGGGTCTTAAATTTCGGTAATAAAACAAATTTTCAGCCATTTGAAGGATCCACAACTTCAAGTGGATGAAAATTTAAATTAAATAGGTCAATGCTCTAAGGGTTACTAATATCCTAACATTGATTATTTGTTAAAATAATAAGTCGACGTCTCGCATGATGTCGTGATTTGTAGGAGAACCGTCCAATCTGAAAACTATCACACTATTTTCATTGGCCTGAAAACCAAATGTGAACTTTACATGCAAATTAATTTAATGATTGATTGTAATTAAATACCCATCATTTATGTTTTAATTAGAAAAATAGACGACGGTAATTATAAGAGAATTGGACATAACGTACAAATTAAAAATATCCAGGTATAAATACATATAGATATTAAGATAATTCGTAAATTAATTAAAAATACCAGCACGGTTAATCACAATAGAATAAAAAATTCAGAACCGTGTAACTAAAATCCTCATGTCAGTTTTTAAGTATGTAGAACAATTTAGCTGGTGGCTGTTTTTCTGATTAATTGCACTAAAGTGAAGAGTATCATGTACACCACCGTGCAAATCCAAAAGGCAGTATCTGCTCACTTTACAAGTGAGCATATACTGTTTTTTGGCTTTGCAGAGCAGTACAGACCAGACTGTTCTTATTATAACCAATCGCTCATTTCAAAAGGTAATAATTATTGGTGACAATTATTTAGACAAAATTTGGGCTAATTTCAAAAATTAGATTTGTTAATAAATATCTACATAATATTGAATCTTAAAATTCATTTTTACGGGTGACATTTCTAACGATATAAATAATTATTGTTCACTTTTTAAATAAAAATGACTGCGGATGGAAATGACGCAGAGTTTCTTTGGTGTATAATGTATCTTGAGAACCTACGTAACGATTAGGTGGGGCTTTTGTACGATGACATTTAAGCCACGGAGAATAGTGAATAGATATTAATGATCACCTTCATTTGACGATTCGGATATTGAATATATGCTATTTTATTAGCTCCCGCCGTCACCGTAGGTGAGCGAAGGGAGCTATGGATTCTACCTCCGTTTTTTTTTGGCCTCTTCTTTTGCCTATAACTTTGTGAGAAAATAAGCTAGGATAACAATTTTTGGTATGTGGGTTACTTCCAGGTGGCTAATGGACGGGTTAAAATATTTTTAATCTGAATTCAATACGCAAGGTTGCAGAGGAGAAAATGATGATGTGACGGCGTTGGGCCGTTGGGCCGTTGGGCCGTTGGGCCGTTGGGCCGTTGGGCCGTCCGTAAACAATTCGTTTCCGGAGCATATCTCTGAAAGTACTTGTCCGATTGTCTTCAAATTTTACACACAACACCCCTAGGGGGTCTAGTTGTGCCTTTTGGGGTATTTGAACTTTGACCTACTTCTGGTTCAGAACTATGACCTATTTAGACGTTTTGACGCGCACTTCGTTTCCGGAGCAGATCTCGAAAAGTACTGGGCCGATGACAGTCATATTGCACATACATGTTCTCTAAGGTCCCTAGTTGTGCCTTTTCAGGTTTTTGGACCTTCACCTTGAAGTTGACCCAGCACTTTGACCTAATTTATAACATCGGCAAATCCGACTGAAAGATTTTGTGGAATATCATGAAAACCGCTCAAGATAGCTACACCATTACTATAAAACAAATTGTGAGGTTTCAGGAGAGGATGCATCTTGAAAAATTTCAAGTCGATAAAATTAAAAATGGCCGCCTATCGGCCATTATTCACCTCGACAGGCCTGATATTGCGGAATATCTTGAAAACCGCTCAAGATAGCTACACCATTAATATCAAATAAATTGTAAGGTTTCAGGAGAGGATGCATCCTGAAAAATTTGAAGTTGATAAAATTCAAAATGGCCGCCTATCAGCCATTATTCACCTCGACAGGCCTGATATTGTGGAATATCATGAAAACCGCTCAAGATATCTACACCATTACTATGAAACAAATTGTAAGGCTTCAGGAGAGGATGTATTTTGAAAAAAATCATTTTGTCAAAGTTCAAAATGGCCGCCAATCAGCCATTATTCACTTTCACATGGCCGTTATTTGGTAAACCGTGCTAGATGGCTAGACCATTACTATTAAACAAAATGTGTGATTTCAGGAAAGGATGCATCTTGAAAAAATTTGACTCGATAAAATTCAAAATGGCCGCTTATCGGCCATTATTCACTTTCACATGACCGTTATTTGGCCAACCGTGCTAGATGGCTAGACCATTACTGTAAAACGAAATGTGAGATTTCAGATGAGGATGCATCTTAAAAAAAATTGACTTGATCAAATTTTAAATGGACGCCTTTTCGGCCATTATTCATTTTCACATGGCCGATATTTGGTAAACCGTGCTAGATGGCTAGACCATTACCTGATTACTATAAAACAAAGTGTGAGCTTTCGGGGGAGGATGTACCCTGAAAATTTTTAACTTACGAATTCAAAATGGCCGACAATCAGCATTATTTACCTCGATAGGCCTGATATCAGGTAAACCGTGCTAGATAGCTAGACCATTACTATAAAACAAAATGTGACGTTTCGAGAGAGGATGCCTTTTAAAAACTTTCCACTCAATCGAATTCAAAATGGCCGCCTATCGGCCACTATTTACTTGCACATTGCTGATATTTGGTAAACCGTGTTAGATAGCTGGACCATTACTATAAAACAAAATGTGAGATTACAAGAGAGGATGCATCTTGAAAAAAATTGACTCGATCAAATTCAAAATGGCCGCCTATCGGCCATTATTCACTTTCACATAGCAGGTTTTTAGTAACCGTACTAGATGGCTAGACCATTACTATAAAACAAAATGTGAGATTTCAGGAGAGGATGCATCTTGAAAAAATGGCCTCCTATCGGCCATTATTCACTTTCACATGGGCGATATTTGGTAAGCCGTGCTAGATGGCTAGACCATTACTATAGAATGAAATGTGAGATTTCAGCTGAGGATGCATCTTGGAAAATTTTGACTTGATCAAATTCAAAATGGCCGCCTTTAGGCCATTATTCACTTTCACATGGCCGATATTTGCTAAACCATGCTAGATAGCTAGACGATTACTATAGAATGAAATGTGAGATTTCAGCTGAGGATGCATCTTGAAAAATTCTGACTCGATCAAATTCAAAATGGCCCCCTTTCGGCCATTATTTACTTTCACATGCCCAATATTTTGCAAACTGTGTTAGATGTAAGTCCATTACTATAAAACAAAATTTGAGGTTTCGGGGGAGGATGCACCCTAAATTTTTAACTAATTTATATCGAATTCAAAATGACCGTAAATCAGCTATTAGTTAACTCGATTGGCCTGATATCGGGTAAACCATGCCAGATAGGTAGACCATTACTGGGATACTGATTAGGATCATTAATTTCAATGGAGGTTTGCAATCTCTGACAGACTGTCTAGTTCTTATCTTACTCTTAGACTGGGCTTCTTAGACCTAGTTGTCTTGCGTCTTGATTTTTGACCTAGACTAGGACTACATTAATAACCCTATACAAAATTGCTTAAATCAAATTCTAATTCGGAGCGGGAGCTCCTGGACTTATGTAGTCTTGTTTATTTGGCGTCACCTACTACAGTAAATCTTTCATTTGTGCGTATTAACAGTTCATATGATATGATACTGAAAGGGTGCTGGCTACATCTTCTGTATCGTGTTTCTCATTATAACAATATCTGACGTGACGTGCCTTACACCCTTTGAGTTCTCAATGCTATTATGGCTATTTTAACCATTTATTCTGAGCACAAAGTATATATTATATATATTTATATCTTTATTGCGGAATTTAATGTTTAACAGATAAGTATTTTTTTCGCTGGAGCGCAACAGTGGGTGATAATTCCAGTACACGTCACGTCCCTGATTAACTAGTGTAGTCCACATGGCACAACCTGGTAACAATAATGGCGAATTAGCCGCCATCCGTACATAAACACCGATACATGACCAGTGATCACGATAATAGTAGATAAATCATCATATTATATCCAGACAATATGTACAATATGTGGGCTAATGTCCACAGACGACGCCTGGTTGTATATGTGGACCGGGTCTGAGAGGGTGAAACAAGAGCGGAGATTTTGAGAGGATGGCAAAGGGTGTGATGTCATGGTTCCTATGTGCGCGTGGTCATCCGTCTTCTTGACCCTTGGACACCAGGGCTTGTGGACACTCCATTCTGCTTATCAACAAGATAATAAGTCCGGAAGTGAAATAACCAATACACACACTGTTGACTTGAATTGTACTATGATAATTAATGAAAAATAGCCATTATTAAAAATATATTTTATGTGTCATTGTTATTAATATTATTATATTACATAGATTATTTTTTTATTTTGTGACATCGTTTCTTTTATTATTATTCAATTTTTTTCCACAAAATCTAGATATTTACTTTTAATATAATATATGGTATTGATACACACCGAGGATGTTTTTTATAGATTAGTCAATAATCGCTGATCTTATCATTTTGTTTTTCGTCATGATTGTCGTTATGCTTAATACCGATGTAAAGGATTATTGTGCAAACACATTGTTGGGTCAATGTTGGGCCACCGTCTACGACGCTGGCCCAACATTGACCCAACAATGGGTCAGTGATAATGAGCACTAGATCCAAGGTGTGGGATCTATGGATAGAAAACATCCCGCAGATAAATGACCACTGGTCAAGGGGAGGTGATGACCCCAAGGTCAGACTGTGCAGGTCACGTGTCTGCCCCTGGGGGCACCTTTGCCCCCCGGGGCTGTGAAAGGTCAGGGGACAGCCACACCCCGGGGAAGAGGCTGGTCCTCAGCTGGGAAAATCACTAGGTAAGGCTGAAGGCTCAGACAACACTCAACCAAAACTGCCACCTCCTCTCCCCCCTCTCTCTCTTCTTCTCTTCTCACTATAATGAAGCTCTGAAATTCAGTCGAGGCTTAACTGGTGCAACACCATTATCCTCGTCTGATTGGCACCTTAACCTTTAGGTGGTCAGATCAAGGAATGTTGGTCAGATCCAATGCTTCTTATCCACTTTTACATATAGAACCTGTGATACAGCTCTGCAAAGCCAAAAGGCAGTATCTGCTTACTTGTAAAGTAAGCAGATACTACATTTTGGCTTCCCATGACAGAATAGTCTTAACAGTGCATTAAGTATTCAAATTTACCAAATTATAAATGTTATCACATTCGATAACACGTTCATTTAGGAATTTTGGAAGAAATTATTCTGATTTCTCGATCCGTTGCGATGGTTACAGTATTTCTGGCTAGCAGGTGTGAATACTAAAGACAGCGTGCCTGTTAACGATATCCTAGCGAACACGATACCTTCAGCCAATGCTGTTTTTATGTTGGGCCAGCGTCGTAGACGATGGGCCAAAATCAAACCAACTTTGGCTCAATATCGTTTCTGTTGTTTCCGCCCGAGGCTGACCAGTGTCCAAATCTGTAACCTTCCAGATCAGGGTCAGGTCAGAGGTGAGGTTAGAGGTCAGATAGGGCCGGTTCACCCCCTTTGGTGAGCCACATGTAGTACGGGGCACTGACATCAGCGCGTAGGAATACATGTGACTTCTCACCTCTTGTTTTAAGGGTGTACGCAGTGAGCACGAGACGTTGATCCAGTGTTGCTTTTATGTTGTGTCATCGTCTGCGACGCTGACCCAACATTGAAGCAGCATTGGTTCAACGTCTCGTGTTTGCTGGGTAGCCATGTGCTGTAGAGCTGGCAAATCAGCTGATATATGAAAAACAACTCATCCAACATTGGTTTATCATTGTTTATCAATGTCATCCTGATAACATTGATGTGATCTTTTTGAATCAGGACTAGTTCTGTTGTGGCATATTTTTGTGCTACTTTTGGACTTTTAATATGTTATAACCACTGATAATAATGGTGAGATGTAGACACCACCATATCCGTGCTTCTTTTCGAAATGGTACATCCCTTGATATCCTCTTTCATTTCTAAACAATCTGGCATCTGAAAACACACCACTGTTAATCTGATCACACAGACGGAAAGCGTCAGTGTCAGTTAAAAGCCTCCCCCCCCACCCCCCGCGCTATCTGATTCTTCCACGTATTCCACGGCAATTGTTGTTTTTGATCTGGCTGTCTGACAGAGTCCAGCCCTGAAACATGCCCCCCAATGTCGACTTAGCACAAGTTGAATCTCTTTATACACTAAATGTTTTAACAGATTTTTTATAATCACAAGAGCGTCATTTTTGTACTTCTTTACATTGTAAATGGCACCATATTATCATTTTATATAGATTTATTAAATGATTCAAAAAAACATATTTTCATCAAGCTTATACCATTTATATTCGTATTTTATTAATCTATTTTCCTCAACACGTTGATATTGTTATATCGTATGATTTAATTATCCAAATTAATAAAATAGTTTTTTTTCCACCAAGCAGCCATGTTTGGTGTGAAGATGCACATTAGATAAGCTATGAATAATTAACCACACCTTATCTGTCTGGGAGGTCGTTTATCTTTTAAATTTATAACCTAGTATTTAAAGAAATACATTTTTATATTGGAATAAATTATGCATTTCTATAACATTAAATCAAATACCACGTTTTAAGAATAACAATATTGTGCCAAGGAGACTGTTGGAATTAAAATTTGACATTGAAACATTCACCACAATAAGTTAAGGGCTGTGTTATATCTTAGGGTTATACCCCTAGGGCTGTGCAGGGTCATAGAAAGGTCGTCCTCGAGAAGGAGAGGGGGCTGACAGCCTGTTAATAAGGGTGGTAATCTCCCAATATGTTGACCTACTTCTTAGCCATGTGATTGGTCGAGATAGCCATATCCACCAATCAGATGTAGTGAATTGAACCCCGCAAGGTGTAGGTGCCAGAAGAATTATTACGAAGAATTATTACACTTGACTAATATATCACAGTATAGAAAAATGGTGAACATAATTGCAAGTCACTTTGAGACTTCTTGGTCTACCAAGTCTAGTGAGTGTTACATGATGCCATATCACAGGTTTTAAGACGTGAGCTTAATGGGGGGGGGGGGGTGACAGGAAGATTTGTTGCATCATCATAATAATTATCTGGATTTTAGCTTTGAACGTCTGTCGGTCACAATGAGTTCAGTTCACTCACTGAAGACGTTTGTCGACTGACGCAGCCGTTGGCTGGCTTCCCAGCAAACACAAAACTTTTGTATAGCATTTATACAATGTTGTATAAATGGTATACAAATGTTTGTTGTTCGCAGTTGTATAAATGTTGTTCGCAGCTGTATAAATGTTATACTAATGTTTTGTGTTTGCTGGGTTAGCAGCTAAATGGACATCTTGCAACTACATAATATATCGTCGCCTTAGACCCTTTGGTTCTCAAAGTGACGATATGGAGATGCCATTTGTGCCAGATGTTGTAAATCACATTGTGAAATTAGCAATCCAACAATCTGTTAATATGTACAATTTCGTAAAAACATTTATTATAATTATATCATATACGAATGCATTTCTGATGATATATATATCGCAACAGTGGCAGTGTTTTGTTGGCTCAAATCTATTTTAAACGACTGTTCGCGAATGAAATATCACGGAACATGTTGGATATGGACTAAAGTAGCAACAACCTGAATTTCGTGTTCAATGCTGCTTAATGGCAGAGCAGGCAAATTAGTCACCATTACATGAAAGCACAGTAGAGAATGGCTAAATATATATATTTATATTTCAAACTGGTTACTGTACGTTGATTGTTAGCATCAGAATCAGTTCTTGTACGTTGTTAACTAATTCCCAGCTAAGATGAACATTGGCATAATGCTGTACTATTGTTGGCCTAACGTCAGCGACGCTGGCCCAACATAAGACCAGCATCGGGTCGGCGTTCCGTGCCTCTTCGGTCCTATATCCAATCCCTCTATGTTGGACGTAACCAGTTCTCTTTGTGGTTTTTCTGACCACCACATCACGCAGTCTTGAGCACTTATGAGCGTGTCAGAACGTCTCAATTCACAAGTTTGTCTGTACTAATAAGTACGGATACAGGCATACTGTGCGCCCACAGAAATATAATAGATAATTTTGATTGGCTTTTCTATTTTTGGCCGGCCTGCTGGTGTTTGGCTAATACGAGAAGCACTTGTGAAGATAAAGGAAGCTAGCTGGCGCTATATGAACCTATTAGACAGAGACCACTCGCTGCAGTACAATATTGGTATTAAAATCTGGCCCGCTTTGCCTGTGTTTCGGCGGAGGCCTTTTGTCAACTTTGAGGCACGCCAAAACAAACAGTCGTGGGAGCTGATTGTACGAGTTTGCGGATACTTGCCCCACTGCACATGCATACCAATGCGGCTAAATTAGTGAGGGGCCTCAGATCAGAGTTGTCGTGTTAGAGTGGTGGGGCCCATTGCTCGCTAGCACGGCCGCTACTCAACTTGCAACAATTACGCCGAGTTGGGCTTTTCAAGTGCACTGGACCAAGAGTTTATCCTAAAGAAGCCGACTAAGACTGGAGATTTGCTCTATTTAATTTACCTGCTAGCCTCCCAGCAACTGGCGTGTATAAGGCGAGCATCGCGCAGACATATGTAGGGGAGGAGAGCACCAGGTAAGTAGTGTGGTATTGCTTTGTTTGTACATGCGGCGTGCACGCCTCGGCTTAATTGTAGCCTCTGTACAATCTAACACGCGGCCAGCCGGGGTGGCTGCAGAACACACCAACTGGCTGCTTTGTGCAGAGGGCAAGCGCTGCCATCTTCAAGTGGCGTGTCAGTGATTATCGCTGAATAGCCAAGGAATAGTGGATCTACGATGTAGACTGTTGGATAGAGACAGTGGACCCCCTTACGTCACTGGTACCATGTTACAGAACACGAGGTGAGAGCGCGCGCACAGTACTAGGTCGCACCCCTCTGTATTACCACCACCCCAGTATCACCGAGTAACTGCCCAGTCCGCCGGGCGCTGGACCGGTCGCCGCTAGTCAATAGATTCTATCACCTACGGTAGCCACGGTCCAGACGATTTGACCCGCATAGCTTTACATGCACAGACGACCTTGATGTGTGGCAGTCTGCATGCTACAGCCATAATAAAGCTACTGTCGCATTCTGTCTAAACCAAATTCTCCTAACGCTACGTGACTAGTATTAATAAGCACATATCCCTGTGATTGAGAGTGTGACTACTTCTAGAACCAATGTTGATGACTAGTTTGGCAGTACACGCTTTATACTCAGCTGATATCGCGCGCCTTGTAATCGTTCAGACCGGAAGTGGTCTGGTAAGCGTCATTGCGTGCCGAGTTCTGCAGTGTGAGCGATAATAGAAGAAAGAACGGGTCTGTAGTGGTGTACAGATCAGTGGGCAATTCGCCGTCAGCGACTGCAGTATTAATCAGACACGCCATGGCCCTATTGCTTCATGTGTTACCAAATCTATTAGTGATTAGTGCCAAAATTAATAACCTTCCCCGATAGCCCCGCATGCTATTGTATATGGCGTGCAAAAGCAAACAGCAGTAACTGCTTACTTGTAAAGTAACCAGTCACTGCTGTTTATCTTGTCTTAGAAAGGTGCACGTCTATGCTTCAATACTTAAAAACTGCCATATAAAGTCAAAAGGCAGTATCTGCTTTATTTACAAGTAAGCAGAATACGCCTTGCTTTGCTTTACAAGTACTTGACGTCTAAGTAGTTGCTGTTATTCGTCTTTGCACTGTGGGTCTAAATCTGTAGCGAAATATGTATCCTGCTAAACCTAAATTCTGTGCAAACAAATGTTTGTGAATACGTATCAGCAGCGTTTAAATGCTTTGAAGCGGCTAACCCAGTTTTAGAGCATAAATACTGCGCTTAATTGTACGACTGTAATTAAAAAAACATTGTTTATTACTCGACCAAAGCTGGTGCGTAATGTCGATACGCTAATTGTATTATTGATGTTTTGCGTATATCATGTATAGTGTGGCATGGGTGTTACACTATTATATATACATTTAACAGGCTAAGAAGCCATGTGGAAGGTATAACAAACGGGTTACTATTCAAACTATAGCTAATACTTATTACTCAATGACATGAATTATATGTTGTCAAATTAAATATTTTAGTGCGTTGCCAAGTGGACAATCGGGTACGTCAAACTACTACCACGTTGCTGACTTAGGCCGAAGATCCTCGCGTTTAGGTGGAACGTTGGCGTAGATTGCTCACTGCATGGCGTAACTGTAGGCCTATATTATAATTGCCTGCTCTACTGTAATACCTACTATAATTTATAGCACGAGATTAATGAATAATCAATACAAGTGGACGATCTTTACTTATGATATCTTCACGAACTGAACATGTGCAGTTTATCTTAAATTTATTTTAATTGATATCTCTTTCGTTCTTCTTCTGAACGTGACGACATATCCGCAGTCGCAACCACTCTCTTCTTTCCGAAAAAGCTATTCACCCAATGCTGGTTGAATGTTGGGCCAGCGTCGTAGATGGTGGTCTAACGTTGAACATTGGGTGAGCGTCTTG
The DNA here is from genome assembly GCA_964017125.1 of Flabesymbios commensalis. Lineage (NCBI taxonomy): Eukaryota > Metazoa > Annelida > Polychaeta > Terebellida > Flabelligeridae > Flabesymbios > Flabesymbios commensalis. The sequence goes on along the minus strand of OZ024909.1, from coordinate 63,879,887 downwards.
TGTTTGGTACGTTACAGAATATTTTCCGTGCGATGTTATTGGCAGTTAGGTCCATCATTGTCTCCACAGATTAGAATGGATTCTAAAACCTTTTGTTCTGAGATCTACATATATTAGAGTAGTCATATTTGTGTCTGTATGTATGATCAAGAACTTTATATATAACGTTATTGGTATGATGTACAGCAAACATATATGAAGTTTATTCGATCAGCATGTTTAGTAATGAGAGATTATCCAGGTTACATTTAAGTGATAAATCTAATCGTGAATGATTAGTTCGGACAGGCGTCATTTTGATCGTGATCGTTGCCCATTCACCACATACGTTGTCTCAACGATATCCTAGATGGCTGTGAATGGGTGGATTTCTTTTTCTTGAGGTCTGTATATAATGGTATATTTTCCATAATCGGAGAGCATGGATGTTTTTATAATCTATTCACAGCAGACACCACACATTGAACCAATGTTGGTTTAATGTTGTACCAGCGTCTTCGCCGCCAGCGCAACATTAAGCCACCATTGATTCAACGTCTCATGATCATAATCAGAGTATCTCCAGCAGACCGTGCTCGGGAAATATCACGCTTAAAAACACAATGTGTTGTCTTAGTATCGAAACGACATATTTAACGTTGGGCAGGCGTTTAGCCAACAGGCGTGTACCTTCAGACCGTGAAATTATGCCGTGAATTATATATGGGTATTTCCTTGGAAACGCAGTATTTCGATCTGTCAAGATGAACAGATTAGTTAGGGTGATATTGACCAATTTAGGTAAGCAGCATGTATTAGTTTGTCCCTGTCACGACAAGCCGGTAATACCAGTAACTAGACATAATGGTCTACTCTAGAGCACACACACCCTGCTACTGGAGAGACTGAGTATCCTCATTAACAGAACTTCCCTGGCTGCATGAATACTGGTACTTGTCACAAAATTCTAGTTTGAAATGTCAGGAGTATTTTAGTGAATCACGCCGGGAGCTTGTACATTTTGGATATTCAGTATACGTGACATAACGAGAAAGCCCATTCTTTTTACAAAGAGCAGATACGAAAGCCCACTCTTTTTTCAAAGGGCAGATACGTGAATTATGCAAATGTTAAGATACATCGCGATATTACCATACTGTTCTACAAAGCTAAATAGAAGTAAATGCTTATTTGTTAAGTAAGCAGCCACTTCTGTATGACTTTGCACATCCACATAAATGCTGCCATACGAAACCAAAAAACAGTAACTGCTTACTTTAGAAGTAAGCAGTTACTGCCGTTTTGCTTTGCAGAGCATCATACTCGTATATTAACAGCTCACCTATGATTACATGGTCCGTGTGACTCTTAAAGCTGTTGCTGATAATTGGCTTGAGGGTGAAGATAATTAATTAATTATTAGTGTTTACCCGCCGTTTGACCTTTTTTTCTGGAGGATATAATTATATTTCCTGTCTCGTTTCTTTATTCTACCGCGTGGTCTTATCAACAATGCTTGACTAAAGATGTTGGCAAATAACGTTTTTTTGTTATATAGGTATCTCAGCGAATAATAGGTTTGACATTTTAACCCTTGAAGCGCTGAACTATTTTTATCTGAACCAAGATAACAAATGTTTTTTTGAAATTATCATAAATGTCTTGGTTACATGTAGCTCTTTTCGCTTAATTTGAGCACCTATGTTATGAGTCTATCGCCAATATAAATATTTTACTCCTTTCGTGCGGCGATCCACTTTAGACGTCAGAATATGACGTCTACAGACGTCAGATTCTGACGTATAAAGTCTGTCCTCGCGCTGAAAGAGTTCGCCCAACATATGTGAACGCCTGTTCTTAGGTGGAGTTATTGTACAGATCGAGAGAAAAACGAGAAGCATTCAATGTATCGATGTATCATGTCAAATTATTATGTTGTACAATGAGAACTTGAGTGTTTGTTTGCTCCATATTAACTATGTTGACACAACTACATCATTATTTACTCTTTGTCACCCATTTTTTCGTCTTCAGCATATATAGCAACTACATCGTAATTACAGTGTAGATCTTAATTTCACTATACTAGTATATCAGTCTATACTATATCATGATGATCATAGTGACTATTAGCTCATTACACACACATAACGTGGTGTTGAAAATATGTATATAAGACTGTATGTATATAAGCCCCTTATATAGGAGCCAGTCTTCTAGTTGAAATGAATAGCCTGGTTGTTTAATTGCTAATCAATCGTTTGATGTTAGGTATATTAGCATTTAGATGTCATCTAAAGACCTGGAAAGGTATCTTGAGACATCAGTGAAACAGGTGTGATAATTAGGTGCAAATATTAGGTGATATTTTTTTGTTTCTAAACAATGCTTTAGTGTTCTTGGTTTATTTAAACACGCCACAGACAGTGTAATGTTTGGCAGTTTTTTCTCTTGTCACCGCGGCGGGCGTCTGCGCAATTATTTGATGGACAGCCTATGAAATTAGACGTGACAATTAAACCATCTAGTAACGCGGGCCATAATTGGTGAATACCACCTGTGTGGTTTCTTGGGACCCGTAGAATCCAGCGCAAGTAGCAAACTTTGTGACCTGTCAAAGGGGTGTGGATTGTCCACAAAGGAGGGGAGTACATTGTCCGAATGATCGATAAGGATCTGATATTATAACTGTGGATCAGTGGAGGACTCTGTTGGTGTGTGGCTGGTTAGGGCGGTGCCCTCCGCGCCGAGAGTGTGGACTACAAACATATTGTTCCTGTGCTGCGGTGCGTGAAATGAATACGACCTGCGCTGTCTGGGCTCTGTACAAACACGCGGCCCCATTACACCTAGCCCCTCATTTATATGCATATTTACACGCACACTATTCTAATCAAAGTTACCTGACATCCTACACTCGAGAATGGCAGGATGGGAGGGCGTGGATTGCCGCGAAAGCACCATCCTTCGTGGATCAGTGCCACGGCTTGATGCATTATCCACCTGTTGGATGTCGTCGCGGAGTCGCAGGTTGACGGCTTCGCCGTCATCTTGCGACTCCGCGACGACATCCACGCAAAAACAAATCACCGCGCTTAAGAAACGAACATGTTTAACCAGACGCTCGAATTTGGAATGCTCAGCCAAGCCTGACAATTATATTGGTATAATAGGTTCTTTGCATGACTGTACTTGTATGGCATTTACATAATCTGGCCTTATAGGTCTAATGGTTGACAGGCCAGTGGGAAAATGGTCAGGCTCATTATACGCCTGTTCCTAAGTAAATACACACCGTCATATCTGATCATGGCCACATATAAGTACATGTTTCAAATGTATTGCTGAGGAATCATTCATTTCATACCGCTCATATTTTATTACTTTATTAATAAATCTTTGTTGCTGAATATTGTCTGAAAAACTTTTTTGTTTCGATTGTGGATTGAACTAAAATACTCTAATGAGGTCTGTTTCGGATATATTTTAATCCACTTTGATACAGTCAAGTATAATGATCGGTTAATGCAACGAGAGAGTCATTTGCCGCTAGTCATAATATTTAATCCGATATTGACCATGTTGACCACATGGAGGGTTTTCAGTGCAGGTGGGCCCACAGACAAACGTGCATATTCAGGACGACGTAGCTGCGCTAAATACTGGGGACAAATGAAATATATCATACTACTTCACCCGTGTTCACTCAGCACAATAATTATTGTAGTCATATCCAGCCATTCTGCTACCAGCGTTAACTCAATGCTGGGCCATCGTCGAAGACGATGGCCCAGCATTGAGTTAACGTTGGCCCAGTGTGTCGTATTAGTGAGTGAGAGAAGAAGACGTATATTCTGCATTGGTAATGGTGTTTATGTTTTTGTAGCCATGCGATCACACGTAATTACACCGTGTTAGGAAACTAAATAGGATTTCAATCAATTCGCCCCCGGCCTGAGATCACAACAGTAATATATACATTATCTTCCTTGTCACGATGGGAAACAAACATGCACACAGGAAAATAAGACATCTATTTATTTACACGATTGTCTGATGTTTATTTTCTATGAATGATCACTCCAAGTTGTGCATTTTAAGTTGGCAGGATATTCTAAGTTTTGCAGAATTGTCAAATTTGTCGATTTATAATTCCTCGCATTTTCAGTGAAGCAGACATTATGGTCTGTTTTATATGGCCGAACTCGAATAAAAAAATACGTCAATTCATGATTCAAACCCTACATGAGAAGATTTAGCCAGCTTAGATTAACCATTGTAGCGTTATATTAGTTTTTTTTATCCACTTTAAGTTGTGATAAAAAAATTGTTATTTCAATCCCTGATTGTATCACTCTTACACTCCTAACAGTAATCAGGTAGTATTTAGCACCCATTCAAATATTGTTAATGCAATTTCCACTCTAATCATGCTAATTGACGAAGATTTTCAATTTTTGAAAAAATAGCCATTTCAGATATTCAATTACTTGATTAACATGATTAAGTTTATGTCTCTAATTAAGTTATCAATTCAAGTGCAGAACACACAATAATTTTTGGTTCAAAATTTCTCAATCAGCTGATAGTGGTCATAGAAGTATAACTGTATAAGAAGTGGTGTGTACTGTGTAATCACCAAACACAATATACTGATTATAATGATGTTGCCTGAATGTTGGGCCACCGTCTGTGGCGTTGTCCTAACATTCAACCAACATTGAACAATGCATTGTTGTATGTAGCCCGTGAGGAGTTTGATTTTGAGGTTTATGTTTTGTCTGTTTTAGATGTGGAGCAAGAAGAGCAGCAGCAGGTGAACAGTGTTCAGTCCATGCCTTCCAACTTCCCCCTACATCCCGAAAATGACAAAGGTGGGTAAATTAACAGCACACAAACTTGTGTCAAATGAATCTACAGAATATTAACTTACTTAAATCTATTCTTCACATGAGAAGTTCTTAGATTGTGGGAACAAAATCTACAGCATGACCAAGAACAAATATGCATAAAAATAACAATGGTAATCTGGTATTTTTTATTATGTATGAAGATCCGTTACTCTTTTATCAAGTCTTATACTGTATAGCATATATTATATATTATATTTAAATAGTACTAGCCCATCACCTAATTTTAGCTAAATTCAAACCTTTCCAGGCGCATCAATAGTCATTCAATTTTATCTTTGATTCTACGAGCTCTTATATTGTACAGATCGCGGATTCCTTGTAACAAACACGAGACGTTGCTTCATTGCTTATTCGATGTTGGTTAACCGTTTGCGACGCTAGTCCCAACATTCACCCAACAATGGTTCTCGTGTTTGCTACTTTTTGTTCACTCCATTGTCTGATGAAAAATATTGTTGAAAATTCTTGGTTTGAAGAAGGAATCTGATCTATTATGACTAATTTTTAAGATTACTTGGTCAAGTTCAAATTCATTTATTCATGCTCCAGGTACATTTATTACATCTGTTGAAATGTTTTTTTTTTTATAATGGATGCAATGGAGGCCCGGCTTTGGTGAGATGTAGATATAGTAAGACGGTAGTTGGATCAATGTTTGGGTTTAGAGACATGGTAGCATCCCAGCAGATACAAGACGTTGAATAAATGCTGGTTTCATGTTGGTCCACCGTCTACGACGTTGGACCAACATGAAACCAACATTGATTCAACGACTTGTGTCCGTTGGGTTATATATATACTGTGAATCAGCAGAACAGTGGGATGATGAGCCACCTAGCGAGTATTGATGGAGCTAGCTGTAGTGATGCGCTCTGGTGAGCGCCTTTCACCCGTCCCCGATGCGAATCTCAAAAAATACTGCCCTTAAAATTACCCCTGCCTGATCACACACCTACTCGAAGGTGACCTAAAACCCGTTCATTCATTCATTCACAAACCAAACACAAGACGTTGAACCAATGTTGGGTTATTGTTGAACCGTCGATAAACAAGCCAACAATAACCTAACATTGTTTCAACGTATTTTGTTTGCTGGGAACGGTGGCTCACTCTTTGTACCAACTGCTCAAACGTCCACTCATCATTAGGTAAACGACTGGTTAAAATGTTTCCGTTTTAAAGATCCTGTAACAGTATAATCCCAATTAACACGAGGCATTGACTCAATGTTGTTTTAATGTTGGCACGCCGTCTTCGACGTCGGCCCAACATTAAAACAATCTAGGGTCAATATTATTGTCGACATCACCATGATCACGTACACCCTTGTGTTATGTCTTGTAAATTCAAACTGCTGTAACTGCTTACTTGTCAAGTAAGCAGTTACTGCTGTTTGAATTTGCACGACAGGGTTATGTCAGTTTAGCTACCATTAAGTGCAATAGATTATTTCTTTTATTTCTCGCGTACTACATCACGACTTATCAGTAGTAGCTTACGTCATGTGCCGTGTGATAATAAAATAATTAAAATTCATACCAATGTTATTTGAAATGGGACCACACCTCAAAAAACTTACCCATGTAATTGGTAAACATTATTATAACGAATCGGTAGTGATTATTCAGTGCCACCGAAGTAATTAGGTTACAGTACACCACTACACCACACATCGTAATCTGAAACCGGCCTAGATTCTACATCTCAACCTAGACTGCAATTAAAATACGATATCGCCAAAATAGATCCAATACGTTTGGTAGTCGTGAACAGGTGAAGCGATCATGTACATTATAAACAGATAAATGACAGTATTGCAATATACTGTAATTCATTTCAGTTTAATTCTAATCCTGCTGAGTTAATTTATTTACATTTTCTCCCACTTGAGTTCGTGGCTCGCTACCGCGACCCACAACCTCAAGCGGGAGGAAATTACTCGTATTTGTTTAATTCAAGATCTATCCTTTGCAAATCCTGATGTTTAAACACACATTTTTTTCCCAATATCAGTGATTTGGTCGACAAATAAGACAAATTAAAAACGATAATAGTGGGGTAATGTGTGTGTATTATAAATGCTGTCTTTGGAACGTTAAACTTTCGCTATACCAGCAGGCTGGCACGCTATCACTAGTGATGAGTCATGCAACAAGATAGCTTAACGTGATAGACAAAAAAACGAATGTCCTGGACTCACATATACAGAAACACACCCACAGTCATCTAAGATTGATAAATAGAATATACACTGGTCTCGTCATCACTCACCGTTTCCAGAAAACAAGAGAAAACAGATAGAATATATAAATGTAAGCTACATAAATTATCAGGCAAATTGGCCCAGCAAATGACAGACGATGACCCAGTGCCGGTTTACTGCTGGGCCATCATCGCAGACGTTGGCCCAACAGTAAAGCAGAATTTTGCGAAAGACTTGTGTTTGCTACAATTTCCACAAAATAGAAGAACAATGCAACAAAATAGAGGAACAATAAACTAGAATGCGATTTTCATGATCATATTGCCCATAAACATGATAAATAATCCCATATATTGAATCATGCAAATCTTTATTATTTGATATTTATATTTATTACATTTTCAGGTATTTTAATTCGTAAATTCTATTCACTATACATTGTTACTATGGCATGTTACTTCTGGTTGAGTGATGGCTTGCTTTTCATATGGCGGTCAACATATCTCTCTCATGCCGTAAAGACGCACCAGGCGAATTAGCGGATTGTTTCAATTACCAGCGGTCATAGTGCTCTTATTCTTTGTTCGTGGTGTATTGGATTTTCCCGTAGAAATAGAAAAATCGTTTTTTTTGCTAGAGATTGATAGATAATTCATTTTCATGGGACATGGGGCCAAACGGAGCACAAATAATGCCGAGGCATAAATAAATGACAGAACTAATCTAGAAAAGCATCCCAATTCCACAGAGAAGGGGGTAGGTGGTCTGTATTGGGTAATATCTTGAGTGACTTGTTCACTACGTGGATACTGTTTCACGATCAAAATAATATCTTGATTCCAACCAAATCTGGGAATGGAAATATCATAGCTTTGCAATCTAAATGTGATTTTGTGCTCTGTTGTTTGCGTAATCGGTATGTAATTCGAATTTTGATGAAAAGTACATTATTTTAGAATTAGATATGTATTTAAAATCGTTATACATCTTTTTCAAAATATCTTGTGCTATTACGTGACACAGTTTGTGATATTTGATAGAATAATATTACTGAAGTACCTGGGCTTGACATTTGTTTAATTATTATGACATTAATCACGCCATCAACAAACTCAGATTGAGAAGTGTGGCCTTCTCACATGTCCTATTTGTTTTCCTTCTAATGCACGAACTCATTAGAGGTTATAATAAATATCAAAGTTATTAGCGACAAAATTCGTAACGTGAAAATTTGTTTTTAACTTTTATCAAATTAGGCCTAGAATTGTTCTTTGTTTTACACGTGTTAGAGTTAAATCCGAGATATTATCTGATTATAGATGAGGGGGGGATTATAGATTCTTTCAGTGCGGGGACCGACTTCAGACGTCATATTCCGACGCCTATAGGCGTCAGAATCTGACGTCTAATGTCGATCCCCGCACTGTAAATATACAATATTTATTATGGCCGTAGACCCATGACAGAGGTATTCAAATGAAACAGAAAGAGCTAGCAAAGACATTTATGATGATTTCAAATTGAAAAAACCTTGGTTTATATAGAAATATTTCATCGCTTCAACTGTTATGAGTAATGTGGCAGCACTGTATCTTGTGGGTGACCGTGGCCACTGTAAGATCTATCTGCACCACAGTCAGTGGCTGGCACGCGGGGTAGGCAACCAACATGAAAAGGAGATGCATCAAAATGATCCGCGACCAGCAAGTCCTTTCCCGAGAAAGAAAAAAATGTCTCCCAAGGGTCCAAAGACAAATGGTTGCGAGTTGGGCAGCTACTACAGGGCGTGCTTTGGTCTTTGGTCTCATAACCGGGGTCCCCGCAATCGCAAGACGTATGCTGAGCGTTGGCCATCGCTATTCGACGCTGGCCCAACGCTCAGAAAACGTCTGGAGGTTTCGCAGTGACAGCCTCTCCGTCAGGCCAAATGAGGGTCGCCCACCATTTGCAAAATCAGCCCCAAATTACCCAACTTGTGAAAGATTTATGCGTCGGATAATGTGTCATAGTGGTGTGCCGTGGTCTGTTTGTACCTTTCATTAGTCTAATGCAGACAAATTAGAGGGAGAGGACGTCATAGGACGAGGGAATGCCTCCTGGTAGAGAGGATCCCGAAGACGCCGACTGACACAAAGTCCCCACACTCAAAGGACACTCTTATCCAGATATCCCGTCAACCTATCTGTTACATATTCACATTGACCCCCACGGCTATGGCGTGTTGTACCACAATTTCAACATGTTCCATTTATTGTATTCGTATTCCATACAAATAACTTTCTTTTTGTTCTAATGAACATGATGAAATGGACCATTTAAATATAATATATTGATTTAAATAAATCTTTGTTTTTGGTGGTGTGCGTACAGTAATTTCTATTTCTCTACATGATTTTTTTGCATCTACTAGGTTATCTTGGTAATTGTATACCGGTTCCTTCGTAATGAAACCATGGTATTAACAGGGGGTATACTATTACTGCAGCCAATTTACTGATTCTGGGTTACATTTTGTAAATTTGTAACTTAGAATCCTTAGAATCCCTAAGAACAGTCGGGTTACCTTTATGATTTTTTGTCTGGCGTTTGACCGATTATTTTACGTTGTTACTAATCGTCCCTCATAATGCAGTTTTCTTCTTCTCAAACCAGATCTAGACCATAATGACCTAGTGTCGGTGAATGCTACTGCATAATTAACTACAACTACCTAGCTATAATCTACATGAAATACTGCCTGTATTTTATCAGATTATTTTCATGTCGGGTTTTAGACTCGCCACATACAAGATAAAGCCTCTGAAGAACTTGGTGGTGTAAAAGGCCACCACTGGGGCAGAATGGCACCACAAGGATGGGCACGCAGGAGCAAAGTGCTATGACGTTCGGCGCAAAATTGATGTAGAGGGCCCGAAGCAAAAGTTGCCGGCCCAACTAATTACGATGGATGGGCACCTTCCATTTTGCAGATTGTCCCGATGCCGACCGCTCATTAGTTTTACAAGTCTCGCTGTCTGGCCATGCCAAATACCTACGCTGTTAGGTCGATAATTCACCTTTTTCTGTCCCCCTTTACAATCCCTCCCTTCCCAGGAAACACGGGAACCGTTGTTGATTTAATGTTGGGCCAGCGTCTGCGACGCTGGCCCAACATTAAATCGACATTGGTTTAACGGCTCCTGCTTGCAGGGTGCCTGGCATGACAGGTCGTTGAGCAGGTCGACCACTCTCAAATTATCTCCCAATTTCTCGGTATCCTCTCAATTTCTGTTGTTTTAGTCGACGTATTGCAGGATTGGTCAGCAATGGCTACACAGCCGGAACGCGACGTTCACTCAAGGTTGGTTTGATGCTGGGCCAGCGTCGCAGACGTTGGACAAACATTAAGGCAAAACTGGTATCAGGTCCAGGGGTGTAACGCCGTGTCTGCAGCATTGCTAACATACACAGAAAGAGCTGGGGATTTAAACAAACCACACCCAACACTATAAATTTAATTGTAGATATATTTCATAATATATCAAATAGTAAATAATAATAATAATAAATTTTCATGGCGCATAAATTATTGGTGATCCGAGCACAGAGGCGCGACAAACATATCGTAATCTGACTCATAGCTCCAAAATCGGACATTGTGATAATTTCGTCATAGAGCAATCAGTTCTTGTAATTCTAGGTTTCTAGGCTGTAATTTGTATAATTAGTATTTACAGCTTCAATCAAATTAAAGTATGAATTTTACTAGCTCTTAATTTGTGGGATCATCAAACCTAACTGATATGATCAAAATGTGATAATTCTCTTTTTATATGCTTTGAGATTATTCAAATCTTAAACTGTTCAACTGGTATTGTTTTGTCTTAATTACCAAAAATACATTACGATTAATATAATGTGAACTTATTCGATTCAGATTTGTTTTCACAGTCGTTTGAACACGTTGGTCAAATGGTTGTTTATCAGGTTGAGATAATTCGTATCAACTCTAAATTATGAACTGTTCTCATCATTGCCTGATTCTAGTGTCCTAGAATCATCAGCTGAAAGCAAATCTATTTTGTCTGCAGCCACCATTGTTACGGGTATCGTAGGACCTATTGTCAATTATCATGATTATCTGTTTAATTTAATTTCAGACTCAAAGAATTGTTAGACTTAGAAACACCAATGAATTGAGTGTTAATTAATTAACGTGGTATTCAGTAAATACATTCAAGTTGATATTTAAGTTTTAGTAGCCGCTTAAGAGCAAAGATTAATTTCTGTTCATTTTAAATTAATTGTACTCCATTCTTATTGTTCACCATATAACATGTCTAGTGTTCTATTACAAAGTAGTTTAATTAACAGACCTTCTTTCTTTAGTTTTTCAATATAATACATAATTATTATATATAAATATAGTCTGCATGCTTAATTTATTCCAAGAAAACAACAGGCTGCAAAATTATGTAATGTACTTTTTACCAGCTGTCTTTATCAATAATCTCACACCTTGAGTCGGCATCTACCTCGGTCGTTTTTAGGCAATTAGGAAGGCCATTTTAATTTTATTGGGCCTGTTTGAAAGGTCGGCCATTTTAAAAGTGCCACTATCCTTTTTGTTTGAGGTAATTAAATGGGTGTTAGGTGACAACGTTGCTAAATTAGGTTTAAGTGGAGTGTTATGTTGGGTTAATGCTGGCCCAGCGTCTTCTACGCTGGTCCAACATTACCCCAACATTGGCTCAATGTTTCGTGGGGGGTATTGTATCATCAGATATTTGAATAAAAGTCGGCCGTGGGCCGCCTACACAAGAATTACGTCATAAGTCCCATTACCAATGAGATTACGATGACGGTTTACAGTTGCTGTCTTGTCCTTTCTGGCATTAAGAGCTCTCCACCCCCGACATTTTGAACTCCAGAAACTAATATAATTCCTGTTTTTAACCGATTGTTTATTGATAATTGTGACAAGTATATTTCAGACGATTTTTTAAAACTAACTTACAATCTGTGGGTCTGACATTTAATAAATATGATAACACTTTTTCATCTAGTATTAATTGTACGGTACCATTACCCTAAATGTTATTAATAGATACCTCTGATTAAGATTCTTTATAAATAAGAAGTTAGTTCAAAATTAAATGTAATATTTTGATCAATGCTATAAAGCACATCACTCTAAATTCTGATTTAATTCTGCGACAGGGATTTTGTGAGATTGATGTTCCTCATCTCTGGGAGGTCAAAGGTGTCTGGACTTGGTCACCTTCAATTAGCCAGGAAGGGAACTACGCCTGATGTTACAAACCCAATTGTCCTTCTTACGAGAACCCCTCATTAAAACTGGCCGGCTAGACAATACCCCCGCGAGGGGGGTACTTCAGGTCCGCTCGTCTTTACTCGCTCTGTTGCTCTCAATCACGCGGGGGGGGGGGGGGGGAGATCGTGACACTTTACAGGCAAGAAGCCTCTCTGCAATAATTAGTCTTTCATAATAATCTTCCCCTGTTAATTATTACATTGCTTCATCAATTAAATAATTAACAGTGTAAGATTATTGTAATTTTCCGTTTTTTATCTGTTTTTAAAAGCTGAAAAAAATAATTGTTTTTGTCTGATTAACGCATATAAATCAACATAACAGTTATGTTGAAACAAGCCTGTTGCTGGCAAAGCAATTATGCTCATACTTTTAATGACTTGACATTCTAGTTACTGAAGGATTGTGATGCTGCTCCATATGAAACTCATTGTGTAGCAAATTATGTATATCCCTTTTTGCGATCGCATATTGTATTTTAGGTATACCGTATTTAAAAGTGATTAAACCGATCTGCTTTAAGATAACTACATATCGCAGGTGGTTTTATATCGAGTTTTCGCCGAACTTCTCTCCATATCCGTGTTTGACAATTAAGTGAAAGGAAAGTCTAAAAGTAAAGAAGCTTACGTTTCTCAAATTTGATTGATGCATAAAGGCTGGTGAATTTTGTGAGTCCACACCTACAGACGTTTGACCTTTATTGCCAGTTGTATGTAAAGACTCCGCTCACCTGGCTAAGACATTAGCCCATGGTGTGTGTCAGGTCGATGGGGCGACAAGGGTGCGACATTGCTGCAAAACAAAAGCAGGCCGTCAAACTGGTTGACATGGGGTGAAAACCAAGCTGTGGCCACCATTGTTATGTGTTGGAGTTGTGATGAGGCGCGCTGCTCTCACTCACTCACTCGTCAGGGGCTTTGTTCTTGACCCTTCTCGTGCTAGAGTGTGTGTTAGAATTTTTCATCATTTGAAGCTGGAATTGCTAACGCAATTTCCAGCTTTAATGACGAAAAATATTTGTGTTTTTGAAAAGTAGACATTCAAATTTAATCATGTGATTAACTGAGCGTAAATGTTACGCATGTAATTAAAAATTACTAACACGGATTCTCGCGCTGTCCAAGTATTTTCGTCATTTGCAGCTGGCATTGCTAACGCAATTTACAGCTTCAAATGGCGAATAATAGTTGTGTTTTATTGAAAAATACAAATTTAATCATGCGAATAACCAAGGGTCTATGCTATACATGTAATTCAAAATTACTAGTTAACAGGAATTTAAATATTTTGAAACCTAAATCATTGTCTTTTAACCAGACATGTGTTTCAAAGTATTTAAACTTTATTTTACCACAAACTTTTAGATCAATTTCAATGACATTTCATTTGATTTGGAACGTATACGGCTCTAGCAGGATAAGGGTTAACCCTTGCATTCCAATCACCACTATACCTGCGTGCGCGCTTATACCCAGCCTTATCTTATTAACATATCAAATAACTGTCATTCGCAGTGAATTCAAGTTTTATCAGCGTGTGTTTGGTATGCAGGTGAACATATATGAGTAATTTTCACCCACTTGAAGTTGTGGATCGCGGTAGCGAGACACAACTTCAAGTGGGTGAAAATTTAAATAAAATAACTAGGCGGGATGACTGTTTAGTTTATGCAAATAGGAAGAAATGGCATGAATAGTACGGATTGTTTTATGCAAAGACACGGGATACCGTATATTTTCAATAGCATTCTGGGCACTAAAGGGTGTGCCAATGAGAACGGGTGATTACCCAGGGCTAAGACACCTTGCGTAAGCTGGGGTAATTAGGAGGGGGTGATATTACGCCGTCAGGGTGGGGGTAGGGGGCACATCGCTCATAGATTGTACTCACCCCCCCACCCCCCTGCACCACCGCTAGCTATATCCCCCAGTGTGGTGTGGTTTAACTTTAGATTGATTAGAGTTGCGGGGCGAGGCATTTGTTGATTAGAGCTCTGTATGTCTATACACCTCCGCCATTCCATATGAGTTCTACGGTCGTACACGGAATATCATCACCAGAGCGCTTCGCGGCATTTTCGCCCAAACGTGAGTTTCTGTTTATTTTGCTGCCATAGTTTTTGTCATCGATTCCTCGTCCTTAGCCGGAATCAATTGATTACATAAATAGTTGATCGACTAACTCACAGGTCTGTTTGCCGTCGCCCGTAAGAACAATGCGGCACGGCTACCTATTCATAATTGACCAGAATTCTCTCGCGCCGCATCGCTGTGGCGGCGGGCATCGGCATGTTTTCAGCATTTCATGCTGAAAACATGCCGATGCCCCGCCGCCGCACGCGGCTATATATAATAGAGAGGCAGTGGTGAATTATAAATTATTATAATTGTTAGATGAGTATTGTTTGATGGATACACCAGGATCACTGACACGTGGATTGATGTAGGTAATAGCACTGTGTCCCTGTTTAGCGTGTCAACGAGTCAGTCCACATGAAGCTGTTGACTAAGCGCCAGTGTACGCTGACTCAGATAGGCGTACACGAGCGTGACTTAGGTTTAGGTCAGGAGCAGATCGAATTTCAATATAGTTAATGAGATCATGAGCAGCAGGATGTAAATTGAGGGGAGATTGGGAGATTACGGCATGGTTTGTCATCGTTTGATTCCTGTTATCGTGAGTCAGGTAGGTCCATACTATGGGTACTCGTTCTATATTTCAGCACCGGGACCGAATTTAGACGTCAGATTCTGACGTCTATAGACGTCAGAATCTGACGTCTAAAGTCGGTCCCCGCACTGAAAGAGTAAAATATTTTTAATGGCTGTAGACCCATAACATACGTATTTAAATGAAGCAGAAAGAGCTGAAAGTCGGTCCCCGCACTGAAAGAGTAAAATATTTTTAATGGCTGTAGACCCATAACATACGTATTTAAATGAAGCAGAAAGAGCTGACTAAGACAGTTATGATTATTTTAAATTGAAATAAATCCCCCATGCATGGTTTATACAAAAAGATTTCAACGCTTTATAGGTTAAGATAATTATGTATTGATTATCTATACATGGAAGATCTGGTCCTCCATCATGTTTCTGCTTCGAACGCAACACAACTGAATCGTAAGATCATCATATCAACACAAATTGTCAAAATGGCCCGTTTTAAAAATGCTCCCACGCGATAAATAACTGATAGAATGTTTCGAAATCAATTCAGTGTATGCATAAATTGTCATCAAAATATATCAGTGCTTGCACCCGGAACACGTTGTGGCGGGTGGCTAACTAAAATTATGTTGTCCAACTCCTTCATTAATTAATTGTTATCAGCTAATAGCGCAAATCAGAAAATTAAATGTTATCAGTCTATGGAACAGAGCAGGGAAGTTTTCAGCGCGTATACTTCTAGTTATTCATATGTTACAAGACCATCAATCTCATTAGTTCAATAACCAGTTAACAACCATGGGGTTGTACTGTGAAAGTTCCTTGCGATGCTACAATCTACTTTAGTACGTTTAGTTGTTGAGCTATAAACGCCAGCGGCTCTATTTGCACGCCAATAGTGACAATGATGCCATTATTTTCTGAACTTAGGCCTATGTCTTATTAAGAGCAGACATGCCTTTTGTTCCACGTGTCATCACCGAAATATAGTTGAATTGAAATAATTCTCGTTTTTTGGATAACAAAAATTAGCGTTGTTTTCACATATTTAAGTTGAACGTGACTGGTTCCTTCTCATTTATTTCTAAGTAATATTTGAAATCATACCTCCTAATTATCTGGGTGAGACATCAGATTATAGCCATACATTAACCCCCTCTGGTGAATGGCGGCGATTTAATAACTAACCTCTCCGTATAAAAACGCGACATCGATCCAATGTTGTTTGATAGTTGGACCACCGTCTACGACGGTGGCCCAACTATAAAACAACATGGTTTAATATTGCTGGTAACAGAGATCCCGATACAACGCTGGTCAAACCTTGTGTGATATTCGGCTAAGTTTGTAGCTTTGAATCACTTATTAGATTCACTGGTGTGGCCGCCACGCCTCACTGCACCTGATATTAACAGGGGCGTCACGCTCCATTCGCCTCTCAGTCATATACAATTCATAAGCGTTCTCAACCTATGTGAAGTGTTTTTGCTGGGCGACGTATCGCCGCACCGCCCAAAGCCAACAGCTACATATAAGCGGATGCTCTGAAACAAATATGAGCCACCTATTAAATCCTATAACTGTACTTACGTAACCCACTAGCTCCCAAGGTTTTACTGTCGCATTTTTTACTCATCTCAAGGTGAATGAAAAGTCCTTAGCATACCAAATTATGATTTCTAAAAATAGAGCTCGAGACGTCTTTATTCTATTTAATTATACCATTTTTCATTAAATTAATTGTATCTAAAATTTTTCACTTGGATCTATAAATGTGTACTGAGCTCCTCAGAGTTAAGGTATACATTATTCAGATACGTCCGGTTCACCCTGTATTATTTATTTACCTGGATTAGGATGGCAGCTTTCCTGGTGCTAAGAAAACTCGTCTTTTCCACAACTTGTGTATTTCTAACCGTTAATAATTAATGAACTGGCCGTGTCTGTGTAGACTGTGTAGGAGACCATGACGTTATATTATCAGTATTTGTTTGTATTATTGCCTAAAACGCTCACTTATATAATTTATATTTTCACCGACTTGGAAGTTGTGTCTCGCTACCGCGATTCACAACTTCAATTCGGTGAAAATTCCTCCTATTTAGTCTAGTCATTTTCAATTTTGCTCATTATCCCCAGCCGTTATTTCGTATGCGACTTTAAGTGATTAAGAACTAATATGGTAGCGTAAGGCCATTACAGGGTTAAAAATTAATGCTTATTCTAGGGCTAAGTGTAAAAAATAGGGTTTTGTCCGTGGGCGGCTTAAAAAAATGATCGTGGAAAGAGCATAATATCCCAGTCAATTATATTTATATAGGATTATGTTTCTCGTTCATTAAGATTCACCTTTCATTTCGTGTCTCAACACATCTATTTTTAATGCGTAATGTAATAAATGTTACATTTATCATGGTTATTTCTCGTCGATAAAAAAGGAGCAGGTATGAATGCTAAATATTCACCAGGTGGCCGCTTACGGCGACACCTGGTGATTAAGCTATTACCATCTACAATAACAGTTTCTAACGCGCATTTTCTAAAGGAGTCTGCGGAACTTTTGCGTTATCAATGATAATGGTCATGACGTGTGTTCACAAAAATATCTCATTATGTTAAATAGTAAATATCGGCTTGCAGGTGGATGGAAACGTACTGATTTTATGATACTCTCAAGTAAAATAATTTGTCGCCTTGGAGTTAGAAGGTGCTAAACTGCCACTTTACAAGTGGCAGTTTTGCACATTCTAACTCCAAGGGGAGTAACAATTATTCTAAGCAGCTCCGGGTGCCAGGAGAGTTAAATGGGGTAGACTAGCTCAGGCTGTCCAATGAACCTGAACAGACGGACTAGGTGCATTGGGCTTCCCAAGCTCGCCTGCGCGCTTCCAAACTCTCCTGAAAACTTAAACACTCTCAAACGATGTGTCTAAACTGCATGGATAATGTTGACGCACCTGACAAAGGATTGACGCCGGTAGGCCTAATAAGCTAAAGGTCGTAATATTTCTAAATAGTGGATGTTCTTTGTGCGGCAGGAGGGGGGTGGTGGGTGTCATGTGAACTCGTGATTGGCCAGTCATTGGGCGCCGTGACGATATGAGACGCCGCTGTCACGACGTGATAATGTGCAAGGAATAGTTTAATTAGATGAGCGTGTTAACAGCGTGATCATTGTCAGGCAGTCAGACGCCGTGCGCTGTCCGTCACTTGTCTAACCGCTGCTCAATTGTGTGTCTTCATTTTTCATTCATTTAAAGCTGGAATTGCTGACGCAATTTCCAGCTTCAAATGACGAAAAATATGTCTATTTATGAAAATCGACGTCTAGCTAATCATGCTAATTGACTTATTTTATGAACCGAGCATCTATCACGAACAATTGATCGTTTTCAGTGACATTTTATTTGTGCTGAGACATTATTAGCGCCGTTTATATACGTGTCTGATGTGTATAGTGTAGGAGGCCTAGGGTGTGTGTCTTGTTTACTAAGCCATGATGATGCTGACTGTTTCAGGTGGACTTGACAGTAAGTCTGTGTCTGTGGGAGATCAGCTTCAGATGTGCCCGTACTGTAACTACAGCAGCCATAACCCAGTGCGCATCCAGGCGCACGTGGTCTCCGCGCACAGCCAGCCCCCTGTCTCCCTAGGTGCTGGTCAGATCCAGGCTAATCAGACACAGAGTCCGCGCCTCGCATGTCCTCTCTGCCAGGAAGGCTGTGGTGACCGGGCTGGGCTGGAGCACCACCTGGTGACTGTGCATAACGTGAGACAAGAGGGACTCAGGTGTCTGCTACAGATGGTGGAGTATAAGACGACAGGCATGCCCGCTGAGGTACCACCACCCATGCTGCCTCCATCCCCGGTACCACACCCTCCCTCCTCACCTCGCGGAGGACAGGGCATGGGGCAGAGTGTGTTCCCCAACAGTACCTCATCGCCACCTGAACAGCCGCTGCCAGTAAGTACACCTGTACCCATGGCTGTCATACCATGCAGCTCCAGTGGCGGAGTGATCACACCCATTAACATCACCCCACAGCCAGCTACTCCAACATCCAGCCCCAAGACTCCTGCCACCTCTCCTCCTCCAGTGCTGAACAACAGTCTCTCAGATGACACCTCCGACCCAGTGGACCTGAATGCAGAGCTCATAGAAAACCAGGCTCTCAAACTCGCTGAAGAAGGTAACTTACACAACATTGATGTCTATTGTAGTAGACATTCTGTGATTTTACTAACACCTGTATAGCCAATTGGTAAAAAAAAAAAATGTTTTCAATCTTGAAAAACTGATATTTTGTTGGGACATCAATTTCAGAAATATCACAAAGTTTCAGTCATTTGAAGTTGTGGATCGCGGTAGCGAGGCACAACTTCAAGTGGCTGAAAATTTACCTTTCTTAACATAAGCCTATTACTCAGCCCATTACAACCATCTGAAAATATACCAGATAATACTACTTTAGAATTACCTGGTAGAATTATCATGCTTCACTGTTTGATTCCAGAAAACACGCGACGTTGAACCAATGCTGGTTTAATGTTGGTCATTCGTCGCAAACGGTGGCCCAACTTTAAAGCATCATTGGTTCATATACTTCTTTGTTGGCTATATTAGTGTAATATTTTTTTTTGTAATTCTTCAACAAAATGACACACACATCTGTTGATATATTATTGTAATCTCATTTGATTTAATTTTGCTTCTTTTATGTGATGGCAAAGGTTACCTGAGATTAGTGTACATATATATTGTTTATTATTAGTATGATAAGTTTAAATAACATCATAACGTCTTTAATATTAAAAAATATTAATTTTCGATATGGGAACATATCAATAACCCATTTTCTTGATCACGAAAAAGCATCTAATTAGATGTATAAATACCGTTTAACAAATGTCACAGTAAAACATGTAAATTAGGTTGTCAGACTGATTAGTTAATTTATCTAATTAACTAGATTAGCAGTTAAGCAGGCAGTGCTACAGATAAGTTTTAATGTCATTATTGTGTATTTCGAGCAAACACTAAAAATTTTATAACATGTGTACAACGCCGGCTCAACGTCTTCGACGTTGGTCCAACATTGTACAAATGCTATAAAAATGTTTTGTGTTCATTGGGTTACACCAAGAAAGGTTATTATATATTCTTGGTTACACCTCATTTTCAAGCGTAATCGAGAACTGTAAAAAAATAATTGAGTATTCCAATGTTCGTTATTCATCAATTTCAATTAAACTGAGTATTTTAATGCATAGCGACACATTAATACCACATGCTCACAATAACGAACTTTGATGTAGATATTTTAAAATGAATTAAGTATTTAATATTTTTTATCATTTAATTTAATCTACTTTTAAAGTTTTTTCACCGAAAAAATAAATAACATAAACACCAACCATTAAATATATAAAAAATATAAAGTAAAATGGAAGATAAAAACACGTGTATCGTCTTTTTTCTCAACTTTACCATCACAGTTCACTAACCTTAAAAAATGTTGAGCTTTTGTTTGAAGATTTTATATATTTCAAAATGATTTCATTTAAATCAATGTTTGCTGACATTTTCAAATACTCTTTGCTTGATATTTTTCGTCATGGCCCACTTGATATGTACAAATTTTGATTAATTTGCCAGCAAAAAAAAATCTTTCTAACCTTAACCATGTTAACATGGCGTTGCATCGTCTAGCTTTAATTGGCAAATATCACAACAGTTATCAATTGTTAGGCTGGAATTTTGTCTTTATAAGTTTTAATTTACCGCCTATTTATGACTGTATTTTCGTGTTTTCAGCTTCAATGGATGGTGTGATCCTTTCTGACAAAGAGCTGGAGGACCAATATCGATGTCAGACTTGTTCAAAGACGTTCCAGAACATAGACGCCCTTTACGCTCATCAGAACGAACTGGGCCACCTGGAACTGAAGCAGACTCCCAGAGGACCTGGCTATCTGTGCTGGAAGAAAGGCTGTAACCAGTACTTCAAGACAGCTCACACGCTACAGATACACTTCAGAGAGATCCACGCCAAGCGTCTGCAAGTGTCTGTATCTGAAAAACATGTGTATAAATACCGCTGTAACCAGTGCTCTCTGGCTTTTAAGACTCTGGAGAAGTTACAGATGCACTCATACTATCATATCATCCGCGCTGCTACTAAATGTATGGTGTGTAGTCGTAGCTTCCGCTCTATAGCGGCTATGCGTAAACATGTGGAGAGCAGTCACATGGAGAGTATGACACCAGCTCAGCTGGAGCAGTATCAAGCTAGTCTAGCCGCTACTGCTCCACTAGCCATGTTAACTGTACCAGCCATAGATCTGCCAAATCAAACCTCACACACTGATACAGACTTTAGAGACTCTGAATTAACCAAAGATGATGCCAAAGAACTAACCGACAATGCATTCCCCCCAAACGGAACGGACACAGGGTCAAATGTAGCTGAAGCTGCAGAATCTACCAAAGGTTACCCATCTCCAATGGAGGTGGATTTAATGGGGGGTGTTAAAATAGAACCAAGTTCTGAAGAATCAAACGCCGAAAAAGAGCCTCTGCACTGCACAAATGAAGACTCAAACCCTGGATCTGAACCAATGGATGCCACCGATGCCATCTGCAAAGATGAACAGTATTTTGAAGATTATATAAACAGCCAAGCCATAGCAGAGGATAGTTATAACGATCCTTCTCGTAAATACAAGTGTCATAGATGTAAAGTGGCGTTTACAAAGCAGAGCTACTTGTCGACTCATAATAAGACTGTGATGCACAGAAAAGGGGACAAGATCAGCTACCCGATGGAAAGGTACCTGGATCCTAACCGACCGTTTAAATGTGAGGTGTGCAAGGAATCTTTCACACAAAAGAACATCCTGTTGGTTCATTACAATTCAGTATCTCACCTGCACAAATTAAAGCAGCTGTCACAAGGTGGCAGTCAGCCCCCGTCATCTCCCGGCAATCAGGTGTCACCCGTGGCCTCTAGTGAGGCTGATATATCTCCACCACGACCTGTCAGTACTCCATCGTCATCCACTGGAGTCACCTCTACTTCTCCACGACAGATAATGTCACCACGAAACTCAACCGAAGAAGAGAAAAAACCATTCAAATGTAATATCTGTAAAGTGTCATATAGCCATTCTGCGACCCTGGACATTCACATCAGATCTGTTTTACATAGCACCCGAGCTTCAAAGATACACGAACTGGCTGCGACTGGTCAAGTTGACATTACCAAGCCCCTTATTGAACAACCACCAATGCATAGCCATATGGATAACCAGCCACGTCATGAACAAGACGAAAAAAAGGCTGCTAAATTCCCGACCAGCCAGGCAAAGCCTGATATAGCAGTTAATAAGGTCAAAATAGAACCATCACAGTCCAAGACACCTGTATCTAAACCACCGTATGACCTCTCGGCTGCCGAACAAGCACAAGCACATGCGATGAAAACATTAATGGCAGAAGCAGCAACACATGCATCAGTTACAAAATCTTTGGAGGCATCAATGGCACAAGCACTACACACATCAGTAGCACAAGCCATGCAAACATCAATGTCACAATCATTACAAGCCTCGGCGGCACATGCCATGCAGTCCTCGCTATCACAAGCAATGCTGCAGGCTCCTCCAATGCTATTTAACTCTCCGCTACACCTGGGTCTACCACATGGCCTACCAACAGCACCACTGCCGTCTGCCATAACATCTCTAACTACATCAGCTTTCACCGGGACCACAAACTCTGCTATGTCCTCACAGGCGTCCAAACCAACTGTTGCGACAAGTCAAGCCTACCTACCACAGTCGAGTCCTTCACCATCTGTTATGTCCACTTCTGACGCCTCAAATGACCAATATGGATGTGCACGGTGTAATGCCACATTCACTAACAGCGACTCCTTAGTGCAGCATCAGCACATGTTCTGTCCCCAGGCTCAGACTTTCCGTAATTTGGCTCGATTCAAGCCGCAGGTTCAGCGTAACTTATTAGAAAACATTGGTTTTGAATGTGTAATGCAGTTCAATGAGTTCCATCAAAAGATGCGCACAGCTGATAAAGAGGATGAACCTAATAAAACAGGGGATACTACATCCCTAGCAGATGACAAACTCGACAAATTAGACATCGTAATCAAGAAAGAGAAAGAGGATGATTCAGAAGATAAGGAGAACGTGAACATGGACATGCCGGAATTAAATAAGTCTGTTTGCAGAACTTGCAACAAACAATTTTCCAGTATTTGGGTTCTGAAAGCACACCAAGAAGAAGTGCACAAAGAAATGATCCCGATTCAATATGTTGAGTCGTTCAGTCACACCTTCAAGAAAGATTATGAGAAAAAGCAAGCAGCAGCAGCGGCGGCAGCAGCAGCGGCTGTAGCGGCTACTGAACAGAGTATGCAGCAACAGACTGAAGCCATCAAGACGGAGGTAATAGAGACTCAAAAGGTTAACCAGAGCAATAAGGAAGAGAGTACTAAGCCCATCCAGCCGGTACTACCGCCTAACATGGCCACTCACCTGGCCGCGGCACAGGCGGCTCAAATGATGCAGATGCCCATGCTGGACATGATGTCTCTTCAGATGAACATGCCCATGGCTATGACAATGGCTCCACCACTACTACCTATGATGATGCCTCTTGGACCAGAGATGTTTGGTATTCCAGGTATGTCAATGATGGATCCATCACTGATTGCTTCACAGCAGCAGCAGCACCAGCAAGCCGCAGCAGTAGCAGCAGCACAGCAGAATAAGCGTGCACGTACCCGCATTAATGACGAACAGCTGAAGAATCTGAGAACTCATTTTGATATTAACAATTCACCCAGCGAGGAGCAAATACAGAAGATGTCTGAAGAGACCAATCTGCCTCAAAAGGTCATCAAACACTGGTTTAGAAATACACTATTCAAAGAGCGACAGAGAAACAAAGATTCTCCATACAATTTTGACGTGCCTCCTTCTACTACACTAAATCTGGAGGAATATGAGAAAACGGGTAAAATTTCAGCTAGCAGCACTATGGAGAAAGATGAAGCTCCTGTACCACTCGATCCTCTATCCGAGTACACCAAGCGTATGGAGAGTGAGAGAGACTTTATGATGAATATGAATGAGAGTGCCAACACCTCATCTCCCATCATCAGTTTACCTGGTATGCCACAGCATCCTTTATCAATGGCTTTATCAGCATCAGCTGCTACCAGCCTCTCTGTGAACGTGACATCACCACCCAGCCATGTTAGTCCCAGTAAGAATAGCAGTGGTAGTGGTAGTAGTATGCCAACCTACACTATGACGCCATCCACACCAACAGGGGCACTGAGCCCCTCACCCAGTCAGCAGTCTCCTGGTCACTATAGCGGTAGAAGAGCTAACAGAACGCGATTTACAGATTACCAGATTAAAGTCCTACAAGAATACTTTGACCACAATGCTTATCCCAAGGATGATGACTTGGATCATCTCTCGAAAATGTTGGGTCTGAGCCCAAGAGTGATAGTAGTCTGGTTTCAAAATGCTCGCCAAAAGGCTCGCAAGACCTACGAGAATCAACCCCCTGTGGATATGACAGAAGATGGGTCTCGTTTTACCCGCACACCCGGTCTAAATTACCAGTGCAAAAAATGTTTCACTGTGTTCCAGCGCTACTTTGAGCTGATCAAGCATCAGCGATCACAATGTTACAAAGATGAACCTCACAAGCTGCCGATGACTCCAGTAAGCTCACCAGGTAGTGATTCCAACTCCTCCAACTGCTCCTTACCTGGAAGCATCCCTACCAATACTTTTAGTCAGTCGAGCATGGAGACTCCTAAGAAGATTGCTCCTTTGACACCAAAGATGACCATGAGTACTGTGACCTCGACAGTCAACACACTGTCCACACTACCTTCATCCTCAATGCCATCTACACCAATGGCATCGACACCGATGACATCGACGCCGATGACCACAACACCGATGACCTCAACACCGATGACATCAACACCGATGACATCAACCCCCATAGAAAAGGAGAGGAATAACAACAGAGACCGTGAGAATGAATATAAATGTGACAAATGTAATCTCGTTTTCCCTCGTCTTGAGTTATGGAGAGAACACCAGAACGTGCACAGCATGAATCCTACACTTTTCTCACCATTTGATACCTCTAGCGCCTTTGGCATGCTACAAAGTATTGCCCAGCAGCAACCACCACTTACACCAACATCATTACAACAACAACATCAGCAGCAGCAGCAACAACAGCAACATCAACTACAGCTCGATATGATGGTACAAATGGACGAGGATGACAAATTTGGCAAGCGTAAGGCAGAAGATCAAGATTTAGATTTAGACTCGGAAGATCATCATCGAGACAAACGCCTTCGCACAACGATACTACCAGAGCAGCTGGATTATCTCTATCGACAGTATCAAATTGACTGCAACCCAAGCCGTAAGCAACTGGAAAGTATTGCCACCGAGGTAGGACTGAAGAAAAGGGTAGTGCAAGTTTGGTTCCAGAACACTCGTGCTAGAGAGAGGAAAGGCCAGTACCGAGCACATACACAATTTATTCACAAGAGGTGTCCCATCTGTAGAGCGCTATTCCGCGCTAAGTCTGCTTTGGAATCTCACTTGGCCACCAAACATCCAGAAGAAATGGCCAAGGGAGAGATCTGCGTGGACAGTATACCTGATGCATCTCCACTGGATGGGTTGGCACCTTCTCCAGTTGGTAGTAACTCCAGTATCAGCTCCAGCCCTGTCACCAGTACACCCAGCTTAGACATGGCCAAGCTGCTCAATAACCCGTACAATATGCCAAACCCCTTCATGCCAGTTATGCCACCCACCAGCTTAGCTCTCACTGGACATAACGACCCGCTGCAAAATAACATGAAGCAACTCTATGAAGACTCACTAAAGCGTTATCTGAATGAGCTTAGCTGTGCTAGCCATGTGCCAAAGCAACCCACATCAGAACCTACAATATCGGTCAAAACAGAAATATCGGCCAAGCAGAACAGTCACGCAGCAGAAGTTGATGATGCCCCACTTGATCTCAGCAAACCTATCAAAGCTGCTCCAGAGATTAAGAAGCTTCCCAGGCCACAAGCTGCACATCTACCTTTGTCTAGTGAAGATATGGTAGTCTACCATCGTAATTCTATGAACAATGTAGATGATTCACGGTCTGAAACGCATTCCGAGTCCACAGATAATAATGATGATGTGAGCATGACGGAACAGAGCAACCCTCCTTCTCCAAACAGCAGCACATGCTCCGCCTTAGATTCTCATAATAAACTCGCCAATAGCTTCATGGGTGGTCCTGGCAACAAAAGATACCGCACACAACTAACAAGTCAACAAATCAAAGTCATGAAACAACTATTTTCTGAGTATAAGACGCCTACAATGGCTGAGTGTGAGATGCTAGGTAGAGAAATCGGTCTCCCCAAGAGAGTGGTACAGGTATGGTTTCAGAATGCTAGAGCCAAGGAGAAGAAGGCAGCCATGAACATTTCTCAGACATTTGGAAACGAACTAGATTTCCACCGCCCTCCAGAAGAGTGTAAGCTCTGCAATTTTAGATATTCACACAAATTTACAATACAGGACCATATCTTTACCCCGAAGCATATAGAGAACGTCAGAAAGCTGATACAAAGTCAAGGTGATACTGAACCCGGCTACCAGAACATGGGCAACCAGGGTATGCTGAATCACACACCCGGCTCCTCAGCGACCAACATGTTACCAAAGACCCCGGCAGATATAGTACCATCATCATTACCCAAGTCCTGGGTACCTCCAACACCAGACTCCAACTTGGCTGGCCACCCACATCTTGCACAGCTACATGCCATGGGACTGCAGGCCACCCTTGGGTTACCAGCGACTCCATCGGGTAAGAAAAAACTATAATCTCTCATTGCCCAACTAGCAGGAGATATTGGTACTATATTGGTTTAATGCTGGGCCAGCGTCGAAGACGATAGTCCAACATTGAGCCAGCATATGAGTAACCATTTCACTGCTAGTCGCGACTATAGTCGTTTTTAATCTGTTTTATTAGCACATTAAATCACTATTATTGGAACGAAATGTGTCTTTAGCGTCAAGATGTGCAAATGTCTGGTCTCCATTCAAACTGTTAAACCCAATCAGGTATGAGTAATGTTCACTCACTTGAAGTTGTGGGACGCGGTAGCGAGACACAACTTCAAGTGGGTGAAAATTTAATTATGACAGCCATTTATTCAGGCGATGACTATCTTCTGAATTTGTATTATTCGCCATTTTAGGCAACAATAAATGATAAAATCTCACAACATTTAAACAACGTCAATAGCTTCTATGATCTTTCTATTTTCTGTCAAATATCTATTTTAGTGATAAATCTATGTTGTTCCGCATCATAATACAGAGTAAATAGTCTACCTGAGCTTTAATTTGAATGGCATATATACAGGATGACCTTTGTATTTTGTTTTATCTTTGAATTAATATAATTAGCACGCTCCATCTTCATTATATCCAATTAGCTGTGATCGTCATGTCTACTCTATGACATAAGATATTAATGAATCCCATGAAAGGTCAATCTAAATGAAATCATCTTTTCCAGGTCCACGGGGATGGCGTCATGCCTATTATTACAATTAATAGCAATTATTATTATAATTCACAGTGATTCATCTTTTAATCACACCTCGTCACTCACTCACTTTTCTAAACGGTAGCGTTGTACTAAGATTGTAATTTATTTCCATCACAGCGACAATTATCTTTGCTGTACAAGTTAATTGGCCAGTATTTTGCGAGCACGCCTCGGGGCCTGGAACTGAAAAGTCGTAATGAGTTGATTTGATTAAGGTCAACTGAAATTTGTCCCTATCGTCATTCGCAGCCAACACAAAACATTGATCCAATGTTGATTTAATATCGGGCCAACGTCTGCCCATCATAAAATCCACATTGTGTTTATGATTAGGAAGATGACGATAGGTCGCGTTGGCAAACGTTTGAGGTTTTGATTTTCGTCTATTCATCCCGTGTGAATCCCTTTAATTACAATTATTTTTATATAATTTTAAATTGACGAAGCTTAAGTCATCAATTTGACAAATGACCAGAAATATCAATTATTTTTTCTTCTCGCACGGCTTCATGTAATCACAAATAATGATTGCTTTTCATTTATAATTTTGGAGTAGTCGCAAATAAAGTGCATAGACCACTCTTCGTATAATAGAAGTTTAGTCTTTATAAAACAAGCATCATATGGTGATTACATCAATTAGTTTTACCCTTGATGCGTTTGAAGCTGGAATTGCCAAATCAGTTTTCAGCTTCAAATGGCGAAAAAAATCATATAATTACCCAGCAAACAAAACATTTTTATAGCAACGTCGGGCCAACGTCTTCGACGTTTGTCTAACATTGTAAAAATGTTATAAAAATGTTTTGTGTTTACTGGGTATAGACCCAGCAAACACGATATGTTTAACTAATGCCGTTTTAAAGTTGGCCCGCCGTCTCCGACGTCGGCCCAGCATTGGTTTAACTTATCGTGTTGGCTGGGGACGTATCCAAACTTTTAATTTCAGCTGCATTTTAGATAATTTGAAATAGGTATGGGACACATCCTCTAGGCCTGTGTGCCTATCACAACTAGGGTTAACTTCTCACTCACTTTGTAACGGTAGCAGATGTAAAAAAGATACCGATCGAATATAAATCAACATTATTACTGTGATGAAATGGCTATGTCGCGACATGCTATTGAGCGTGTGTTTTTAATGATGATTTTTTTTTCAGGGTCGGGCAGTGTGCAGGTGAAAAAAGAAGCCGGTACCCCGTCTACCACCCCAGCCCGTAATAAAGTGAAAGATGAACCACTCGACAGCCGCACCGATACAAGTAAGTCCACAAATAACTCACACATGATGCCACTAAAAATAAATACAGGTCATAGTACAGCTCTGTAATACCAAGAAACAACAATATTACTGCGCACTGTTCACGTGAACAGTTGCAAAAATATTTCACGTGACGTTATTTGTCACTCTTCATATTAACCTTTACAACGTAAAATTATTTCTGTATCAACCATAGAGACCAATTTGAGATCATCATAAATTTCTTAGTTAGCTATTTCTGCTTCATTTGAATACCTATGTTATGGGTCTATGGCCATTATACATGTTTTAATTTTTCAGTGCGGGAACCGTCTTTATACGTCAGAATCTGACGTTTACAGACGTCAGATTCTGACTTATAAAGACGGTCCCCGCGCTGAAAGGGTTTCGTGACGTATCACGACACTGTCGAGACGTTCTTGTGTGGACAGCGTTGTATAATGTCCGCCAGAAGTCCAATCGTGACACAGAAAATTTATATATATTTCATCAAAATAAATCTCACTTGTAAAAAATAAACAATCCACGAATTAACGAGATTCAGATATGATTACGTTCAATAAATAAGTGTGATTTGTGGTGATGCAGACGTGTATGTAATGAAATGTGATTTGATTGAGGCTATTGTATTGTGGACGATGTGTGATCAGATGATTGTTGTCTGTGGCCTCGAAAGAAACGACGCCGAGTACGCGGCGTCTCTGACCCTGTTTGGCGCCATTCACTATCGCTTAAAAAATGGCACCAGATACTGCGTGTTTCAGCATTCGCCCTTTAGCCGCCAAATTATTTAGTTGGAATTTTACCCACTTGAAGTTGTGTCTCGCTGACGCGATTCACAACTTCAAGCGGGTGAAAATTATTCAGATTTAACAAATGGAGGTCAACGATTTTGAAATCTTGTTGATTTGGTGTCACGTTCTAACTTTGACATGTTCAAAAGCTGGTATTTAATGTGCTAATAAAAAATGAAAAGCCGAATGTAATGGGGACCAGTGGTTAAAGGGTTTATTACGCCTTCCTTTCCGAGCAGTAAGACTGAGTGTCACCGAGTTCTACTGTCTCTGATCCTTGGAGGATATGGCAAATTTAACTCTTAAAGCGCTAAGTTAACCCTTGGAGCACTGATGTCGACTGCGGTAGATATTCTGTGTTTTTATTAGCACCTGAATAACCCCTGCTAACAAGCTGTTCACAGTAAAACATGCCTTCAATCTTGTAACACTGATATATATTGGGACTAATATTTCACAAAGAACATAAATTTTCTGTCACTTGAAGTTGTGTATCGCGGCAGCGAGACACAACTTTAAGTGACAAAAAATTTAAATTGAATATATACCTCAGTGCTCTAAGGATTAAATCATTTAAATTTTCACCCACTTGAGGTTGTCTCGCTATCGCGACACATAACCTCAAACATGTTAAATGGGTGAAAATTACTCATATCTGATGTTTAAACACAATGACAATGATATAAACCCTGTGAGCGCGGGGACCGTCTTTATACATCAGAATGGTTAACCTAGTAAAGGTGAATCCAAGTCCTACTAATTACCAGTAACCCGACCATCATCACCACTATTGTCACATTTTCTCCACAAAAAATCATTGTCGAACGTTGCTCGTTAGGACCTTTCCGCCGTTATCGCGAATATTTATTATATATACCGGTCAAAAGAAATACCATCAAATTTTATTAAATAAAGTAAATAAATCTTCAAGTATTTGTTCGCAAAATAAACCATTGTACAGCTCGCGAAGATGGTGCTGGTGCAATTTTAGAAAAACATTGTAATCTTACCCTGAACCTTTAAAACTCCGCTGTAAATAAGACGGGGTATTGATAAGTTTTACGGTTGACATAATGTGACAGAAGCAAGCGACGAGCTCATATTTCTAATTACCGTTAATTACGTTTGACTTGACAATGTAATCAAAGTTTAATTAGACTCATGTCAGCTCGGTGTAGCTGTGACTGACACAACTTTTCACTGTGATCGTTTTTAATAAAAACGTTCGAGACCGAAAAAACCTCGCTTTTTGGTCGTGGTTGAAAAAAATGATTAAATAGACCACGTCAACAGATCTGCTTTGTGTTTTCTCGCGGCGTGATAATTGTTTGAGGAAATTAATTACATGAAGATTTTAACCGTTTAACCGCCGGTGTCGCATATATTCGTGTTTTCATTTTTATTAGCACATTAAGTACCACCTTTTGAACATGTTAATGATAAAATGTGACATCAACCAGCAATATTTGAAAACAGTTGACCTCCATTTTGTCAACTCTGAATAATTTTCACTCACTTGAAGTTGTGGATCGCGTCAGCGAGACACAACTTCGAGTGGGTTAAAATTCAGATTGAATAATTTGGCGGTTAAAGGGTTAACCGTTAAAGAGCTGAATTAATTTAATTTCGCCCACTAGTAGCAGCGTCTGACCAGCGCGATCTAAAGTGTCATGCGGTGCTAATAAATTAGATCTATAAAGTGCAACACACATATCTGACTGTTGTTCAAGGAAACAATCATTTGTTTCAAATACTTGTTTGAAGCGCTCCCACTGAAACCTGCACAAATATATAAAAAAGTTATTAAAAATAAAATACATTAAACTCATGAAAAATGTGTTGATTAATTAATTTATTAATTAAAAAAAAAACTCCGGAGGAACTAGTTTTTCCTTTAAACCGAGAGAAAATAAAACAATAATGCATGACGCACATACTAATTGAATATTGACCAATTCTGTTTGTTGATATGTTGATATTAGTATGTTCGATTTTAAAGTTGTTCCACCTTCTTCCATGTCTGACTATACATCTGTTTATCCTGTTATCCTTAGGTGTATTATATTTGTTAATGCAAATATTTTTTGTCATCAGAGATGTTCAGCGTTCCACCCTCCTCCATGTCGCGTTCCACCCTACTCCATGGCGCGTTCCATCCTCCTCCACGTCACGTTCCATCCTCCTCCATGTCGCGTTCCATCCTCCTCTCCATGTCTGATTATAGGCCTACACCTGTTTCTCTTCTTTTCTTGATGTGTATTATATTTGTGGTTACAGAGAAGTCTTCGTCATCAGATATGCTGAGTGTTCCATCCTCCATGTCTAACATGATGACGCCGTTTGTGGGTGGTGTGCCTGGAATACCTGCCTCCTCAGACGTCAATCAGGCTGCTGCTGCTGCCGCCGGTATGATGCCCTTCCTCTACCCAGGCATGGGCGGTATGCTACCCGGCATGGGAATGGGCATGGGCATGGGTATGGGCATGCCATTTATGCCACCAGCAATAATGCCAGGTAAGCTATTTTTCATTCACATGTAATAAATACTAGACAGACGTTGGCCCAGCTTTAAACCAACATCGGTTCCATTTTCACCTTCAAATGACGAAAAACATTTTTTATATGCGTATGAAAAATAGACTGGTCCCAAATTGAATTATTTGATTAGTGAGCAAACTATTTTATCAATTTCATTGACGTTTTATTTGGTATAAAATTAGATTGTAAACTTAGATTTATTAGCATGACTATGACAGACAGACAGATGTTTTATTGACATAAATAAAAGTCATTACCGACTTATTTGTCATGAATAAGCCTAATGTATGTATTTTTGTGTTGTTTTTCACAGGAGCTGAGAGTATGATGATGTATGACCCCACGACGTTTGGTACGCCCCTGACACTGCTCCAGATCCCGGCTCAGGCCATCAGTGATGTCCAGGGGAAGCTACAGGAGCCTGGCTGTGTAGTGGCCAGGTACACACAGGACTGTAGTAGTCTCCAGGAGCTGTCCTCAGCCCTCAGTGCTCCAGACAGACTGACAGCCGCCGAGACCATGGTAGATGTGGGTTACATCTGCAGGAAGTGTCACATGGTCTACCCGGGGCAGGAGGCCTGTGTCACTCACCAACAGATGCTCTGTTATCAGGGCTCGAAACCACAACCTGGCGATCACAATAAAACCATCCTGAAGCTGGAGCAGATACAATACCTCTGTAACAAGTGCCACCTGAACTTCTCCACTGTTCACGAGTTCAAGGTGCACTGTGATATGGAGATGCACAAACACAAGATGGCCGCCGCCTCATCATCAGCCTCGACCTCATCACCAAGTGTGACGTCATCATCTAGTGGTGGGAGACCTCCAGCCCATGGTCATACACACTCCAGCGGGCTGCCTACGCCTACCTCCATCACAGCATCCCATGCCTCCTCTAGCGCCTTGATGAGACCGGCATCTGTAGGAGAGAAAGACCAGAAAATCACCGCTTGATTTCCACCACTCTAAATGACACTAGCCTATACAACAATGAGATCAGGCTGAAAGTAACAGAACTAAATGTACATTGTGACAAATAATGCCGCGCAAAGCCTAAATGCAGTAACTGTTTACTTTTCAAGTAAACAGTTACCGCATTTTGACTTTGCAGAGCAGATCATAGCTATACTACAATAGGCGCCTAACGAGATATGGGTCACGTCTAGGCGCCTGTGACATGACCTGGAATACTACTGACCTGACCTGACATGACCTGAATCTGCAGGTATGTGGTGACTGACTGCGCCCCCTGCTCGGTAGAGTGTGAAACAGTTAGCCTGGTGAGCTATCACCTGTGAACACGTTGTGTGCGTTGCCGCGCACGTTGCCATACTGTGGTTCTGTGTGCGTTGCCGCGCACGTTGCCATATTCTGGTTCTGTGTGCGTTGCCGCGCACGTTGCCATATTCTGGTTCTGTGTGCGTTGCCGCGCACGTTGCCATATTCTGGTTCTGTGTGCGTTGCCGCGCACGTTGCCATATTCTGGTTCTGTGTGCGTTGCCGCGCACGTTGCCATATCCTGGCTCTGTGTGCGTTGCCGCGCACGTTGCCATATCCTGGCTGTATCTCTGTAAGTGCTGCACGTATACTGGTAGTGCTGACATCTCCATAGCATGAACATAGACACACTCACATCATGTGGATCTCTCCCCGTCTATATGCCCGTGTTAACCTGTAGCTGTTTTTATATACTGTATATATATGATATATGATGTTATATGGACACTGAGATCACATCCTCATTCTCTTACTGTGTATCATCAGAAGCTTACAAACACACACGTTGTACGCAGACATCATCCTGTACAGACAGACATACAGGCCAGCTGTTAATGAGAATATAAACTGTATAACATATGGTGCATCATAGAGATTGTTTTTTGAACAACACCTCCCTGTTGAATGTGCATAGCGATGATTATTGTGCTTGATGCTGTGTATGTAACGCGTTACCACTCATCTACACTGACTGTTCAGTGTAGGATTATCATGTATTTATAGACATCATATTGATCAAATCTACCTATTGGATCTGTTTGTTTTGTAATCGCCATTGTATCCGAGTCCCTTCTCATATATGACCAGGGAGTGGGCTTTATTCATGAATGTAATCATTTGTCGTGACTTATCATGACTACATAATGTGTAGATAGCATACCGTCCCCTGGAAATTAAAAGGTGTCTGCCACTTTGTCAAGTGGTAGATGCACCCTTTAATCCAAAGAGGGAGTAATTACAACAAATGCCATAACGCCATGTAGGTACTGCATGTCTCTGTATTATACTCTATATTATGTACAAAGGATTTTAGTGTCAGTAGATTTTTGTACCCTGAAAATGGATTGACCTCTCGTAATATTAGGAGCTGTTTGCTCTACTGTGAACGGTTACCTTTAGAGAGATGTGATTGGTGATCTGAGGGTATGTACAGGGGGTGACCCTGACCAATGGAGAATTAGCTTTATATTGAAGGGTAACAATGTGCTGCGTGAATTTATTACATGTGATAGGCGAGTGTGACATGACTGACGTGTTAAGGTCCTAGTTATTAATGTTGGGCAAGTCCTGCTTTCGTTTTGTTTTTGTTTTAGTGATCTTTTTTTAATAATCAGATTAAGGTGATAAATGATGATCCCGTAATTTTTTTTTGACAACTGACTGAATGAATCGTTGTATAATTAATCAATTTTTGGCTGTACTTAACTAAATGGTGCGTGACAAAGTCCCACGTCCGAGACTTACAGTATGCGACAGGTGTGGTTCTCTGGTTAGAACAGAGAAGCGTAGAATGTTAGGGAATTAATGGTAGAATTTTAAAAGTATACACGTGTGCTGGTCCCGAGGTGCTCACTCAGCGAGTACCTCTGGCTACATGCCATATTCACAGTAGGGTTTGACCCACTCGGATGTTGTCAACTGCCAGCAAACTCGAGATGTTGAACTGGTGCTGGCGTAGCGTTGGCCGTTGGGCCAATGTTACGCCAGCGTTGGGTCAAAAATCTCGTGTTTGCTGGGCTGCCTGTTTCCACATCAATGTCTAATAAACAACAGTTAAACTATGGTTGTGCACTTTTTGTAACCAGTATTAATTTCCAAGTTGTAAAAACGTGCAAATCGCAGGTAGAACTGATCTAATAACTTACAACTTTGACAATCCATCATCCAATCATTCCCTTGAAATTAAAGCGTCGCATATGCCACTTTACACAGTGGCATATGCAACCTTTTAATATTCAGGGAACGTAATTATCTCCCACTGCAAGTGGTTCAACCTTTGTGATGTCACAGCAACTTTTACCAGTACGTGATATTTGTTTTTCACTTTACAATTACTGAATATGTATTTTCACAATTTTTTATCCCTTTCTCCCTGTCATATAGAAATTGTCTGAATCTTCACAGATGTACATTTACGACATGATCACTTTCCAATGGAAAATAAAAATGATGTTTTGTTATATATCCACTTTTTTAGTATTTTTTTTCACGCTCTCATGATATATGGAAAATTTAATCTAAAATTCAATCAGATAATTGACTTTATTTTTTTCGGTGATACCCTTATATGATTTAAAATCGATTCAAATTAAAAACTTTGCGGGTCAAACCCAGGTTGTATTCGGCAACCGTCTCAATGTGAATGGTTAGTTACACTCATTTGAATTGAGGAAGATATTAAATGTCTATGTTATCTTAAAAGAGGCGTAGGGGTTGTGTGTACATGTTAATTGGCCAGAATGGTCTTAGGTGTAACTTGTATCTATTCTCATATTACAGATCATGTGCTGTAGATAGCCCATATCAAGTCCAAACTATCTGACTATATGGATTAGCCGCTGTCCATGTTGTTAGTGAACAGCTCTCATAGTGAGCCATCTCGTGTCACTTTGCATGCAATGTTCCCAGTTGATTATCATACCTACTACTAATTGTTATCTCAGATTCAGGAATACAAGTTCAAAATCAATGTTGATTAGATATTAGATGGCTTTTTGCATTAGTATGCAGTCGGATATTATTATTATAATTATATATGCACAAGTCTGATGTTTTGAATAACCCAAATCTTGGATGATATTAATTAGATTAATTGTCTTTTAGATTTATTATAATTATTATGATACCCATTGTAAACTGATCTAGGCAAACCAAATTGACGACATACAGTGTGATACATATAACTGGATTTCTATATGATGCATATATTACCTCACCTACTTAGCAGCTTTCATTTTGTACTGTTCACAGCACGTCGATTGACCCTCTGCACCCCAGCAACCGAAACTCTTGTGGTACATCTGATCACGTTGTTATTAAAGGGTGTATCTGCCACTTTGTAAAGTGGCAGATACACCCTTTAATACCAAGGTGACGAAGTATCAACATATATCTGGTTGTGTGTGGCTGTTGCTGAATTTAAGGCAACGCTAGATGTTACATGAAGATTTCATGTATAATATAGATAAATTATTGTTTATATTTTGGTTTCTGGGTGTGCTCGGGGGTTCAGTCGGCCCTATCTCAAAGCTTTAAACAAACGGGGTGACGCTTCTGGCCGACCCCCTTTTTCAAATAACAGGGTTTGCTACTGATTGTCGCTCTCACGGGTGAGTTCTATACTCTACATGGTTGTGGGTTTCATTCACCCCCGTCACCCCTGTCCAACCTCACCAAAACAGTACAAAGGGAATACTAGAATCTCAAAGACCAACATAATATTAAATTCACTTATAAATCTTTGATTATTACTGAAACCAACGAGTTATTGTGGAATAAAGACGGCTAATGTCCGCATCCTGAAATGACATATCTAAGTACTTTTCATCCACTTGATGTTGTGTGACGTAATACAAGTGGATGCAAATTAAATTTGAACACCTTGTGGAGTGATTAAACTGCATACAATGTTTGTGGTCTCAGAATAAGACATGGGTACCAATCACTTGTTCCTCACAATTGACAATCATAATGAGCTTCATTGACGAGCATGTTTATTTCATGGTCAGAAAGCCAGACAATCTGCATAGAATCAGACCCTAAATTGTAAATAGAAAAATTGGAGTTCATGGCTATTTGAAGACGAGTGCAAGACAATCAATTTGAAAAGTCAAATTTGACAGTTTTCGGCCAAATTTACACAGAAAAATTGTACTATACATGAAGTTGTTTTCCTAAGCTGGCCAGTGGGAGAGGGGGAGGGTCGGGGTATATGACGTCACAACCATGTTCTGTTACTCTCCTGTTTTACTTGCTTGTCTCTCGTGTTGTATTTTGTCCTGTTTGTTAATGGATATATGTTGGTTGTGTTTGTGAATGTTAATGATAATGGCCCTATCAATTAAACAAAGATTCCAATCTTCTACATTGGACCTGTAGATTCCCAGCTAATACTTGTTGAAGTACTAGATTCTTGTGGCTCCAAGGGAAATATTACCAGCTGGCAGACCAATTTATCTGGTCCAATTGTTTTTCAATCATTTTCGAAATGGTGCGGTGTCTAAAATATGGTTGCAATATTCTATTACAATGTCAGTTAAAATACCTATACAATGCCCTGAATTTAAGGCAACGTCAGAAAAAAGTTGTACAAGGTGTACTTTTTTACGATCATTATTTTTATGAATGTCTCATCATTGTTCACCATTCTATTTTTCCTTGTTTTCAAAAATGAATTATAATTTACCATTTTCGGCACTGTAGTGATTATATAAATCCGCGGAAAATAACATGTTTGCAACTAATATTATTGTATCACAAGACATAGCAGATATTTATAAAAATAATATATATATATGTATATATTATATACTTTCTACAGTTTTGTTACATTTACATTTAAATATTTATCTGATACAGCGATACCGGATGTCTTATGCGCCGGGTTATATAAATCTGAGGTCTCTACAAACCTCGTGCTTGATCAATGTTGGCTTAATGTTGGGCCCAACGTTAAGCCACCATTGACCTAACATGGCAGGTTTGTGTGGTGAATGGTGACTGAGCGATGCATTTCTACTTCTTGTAATTCATAATTATTTAAAATGTAACTCACTAACATTGCGTCAGAAATACAGAAAATAACATGAGTATGCAAAGCCAAAAGGCAGTAACTGCTTACTTTTCAAGTAAGCAGTTACTGCCTTTTGCCTTCACCTGTTATTTAGTGTATATCTGTCAGTAAAGCCAGCTATTTATAGGGTGTTATTGTATTGTGGCTACGTCTCGCCACTGTATAGTGTTTACTTGTATCGTGTACATGAGAGGGGACAATCTCTAAATGATAGCTTTAATAGGATCTCCATATTCCACTATTTATATCTATCTATATTTATATATATACATCTCCCATGCCTCGCGTCACACACAATTGACACGTGTCTAATGAATTGGATTTATGTCTAAATAACTGTATGCCTTGTCCTGAAATAACTTGTTTTTTATTCACTATATGTAGCTACCTTTTTCTGATTTGCTAATATTATCATGTGATTCAACTAGGCATAATTATGTAAATCATCATTTATGGGATTACAAATCAATTAAAAATTGTGGTTATTCCTAGATTAGAAATTAACAGCAAATTGATGGAAGTGCAGTTACCAGTTAAAACGGTGTGGCCATTGAATCTCTTTAAACGAATATGTTTCCAGTGAAAACTACTGCTATTATGTGTTATTTACAGCGTTTGTGTGGTTTACAGTGTACAATCAATCAAAAATATATTATTATACTACACAATAATGCATTTTGTAGAATCATGCAAATAGTATAAATATATATATATTTAGGAGAAGAATTGTTTTTTCTAGCCCTGCCTACAGAGATCAGCTTATTTTCCCGAAGACTGTCTATTTCTCACTTTTATATGTTGAGTACGGTTTTCCCTTGTGTTATTATAGCTAGCATTCCCACTTCCTCGTTTGGGGCAGTCTAACCGACAATCATCATGATATCAAGCTCAAACCCATGTTCAATTGCTTATCAGCAGTGTCATATTGTCTGATATAAGGTTATCCATCTCGATAAAGCTGTCTAGCTTATACATGTACACTATTTCTCTGTAAGTGGACGTGCTCAATACTGTACAAAAATCCCCATACAATGTATTTTTGTACACTTTTGAACATGTACAATTGCATCCAGAACCGTCTGAATTCTCAATCTCGTTGATTGTGACCTTGGGATGAAAGGGTTGAATCTGCTACATCAGTCACAGATGCGACCCTTTCCTTCTTAGGGCACCATATATGTGCACATAATGACACCAGTGACTTTACGGGTGACTGCTGTTTTTAGGCCTGTATAAACTATTGCACATGGGTTGGAGAGTGAAATGAACTTGGTATATTTATAGCTCTCTCTCGTGTTTTGCTCATGTCACAAAGTTTAGCGTTTGCTCATTATTACATATACGTATTCAGTGGTCGTTAGGACACTGTCAATTATCAAATTGGTTGTTTTTTTTATTATCTCTCCTCCTCACTTGATAACGTCCCCTTGGATATGACAGGGTGTATCTGCCACTTTACAAAGTGGCAGATACACCCTTTCATACCCAAGGGGACGATAAGTTGACAATACTCTTGTAGATTCATCATATCCTCCACAACATGTTGTTTGTTTATGTGAGATGTTACGTGGACGACGAGTAATCCAGACCGCACTCACAAGCCCCGACTACATGCCATGCTTCATTGTCACTGTATATAGAGCTGAACATACTAAATACTATTAATGAGACGTTGTTAGTGAAAAAGATGCATTGACACAGACAGTGTAGAAACTTTGTGTATTTGACTGAAATACTGCATAGGCACAAAGCAAACCGTTTTATGTATATGATATCAAGAGGGCAATTTTTGTCCATCTTTGACTTTTATTTCATCAGTTGCTTCTGCCAGTTAGACCTCAATGAGGCTCTATTGGTTGTCGGGGCCAGACTGATCTGTTCGCATAGATATTTTGTTTATATTCCTGAAGGAAAAGTCTGTCGGTTCCCCTTCAAAAGGGACAAGCGTTTGGTTATGTAGCCGATTTGTTATGTGTAGAAGTGATTCGTATGTGGGGCAGTGGTGTACTGTGTGTGTGTACAATATAGCGTGTACACGCCGCGCGCGGATAGGTGTACACATTCTGCCATTATAAAAAGATGCCATATCTCACCCACATGGAGCACAGAGACTCCTCATCATCTCAGTATATGAAGAATTATTATTATTATTACTATTATTATGATGATGATCATTATTATTATTATTATTGTGCTGCACTTTCCGTTCACAGTTAGAATTTGAGGAAATGCATGCAGTCTTATGTTTGGTTTTCTAATCCAGGCTATTACCGTGCTGGACACCGGCCACTATCCTGGGATTTCTTCTTAAGATATCCTGACCATTCGTATTGCGTGATGCGTGGGAAATATTCGCATTCAGCGTAATGCCAGCCATTCACAACGCAGTTGTTCACGCATTGCGCAATACGGACGTGGATGTGTGGCCGGGATATGCGTGTCCGTCATGGTGAGGCTGTAGCTTCCCATGGTCTCCCTGGAGACCATGGGAAACTACAGCCTCACCATAACCTAACCATGGTTTTACCACATCACCATGACCTAACCAGGACACGCACCTCTCAATCATCAGTTATCTTCAGTCCAGTCAGACATCATTTGATGGGTTGAGAAGTCACTCCCTATTGGCCCAGGCTTAATGAAAGACTTCTCTCTATTTTGTCTTATTTTTGGTATATTGTTGAAGTCTTATGATAGATTTTCATACATGATTACAGTTGCATACATGTAGTTGGCTTTTGGCTCTTTAATAAAATCTCATACTGTCCATAATTTGTGTCTGTTTTATTTCAGTTCAGTTCATGCAGCACCAGTCAGCCGATTATCAATATTATTTTGACCACTGAAACAATAGTATTAACATGATTAATTAAAAGAAATGTATAACGTGAGTGTCGCCGATTTGTAGGTTTTTTCTCAACCAGTTATTGTTACTTTTCCAGCGAGTATCATGAAAATTCCAGTAAAAGTATTTTGTAAATTGCTCATTCTGTTTATATTTTACTCCAGTTAAAAC
Organism: Flabesymbios commensalis; assembly: GCA_964017125.1. Taxonomy (NCBI): domain Eukaryota; kingdom Metazoa; phylum Annelida; class Polychaeta; order Terebellida; family Flabelligeridae; genus Flabesymbios; species Flabesymbios commensalis. Next base: position 63,838,427 of record OZ024909.1, on the reverse strand, counting down.
ATGCAAAAATGGTACAATATCATTATTATCAAGAATATATTCTTGTTATTATTAATTTAGTATGTTTTTCAAACAATTCCGTTATTAACTTATTATTATATTAACTTAATAAAAAGTTATTAACTTTGGTTGGTGGGGACATGTCGAGACGACCTCTACAAGGTCTGTAAATCATATTAGTGAAATTAAGGCATCCCTCTACAAAATTATTACCACATTCAGTTTTAATCTCATAAATACGTTACATGTCGGATCCGAAATTTTGCTGCTCTCACACAAAGGCGAATATGCTAGCGAATATGAATCTTCAAAATGTGCCAAATATGGTGAATAGATAGCGAATATTTTCACCTCGGTTATCTCACGACCTCTCCTAACGAATATATTGCAAATGCACAGCGAACGCTTGCCAATGCCTTACGGATTGCTAACAATCGTTGAGAATGGTGCAAATGGGCTTAAGAATGATATCAAATAAATGCTGCGACTGCCTTGCGAATGTTATGAATGCTTGCGAATGCTTACAAATGGTCTTCAAACGCTCTTATGAATGACGCGAATGTCTTACCAACGATGCCATTGTCTTGTTATTTTCTTACGAATGATGCGAATATTTGATGACGATGCTGCGATTGGTATAAGTACGGAGTAAATATGACGCTGGGCTCATTGTTTTCTTGAATTTAAATCATTGGCAACAGTGGTAAAACATTCGCAAGGAGTAGGAAACGGCGAACGTTACAAACGCCTTGCAAATGCCTTACGAACGTTGCAAATGCTTCCGAATGCCTTACCAGCGTTATAGACAGGTAGGAAATCTCATAATTGTGCTTTCTTAAAATTCTAGAGGCATTTTGTCGGAAAAGTGCAGAAATCCTTTTTTTACACAATTGGAGTGTGCTGAATTCAAATCTGATGTATGACAAACTGTACGGGTACTCTAAGTGCTCCTAAATTGCAATAAACAAAATGGCCGCCAAAATGGTAAAATTATTCACACATCTACAAAGCAAACACCTTATGAATGTTGTTATGGCCCAAAATAGCGTTTCTAACATTAATAATTATTTTGAGTTTATGTTAAATTCGTATTTTAGTATTTTGGTAACGGATTGATCTTGCTGTATTGTTATGTGAAGCCATTTGTAAGACTTTAAATCAAATAAAGTTCATGATTCAAACCACTTGAATGGTCTAGCCACGGTAAAACGAAAAATGTTGAAAAAACCCAATGTTACTAATTAACTATTATAGCGTTTCTAACACTAATAATTATTTTGAGTTTATGTAAAATTCTTAGAGAGTTTTTTGGTAACGGATTGATTTTGTTGTATTGTTATGTGAAGCCATTTGTAAGGCTTTAAATCAAATAAAGTTCATGATTGAAACCACTTGAATGGTCCAGCCATGATAAAACGAAAAATGTTGAAAAACCCCAATGTTATTAATTAACTATTATAATGAACTCTTATATATGTGTAAAATATGTGTAACTGCCGTGTGAACAAACACTGGTCCTATATTCCCCTATTATCACTCAAGCTAAACAGTCTTGCAATAGTAATATTAGAGAATATAAGACTGCAGATTCATAATTTTCTCCCCTTTTTCGTGTTGTAGTCAATCATTAAAACACCATGTCAGCGACATGTATTTTGTAAATGAATTAAATTATTTAAACTGATAAAATCTATTGTCTTGTGTCGTCTCTATTGAGATGGATGGCCCAGGGGGCGGATCCAGGAGGGGGGTCACGGGGTCCTGACCCCCTTTTAAAAATCTAGAAAGGCCTAAACAACGTTATTTGCCACACAAAATTTCAAAATGTTCCTAGGTGGTGCTTCGAACCTAGCTGAGCACCCCCTTTTAAAATTTCTGGATCTGCCCTGGATGCATTTGCAAAATAGTATTCATCATAAATGTAAGACAAAGTATATATCAGACGACATCTTTTTACATTAAATTGTCTAAAAGCTGTTGGTAAGTCTCACACTCGCAAAAACTGTGAAGAATTACTTCAAACACTTTTTGGCCCAAGTGTGGTATTTTACCCCTATTTAAATAACAACGGAACGATGGGCGGTGATTGTTGTGATTCCGTCATGTGATAGATTGAGAGACCGTGAATTCGTCAGGGGTATAATATTATACTTTGGCCCAATGTTGTTATCAACATAATTTATGTTTGATATTTTGCCATGTGAGCATAATTATGAAGATATGGAGGCAGTGTTAAACCTGAAGAGAAGCAGTACCACTGATCTGGCGCAGTGCATTGTTTGTCAAGAGAAGACTCGGGAGAGTGTGTCATGCGCCAGTGAGAAAGGTTTAGTCAAGTTGAAGGAATCTGCACAAGAGAGACAAAAGCAGAGATGTTACTAACAGAGCGGCCATTGACATAATTTCTTCTGGGTTTGGTACTAACCCAGCTCCAATCTTGCTATTCTACCTTTACTAGCCCTACTCGTATATCACGAGCGCATAAAAAAAATGAAGCTGCACTATCTGCTGCTAGTAGAACAACTACCGCGCCAGATACAACACCACCATCATTGCCTTCCACAAAAAGCTCCACGCATCCAATGAACTGAGAAGCTTGCATGTTCTGCCAGAATGCCAGTGATATGTCTAAGATGTCATCTGTGACAACACTGAAGAGGAGTCAGCATATTCTAGACTCATCACGATTTGACCAGCTTGCAAACATACGTCTTTCTGGAGTTATCGACTTAATAGCTTCAGAAGAAAAATATCATGGCACTTGCTACAAACAGTTCATACGAGACACACCCAAAAGAAAGGAGACTCATAAACAACTGATGTTGCTATGCTATGGCTTACTGATGAGCTGCGGTGTGCAGCTGATCGAGGTCTGGTGTTAGAACTGGCAGAAGTTTGGAGACATTATTCCATCCAAAAGACGATGGGTTTTTGGAGATGGTTCATGTTGCGCTAATACTAAGATCCGATATAATGGCCCAACCTAGGTATGAAGAGTTCAACGTTAATGAAGATGAAGCCATATCTTGTGTTCCAGATAATGTGTACATGTTCCTGCGTCGGCTGTTTGGAGGACAGACTCTCCTTCATGATGAGCCAGTTACAGATGAGGACAACATTACATCGAAGAATGAATGTCAACTGCAAAATATAATTTTGAGTATTGGCCAGGACTTAGTGTACAATGTCAGTGGAGGTAAAACGTGGACTCCTAAGCATTTAGGGCTTGCATGTACTTTACACCAGGCTACAAGATCTAAAGGATTGGTGCAGCTTTCTCATAATGCTGGACATAGTATTAGTTAGGATAGTGTTCTACAAGTTGAGACAGCCCTGGCAGAAAGTACGGTGAAATCCATGAGCATCAAGACAGGAGCTGTGGTACCACCTAACCTTATAAACAACAGATTTGACCATTTCAGCTGGGACAACATTGATATTAGTGATAGAAGTCTGGATGGAAAAGATACCTTTCATACCACACAGGTTATTCCTCGGCATTCCATGCCCTGACAGGCAGTGATGTCACGTCCTTTCTATCAGGCCAAAGCAACAAAAACAGCATGGAAGGTCTTTGAACAGCACCATGAGCTTCTGAAAGATCTGGGAAAAAGTAATCTAGCCAAAGAGACCATTGCGGAGACAGAGAAGTTTGTATGTAGACTGTACAACACACAAGATGTTACGACAGTGGATAAGGCCCGCTCCCAATTGTTTGTTAAATTTCATGCTCCAGAGTCCTTGCCCCCCCAACGAGTGATGCACTGTCTTCCCATATAATGCGGTCACACTATCAGGCAACAGTGTGGAGACAGGCACATGTGAATTATCCTGACATACCACCTCCCCAAGATATGGGCTGGAAAGAAGAAGATGGGAAAATACTGCCAGTATTGATGTCTCTGCCCCCCGAAGCCAGTTCTCGTGTCTTGAACTCATTGCATGTGGGTGGACCACCGCGTGTGTCAACACACGCTGTAAGTGCAGGAAATCACGCTTACCATGTACAATGCAATGCAAGTGTAAATTGGCGATCATTAATTAGCCATTTATGAATATTCGAAATTATTGACTTCTCACACCATACTGTATTCATCAGAAAGAGCCATCATTTTTATGGATCATTGGTTGACTGATTAGTATAGCTCTGTGTATATAGTTTAGCGGTGTTGTTTCACTAGTAATGCTTTGTTTTTATCAGCATAGTTTCGGGTATTCGTCGCGTGCTATTTATTAACCGAACATTTCATTATTCCCAACAGTATTACTTCTGATTTTAGTTTGATTTTTATATATTTTTATGTTAAGGTTATTGTTTCTATCAATATTTATCACAAATAGTACAGCTAATAAGCAAATGTGTTGATTTCCTGTGGCCATATTTTTTTCCATCAGGATTATGATACGTACACCATTGTTATTACTTCAGTATTATAGATTTACTAAGTCCATGTTATTGGTTCTGTCAGTATTACTCTGCTGTAATAATATAAGTTAGTTGATATAATTATACTTATGGTATGGCTTGAATGTTTATGTTAATGGTACTACTGCTACTTCAGTATTGTTAATTTGGCCATGTTTTTGTTTCTATTAAGTTTACAAGGGGTATTACTATTACTTCTCAGTATTATTCATTTATTTAGCAAAGTGACTGTTTATATCAGTATTATTCTTGGTATTATAGAATGGCATCATAACTACTAATATTTAATATGTTATCAGCTGAATGATCACAAAGCACTATGCTCTAAACAATGTAGTGTCTTTTATTTGCTCCTGGTAGCACTAGTTATTGGTAATTGAAATAATTTCGTATGATAACGTAGTGTTGAAACATGCAGACATATGAATAATATTGAATTATATAGCTCGATGTCTGCATGCAAGTGTATAGTTTGTCAACACAGGGGAATGTAACAAGTGTGTAGTAACAAGTAAAACATTTCAATGGAGAAAAACAAACTGTACCAGAATCAACCGATTTTTCATTCTTTAAGTCTTAACAATTAACATTGAATCTTCAGTTTAGAATTTGACGCATGAATATAATAATCTTACCTGGTTACAGTAAATACCAAGTCTTTGTATGTGTTTTAGAACACATTCCGAATTACACTTTGTATTACGATGCTTGAAGTTGTAGTGTTTGGAGAAATAGTAAAAAAACGTATTATTTTGGCGGCCATTTTGTTTTTTTCAATTTGAAGGTTTTTCAATGTTCTGTCGGCTTGTCGTACACCAAAATCGGATTCAGTGCCCCTTAATTATGTTAAAAAAGTGGTATGACAACTTTTCCGCACAAATGCCTCTAGGTTTCTGATTTCCTCAAAACCCGTCCTGTCTATTACCAATGGCCTGCGAATGCTTACAAAAATCGACGGCGAATGACACCATTTGCAACATTCGCTGAAATTTATGAGATGCTTCCTAAATTGGTCGATATTCGTAAGCAGGGGGAGAATGACTTCGAACGTTCTTAATTTGTTACCAACGCTTACAAATACTCGGCGAGTGTAGCGAATTTTGAGAGAATGTCAACTATTTTTATCTCAACTATTTTTATTCGTAAGCACATTCGCAAGCATATTCGCCTATGTGATGTTGCCGTAATAAAGGTCAAGGTGCATGTTTATAGTCTGATATATCAACTCTGAAATATCACGGTATACAATTATTTCCTGATGTGACGGAAATATTAAAGTTGTTGTTTGCAGGCGATCTAGTTCTTATAGCTGATAGTCCGTATGAATTGCAATTAAAGCTAAATGTTTTAAATGATATATCTCAAAGGTTGGGTCTAGTTGTGAATTTTGAAAAGTTTAAAATAGTAGTTTTCGCAACGGCGGACAAAATGAAATAATTCGGGCTTTAGGCCACCTTTGTGCACATATAGGCTAAACTGGGCCACGAGAACCTCCTGAGGATGGTGAGATGATTGAGATGGCACTGTCCTCCAGACACAGGATTCGAAATTCGAGCCCCGGCGGTCTGAGGCCGAGCACGCTACCTCTCGGTCACGGAGGCTCCCCACAATACAGACTTTCACACGTGGCAACGGCGGACAAAAATGAAATGAATCGGGCTTTAGGCCACTTTTGTGCACATATAGGCTAAACTGGGCCAGGAGAACCTCCTGAGGATGGTGAGATGATTGAGATGACTGAGGCCGAGCACGCTACCTCTCGGTCACGGAGGCTCCCCACAATACTGACTTTCACACGTGGATGGGGAAGAAACATTTTTGTTTCTTTCAAACCGCCGAGACCGGGAACCGAACCCTGGACTCTGGCGTGAAAGGCAGCGGTGCTAACCACTACCCTAGGGCCCCCGCCCTTACGATGCGGAACACCTCGCTAAGCATGAAAAATGGTTCATATGCAGCAATAATCTCAATGTAGTAACTGAATATATGTAACTTGGATTACTTTTTACTACAAAACTTAGCACAAGCTGTATGCAGAAAAACCTTGCAACAAGAGCTAAAACAGCGTTGATAAAGGTGGATAGAGCTTTAAGACAGCTGCCTAATGCCTCGATAGACATAATATCAAAAAAATATTTGATAGCCGTATTACTCCTATTCTTTTATACGGATCAGAAATATGGAGAATGGATAACTGCAAATTATCGAAAGCACACATCCATTATAGTCCAGTTGTCAAATGACATTTTTTTACTCAAGCGTGTTTCGCGGTATGGACGATGTTTTATGATTGATTCTGGTTCTAAGGGATGTCCTGAGCAGGAATCAGCCGGGTGCCACTTTGGCACCCTTGGGCGGAATTTTTTAAGGGGAAAAACAAAATGGCCGCCAAATATTTCAAGGTCAAATATGATTTTTCAACAAATGAAGCCAGGAACAAGTGTAATACCTCATTTTCATGTGATTTTGACTGGGCAATCCATTTCTTGTAATATTTTTATGATATAAGGTCATCTTTAAGGTCAAAACGTCAATTTCAAGGTCAAAGAAGCAAAAATTCAATTTTTAACAAATAAAGATAGGAACATGTGTAATACCTCTTTTACATGTGATTTTATCTGAAAATGAATGTATGGTATTATTTTGTTGATCCAAGGTTAGCTCCAAGGTCGAAAGTCCTTTCCAAGGTCAAAAACAAAATGGTTGCCAGATATTTCAAGGTCAAATATGATTTTTCAACAAATGAAGCTAGGAACAAATGTAATACCTCATTTTCATGTGATTTTGACCGGGCAATTCATTTCTTGTATTATTTGCATGATTCAAGGTCATCTTCAAGGTCAAAATGTCAAATATCAAGGTCAATCAAGCAAAATTACCGTTTTTAACAAATAAAGCTAGGAACATGTGTAATACCTCATGCAATTTTGACTGGGCATTCCATATCCGATATTATTTTGAATATTCAAGGTCATCTTCAAGGTCAAAGGGGTCAATTTCAAGGTGAAGTGAGAGAAAATATCATTTTTAACAAATAAAGCTAGTAATGTGTGTAATACCTCTTTTTATGGTATTTTGATTGACAAATCCAATTATAGTATTATATGAGTGATTAAAGGTTATCTTCAAGGTCAATTTCAATTCAAGGTCATCAAAATTCGATTAACAAACATAAATAGCAAAAAGTGTTGTACGTCTTTTTAGTGTAATATTGACAAATAATCCATTTCTGCTACTATTTTTATAATTAAAGGTCATTTTCGAGGTCAGTGTGTCAATTTCAAGGCCAGGTAAGCGAAAATATGATTTTCAACAAATAAAGCTAGAACAATATCTTTCTGGTATGATTTTGGTTATTTGAGGTGATCCTCTAGGTCAAATGTAAATATCAAGGTCAAATATTATTTTAACGTAGTATTCTACATATTGGAGCACACATAATAAATTGTCTTGGTGTATCTTTACCCGGATAATCTAATTCTAGTAGGGTTTTCATGAATACACATCATCAGAGTGAAATGATCAGACAACTATAAGGCATCAAAGGGTCACGGAAAGGCGTCAAATAGCGACGAAAAAGCATAAAAGATCAATGGAGAGGCGGTAAAAGGTGACAGAGAGGCGGTAAAAGACAATGGGAAGGCATTAAAGGATGTCGACGAGTTGCTAAAAAGGCGCCCCAGAGGCGCTAAAGAGCGAGTAAGAAGGGTTAAAAGAAAATGAGTAGTCATTAAAGGGCAATGAGGTGCCATTGAAGGGCAATGAGGAGGCGGTGAATGGCAACGAGGATGCGTTAAGGGGCAAAAATGGGGCGTTAAAGAGCGACAATATGCATTAAAAGGTGGCGCGGTGGCATGAAAGGGCTATGGGAAGGCAATGGGAAGGCGGTAATGGGTGATGAGGAGTCGTTCAAGGGCGACCATGAAACGTTAAACGACTATGGAAAAGCGCTGAAGGGCAATGGGGAGGAGTTGAAGTGTGCTGGATAAGCGTGTGAGGGTGAGTAGAAAGTGTTAAAACAATGGAGTATTGCTGAAGGGCGACAGAGAAGCGCTAAATGGTGACTGAGACGTCAAAGGGCATTGGAAAAGTAATAAAGGTTGATGGAGATGCATTAAAGGGTGATGGAGAGACGCTAACAGGCGCTGCAGATGAGTTAAATGGCGATGGGGAGGCGTTAATGGGCAATGAGGAGGCGTTGAAGCACAACGAAGAGGCGCTAAGGGTGACGGGATGTGTTGGTGGGTGTCATGAGAGGGTTATTGAATGGCGTAAGAGGGTGACGAGGAAACATTAAATAACAGGTGATGCGGTGGTGCTAAAGGGTGATGGATATGTGTTTTAGGGCGATGAGAAGGCGTTAAAGATGACGGGGAATCGCTAAAGGGCAACTGAGAAAAATTAAATTATGACGGAGAGATGTCAAAGAGTGACAGAAAGGTGTTAAAGGGCCAAGAAAAAGTGTTAAAGGTTGATGGAGAGGCGTTAAAAAGATGCTGGAGATGCGTTAAATGGTGATGTTAAAGGGTTAAAGGGCGATGAAGAGGCGGTAAATAGTGATGGGGAGGCATTAAATGGTGATGGGAAGCCAGTAAAGGGCGATGAGGAGGCTGAAAGCCATGAAGACGCATTATTGTCTCCCTTTAGTGCCTCTCCATAGCTCCATAATGCCTTTCTCTCACATTATAAGGCCCTCGGTGGCTCTGTAACGCCTCTTGTGGCCCATTAACGCCTCCTCATTTCTCTATAATATGCCTCCTCATTGCCCTTTAATGCCTTTTCATTGTCCTTTATCGCCTTCTCATTGCCCTTTAATACCTCCTCATCGACCGTTAGAGCTTTTCCATCACTCTTTAACACATCTCTGTTAATTGCCATCCAATGCCTTCGAGCCGATGTCTTCACCTTGAGCTTGTTTGATCATTTAAACCCAACAGAATTAGATTATCCAGTCAAAATAAAACCCAAAACAAGGTATTATACGTGCTTCAATTTCTAGCTTATACGCTAAAACATATATTTGACCTTGAGGATGACTTTAAATCACCAAAGTAATAGGAAAAAGACATTTTTCGCTCAAAATCCCACGAAAAAAAAAGTTTTTTACACATGTTCTAGCTGTATTTGTTAAAAATCATATTCTCCTTTACTTGACCGTGAAATTGACATTTTGACCTTAAAGATGACCTTTTATCATCAAAATAGTATCAAGAATAGATTATTCAGTCAAAAAACACGCCAAAAAGACGTATTACACTTCTTCCTATTTTGTTTCGAAAAGATCATATTTTTACATTTTGACCTTGGAAATGACTTTTCGACCTTGAAAATGACCTTGGATCAACAAAACAATACCATATATGGATTTTTCAGACAAAATCACATGAAAAAGAGGTATTACACATGTTCCTAGCTTGATTTGTTAAAAATGGTAATTTTGCTTATTTGACCTTGAAATTGATTTTTTGACCTTGAAAATGACCTTGAGTCATGAAAATAATACAAGAAATGGATTGCCCGGTCAAAATCACACGAAAATGAGGTATTACACTTGTTCCTGGCTTCATTTGTTGAACAATCATAGTTGACCTTGAGATATTGGGCGGCCATTTTGTTTTTGACCTTGGCAATGCCCTTTCGGCCTTGAAGATGACCTTGGATCACCAAAATAATACCATAAATGGATTTTTCAGACAAAATCCAACGAAAAAGAGGTATTACACATGTTCCTAGCTTTATTTGTTAAAAAGGATATTTTTGCTTATTTGACCTTGAAATTGACGTTTTGACCTTGAAGATGACCATATATCTTAAAAATACTACAAGAAATGGATTGCCCAGTCAAAATCACATGAAAATGAGGTATTACACTTGTTCCTGGCTTCATTTGTTGAAAAAAACATATTTGACCTTGAAATATCTGGCGGCCATTTTGTGTTTGCCCTTAAAAAATTCCGCCCAAGGGTACCAAAGTGGCACCCGGCTGATTTCTGCTCGGGATACCCCATAGTATCAGAAGCAATCATAAAACATCGTCCATACCGCGAAACATGCTTTAGTCAAAATCCACTGGACTATTAGCCATAAAACGCTTTTTAAATGTACCCATCATCACTCCTAATGTATTTGTTTATGGTAATACTGGAAGACACGAACTCTACGTAAAATCTGTATTGTCAAGTATCAAATATTGGAAAAAAAATTCAACGTGTATAATATGATGCTATTGAATGAACATGAAAACAGTTCGGTGAGCAAAATTTAAAATATCTATAATTGTAATCTTTATTGTAATCTTTGGAAACTTGGCAAACTCAAACAGTCGGAAATGAGCATAAATTTATAGAGGTTTTAAAGTAAAAGTTGATTTATTTTATTAAAAGTGGATTGAAACAATGCAAAGTGTTAGAAGATATGATATCTACAAATCATTTAAATCTTTTCGTTATAAAGAAATATATATCAGTGCTGTGAATATTAAGAGTCATCAAAAATTATTAGCCTGTTTTAGAATGGGAATGTGCAATATCTTCACCAATCATTTGTATGTCCTCTTTTTATAGAGGAAGAAGATGAGCTACATTTTCCATTGCAATGTCGTCCTGTATATAACGACCTCAGATTAAAATACTTGCACCTATTTGACAGTCCACCAAAAGAAAAAACATTTCAAAAATTATTAGCCACTGAAGATGTTTGTTTAATCCAAGGTGTTAGTTTGTATATATATCACGCATTCCGGAGGAGAGAAAATTGTATATTCGACAATAATCAGCCATATGTTTGTTTAATATTAGAGGCATTATTTGTACACTATTGTATAAAATGTGTGTATGTATTTTATCTTTGAAAGGGCCATGGCTTATCAAATAAACCAAATCAATCAATCACTCACACTATCACCTACTTTCTTATTTCTTTTCTTTCTTTCTTTCCTTCCTTCCGCCTTTCTTTTCTGTTTTTACTTTTTCTCTCCTTCCTTACTTCTGTTGTTCGCTTTTTACATACCTCATTCTTCTTTTCTTCTGTCTTTTTTTCCTTTGTTTTTCCTCACTTCTATTCATTCTTTACTTCCTTCCTTCCTCCGCTCCTTCATTCCTTCCGTCCGTATGTCATTCTTTCCCTCCTTCTCTTCTTATTTCTTCCCTCAATTCTTCCAACCGACACATTTTTTAAATTCATAATGAATATTTTAATTAATGAAAAATGAGTAATCATTTGTGATGCACGGTGGAAGTGAATATTCATAATTCCTTGTGGTAGTAGTAAGCTTAATTGAAATAATATTAACTATGATAAACTTCCTCCGAAATTAATGATCGTAATCCGGATCCTGAATTTGGATCGTAATCCGGATCATGTCTAACATTTAATGGATTGGTCCTTGGTAAATGTTTCATGCAAATCCGTGGGATCTGGATCGAAATCGGATCGGAATCCAGATCCGGATCAAAATTTTATCACCTCTAAAACCTAATCGATTATTCCTAGTCCCGAGACACACATCTGGTAAAAATTTCAAGCACATACGTTCATTAGTTTTTAAGTAATCCGATAGACAAACAAACGAACAAACAAAAGGTCGCCACAGAGGGATTAAATGGCGACGAGGAGGGTAAAAGATACATATTTTATTATTTTTAATCGATTTGAAATTGTATTGACCTTGACATGACCTTCACATAACCCAGAGTTTTACCAGTTTAACCAAAAGCCCTTGCTGTTGCGTGACTAACGGCCGAGTTTCATTAAGCTATGTCACGTATATGTATATTTCTGATATCATTCACTTGTTCACACTTCATGATCAGGTGGTATTCATCATCAATTAGTCATTTATTCTTCGTTCGTGTATAAGGGTGTGTCATACCTAACAGTTCCCACTCGCAGACAACGGCATGCGATCCTGAAATTTGTCAGTGCTTTTCTGATCTTGAAAATGTCTAATTTCGCTAAATATTTGTCTTCTTTTAATAGACGTGATCTTGTAGTGAGCTTGACATGACCTTGACATGACCCAGGGATGATATCGAAGTCAAGCCCTTGTTGTTATGTAACTACTCACCACGTTTATGCAGCTCTGTCCAGCAGTAGAAAAAGACAATTCAAGGTCATTTTTACTCAGATCGACGACAGTAAATGTTTGAACCCGGCCACATTAGATTTTCACATCCTGTTTATACATCAATAGTTTACTCTAGAAAAAATTTATTGTGTTAACGAGAAAAAATATGGATAAAAAATGTGCTAACGACAATATTATGGATAAAAAGATCATTCATGGAAAACTGTAAACTGAATAATACATAATTAGGGCTTAGTGTAACATGTATTATGTGAAGTTTGTTGTACATTCCAGTAACACGAAAAAAGTGAGATCCCTATATATAATGTAAGACAGACAGATAAACGGACGGACGCGCAGAGTCACAACCAAAATTTGCCTCAGGCCTAAAAGGCCAATTATATTTTACACGACAAATTATTTAGGAATTATAATTTTCTTGCTTTTCATTCATACTTTCCATTTACTTCCGTAATCTATTCATCTGATAATATTAAATAAGCCTAGTGTTTCTTATTGTTTTAGAGACTATTTTTCCATTGAGCCTACTCAGGTCTATATTGTCCATATTCTTCCATTAATTAGAGTGATTAAATTTTGACCTTTCATAATATTTTCTCATCAAATAAATAGCCTCGATAATAATCATGGTAATTGAAAACTTGCTGAATAGATGATAATCGCCGGCCTTCAATACGTGTCAAAGTGCATATCTAGTGTGCCATCTGGGGATTTACGGCGTCACAGCATTGTCCCGTGCTTGTTTGTTGGGGGGGGGGGGGCAACAAATCCGGCCTTTATAACTAGGACAAAATAACCGGTTACATTATACGGCTCCATATATTGCAACTGGTTATATTATATGGTGTGGTATAATATAATACAAACCGGTACACAATATACGGCGCCGTGTATTGTAACTGGTTACATTATACGGCGCCGTATATTGTAACTGGCGCCATATTATAATATATGGCGCCGTATAATGTAACCGGTTACATTATATGGCGCAGTATATTGCGACGGGTGGAATTTACAGCGCCGTATATTGTAACCGGTTACATTATGCGGCGCTGTATATTGTAATATGGTGCCATATAATGCCACCGATTATATTATATGTATTCGCTAATATAATAATGTAGCCGGTTACATTATATGGCGCAATATAATGTAACAGGTTACATGATACGTCTGATTACAGTATACGATTGAACACTAGCGTCCTAGGATAAAAGTAAGGTGGGTATAGACCACACACCATGTCCCCACTTAAATGCAGATGTGGTTGATGTTTGCTTGGCCACTTCATTTTTATGCTTCAAATTAGTTAATGAAAAAATGAAATGAATCGGGCTTTAGGCCACCTTTGTGCACATATAGGCTAAACTGGGCCAGGAGAACGAAATTCGAGCCCTGGCGGTCTGAGGCCGAGCACGCTACCTCTCGGTCACGGAGGCCCCCCACAATACTGACTTTCACACGTGGATGGGGAAGAAACATTTTTTGTTCTTCTTAAACCGCCGAGACCGGGAACCGAACCCCGAACTCTGGCGGAAAGGCAGCGGTGCTAACCACTACCCTAGGGCCCCCGCCTTTCAACACTAATGCTGCTCTCATACATAGTAATCTGTGGGATGATTTCCAAAAAGGGCTAAAATTGAATCTGGTCGAACTCCACTTATAATAAGGCTTTTTGGTACCAAAACAAAGATAAACATCTTAGCAAAAAATCTGGAGGGGGGTACCTTTATCAAAATTATCCGAATAAGGTAATCCGGGGTAAACTGTTCCGCCATTACGGAATAATATATTTCGTATCATTGTTTGACCAATATTACAGATATCTCCACATATGAGGTGTCTATAACCAGGTTTTGATGACCAAATAACATTATAAAGCCAGTTATAGGCGGGTAGCTTGGACAGGATTGTCCAAGAGGGCAAACTGGGACAAAATGTCCCGCCATTACCAAAAATTCTATTTTCTGTCATATCTCGGCCAATATGACGGTTATCTTCACAAATGAAGTGTCTATACCCAGGTTTTGATGGTCAAATATCAATTTAAAACTAGTTTTAGATTGATCAGGTGAGTTCTTACTGCCATTACCTGATGCTCCGTATTTTTTATTGTCAAACATTTAGTCGCAGCCGCCGTTCAGTTAATCTGATCCCATTATAACGTCTTCAGCTAATAGTTTCATAGATAGTAGATCTTCTAAGACAGTGCAGTATGTATGATACAATATTATGTTGAACAACACCAGATTGGTATTGTTGTTCAGTGTATGTCCGTCATTCATGTATTCACTTCAATTAGAATAATGGGACGATATGGGATTATAACTTAATGATGTGGCATTATATTGTCAGAATAACTATTTCAATTGCAGTATGTGACATCATAATGTCGAAATATTGCATCAGCATGTGAGAATATGTTAGTTTAATATCAGAATATTATGGTGTCCAGTTATATCCTTAATGTCAGGATGCTCTGTCAAGCATTTCCCATCCTCGGTAGGCAGCCGCCGTTTAGTTGATCTGATTCCATTATAACGTGTTCCATGGTAATATTTGTATAGGTAGCAGATGTTCTAATGCAGTGTAATATATATGATGATGGTATTTTGGTCGACAACCGGTTGGTATTGTTGTCCAGTGTATTATTATTAACTTCAGAATACTGGACTTGGTGATTGCTCCCTGAAGTGTGGGTTCGCACAATCAATTGCCTCAAATAGTTTATAGAACACGAAGATAAATGGGCATTACAGACACGTGTTTATTCTTTTCAAACATATGTCCTAAGATAAAAGTAAGGTGGGTATAGACCACACACCATGTCCCCACTTAAATGTAGATGTGGTGGATGTTTGCTTGGCCACTTCATTTTTATGCTTCTTATTGTGACAATTGGTCCGTAGTTTAGCATGTATATTTTAATCATTGTAGATTCAGTTTGGGTGATTACAATTGTGACGAAATATCTCCTTTTTACTATGTGACTTTATGGAATTTCAGCTGATTTTCACAATTATGCCACCTCCTTTCCCATGTTTCCCTTGGAATATTTTTATATTGTACAAATAGATATACAAGCCATCTACTCTACCAACTTTCTTTTTGCACAATCTTCCAGGGTCGACATTGGCCTACCGTACATGAAAAGATAAGACTGGTCCATCAAATATTTTCCTCCGTTCAAACTAACATTTAGGGATTGAGACATGTTGGTAGGTGAGATCTTGTTCCCTGGCGGAATGTGGCCATATAGGATTAAAAAGGTGAATTAATAGGCATGTACAATGGTGCTTAACGGCACGTTTTGTCATTGAAGGTCATTCAAAATCATACAAAATATTCCATTGTATAATGTTGAATAATATACTTACTTGGAAGACGTTATAATGGAATCAGATGAACTAAAAGGCGGCTGCGACGAAATATTTGACAATAAAAAAACACGGAGCATCAGGTGATGACACAGGAAGTCACCTGATCAATCTACAACTGGCTTTAAAATGATATTTAGCCATCAAAACCTGAGTATAGACACCTCATATGTGCAGATATCTGTAATATCGGCCGAGATATGACACAAAATAGAATTTTCGGTAATGGCGGGCCATTTTGTCCCAGTTTACCCTTTTTAAACAATTCTGTCAAAGGTACCCTGCTATAACCGGCTTCATAATGTTATTTGACCATCATCAAAACATGGGTTTAGACACCTTATGTTTGCAGATATCACTGATAATGGCCGATATATGATACACAATATAATTTCGTAATGGCGGACCCTTTTGCCCCGGTTTACCATTTTCGGATCATTTTGATAAAGGCACCCCCGTCTAGATTTTTAGCTAAGATTTTTATCTTTGTTTTGGTACCAAGAAACCCAATTATGAGTAAAGTTCAACGGAAAATTATTTTTGGTCATTCATCCCAAGACTATAGCGATATGCTAGCGAATGTGCTTACAAATACAAATATTTGACATTCTCCTTAAATTCGCTACACTCGCCGAGTATTTTTAAGCGTCGATAGCAAATTCGAAACGTTCACAAGTCATTCTCCACCTGCTTAAGAATATCAACAATTTCAGGAAGCGTCCCCTAAATTTTAGCAAATGTGGCGGATGCTGTCATTCGCCGTCAATTTTCGTAAGCATTTGCAAGCCATTTGTAACGTTGGTAAGGCATTCGGAAGCATTTGCAAACGCTCGTTTTGCGAATGTTTTACCACTGTTGCCAATGCTACGAATTCCTTACCAATCACTTGCCAACGTGGCGAATGTTTTACCAATATTTTCAAGAATTTGTTGCGACACTTGCCAATGATGATGAACACTTCTCGATATCTTGCCAATGTATACGGTGCTGAAAATGCATTCTTTTTTCAAAGTGCCAATAAAATGTCTTGCAAATGTGCTGCCAATATTTAGCAAAATGTTGGGAATATGATTGAAATTACCCCAGGAAGGTGTCAATATAGTATTAAAAGACACATTCTCAATTGAATGTCATCATTTCACCATGGCACTCCGATTGAGACAGTTGGCTGCCCTTGGCCTTCTAGTTTCAAATATAATGTAGTTGTACATGCTGCTCTTGTTGCTCTAGAGTGTGAGGGAGGAGGAAAAGAATATATAATAATATAATAACAAAATAGGAAAATATAATAAAAAATTAAAACAATAAATAATAACAATAATAACAATACCTCGTCATCAAATATTCGCATCACTCGTAAGAAAATGGCAAGGCAATGGCAACGTTGGTAAGACATTTCGCATCATTCATAAGTACGTTTGTAACGTTTGCAAGCCCATTTGTAAGCATTCGCAAGCATTCATAACATTCGCAAGGCAGTCGCAGCATTTATTTGATATTTTTGTTAAGTTAGTATTGTGGGGAGCCTCCGTGACCGAGAGGTAGCGTGCTCGGCCTCAGACCGCCAGGGCTCGAATTTCGAATCCTGTGTCTGGAGGACAGTGTCATCTCAATCATCTCACCATCCTCAGGAGGTTCTCCTGGCCCAGTTTAGCCTATATGTGCACAAAGGTGGCCTAAAGCCCGATTCATTTCATTTTGTTAAGCCCTTTTGCATCATTCGCAACGATTGTTAGCAATTCGTAATGTATTGGCAAGCGTTGGCAAGCCTTCGCAGTGCATTTGCAATATATTCGTAAGGAGAGTCGAGGGATGACCGAGGTAAAAATATTCGCTATCTATTCACAATTTTTGTGCAAATTCACTGCGAATTTCAAAGATTTATATTCGCTATATTTGCTAGAATATTCGCTTATGTGTGAGTGACAAATCTAATTTATTTGTAGGTTGCTAATTTTATTTTGTGGGTGGCGTAATTTAGACACAACGAATATGTCAAGTAGATAAGCATTTCAAGTAGATAAGCATTTCAATTGCACAACTTGACGCTTAAAGATTCAACACAACATATTTACCATAATTTTTGACCGAGACGTCAGATTCTGGCGTCTAAAGTCGATCCCTGCGCTGAAAAAGTTAAGATCAGGTATACAGACACTGTATTGTGTAAGATCTGGATGATGAAGTGACAGAAGTGTGTTGATATGTCAGAGCATGCTCGCATTCTGCTATAATAATATTACTACCATACATGGGTATCATTCCTGTGTAAAAATAGACAGTGGTATTAAAATACAACCCCTACCTGACCATGCTTATTCAATGAATTCTCTAAGAATGTTCCGACAGGAGTCAGAATTTCAGCTATTTTATTTATTCTGAATTCACCTCGAACTTTTTTAATATAAACGGAAAACTCGAATGTTCCTGCATGATATCAAACATTTTGGAATGCAACCAGAATGCAGTCAGACGTTTTAGAATTAACTTCGAATCGCGTGAAAAATACAAAACAAACAAATTATACTGCATCCGGATTCACCCGTCCTCAGTTATATAGATTCACAATAATCGTGGTGAATGATATTAAATTTCGCTGATTTCTTTGTCAATTCGCAACCAATCTGCATGAGATTTAGTAAACACTGTTTTCTCGTCATAACGTAAAATGTCAGTAGGTATTTGAGAATCAACATTTACTATATGTTATAGGGATACGCTTTTCAACAATACACTATTTTTCAATGTAATTTTTAGGGTAGTCACTGCTTGTAAAATGTCTTTAACATTGGTTTAGATAAACTGAGAAATCAGCGAAAATCATTCAGTCTAGGATAAAACCCGAGGAACTCTACATTCTTAGCTGTGAAAAGGGTCGAGGCCGAAGGCCGAGATCTTTTTCACAGCTGAGAATGTGTGTTTTGTGTTTCCAGTGTGTTTTGAACACTAAGTGGCGGAAATACATGAAGGAAATAAAAAAGTATGTTGGTTGAAAGTAATGAATTAATCGTTCTCCTTAGTTTTCATTTGATTTCAAGTAGAATGTTTTCATTATTTGCATTATATTTACTATAGGCCCTAATACAAATAAACAAATACTATTTAAAAGAAACTGCTAAGATTTTTATTAGCTTTTTTTTTCTTTTCAGACGATTATGACACGCTATTGAATATTATAACCTGATTTGGTATCAGTAGTCAAGAGGACACGACATGTTACGACAACTATTCCTCAATAAATTCATAAAAAATGCTTGTTTTATCATATGTATGCTTTTTATATAGAATTAGCTAGTCCTCTACTGTTCCAACTGTAAATTCTTTATAAAAAATAGTTGTTGTCCTATAATAAGTTGTGATGGGTCTGGTTTGAAATGTTCCAATGCATCTGAATGCATCAAATTTTGTCATCAATAATAAATTGTAGTTATTAAGCAATTATTTTAAGATTGAAATGCTCCTCTAGCTTCTCTAGTTTGTTTAGAATTAAACATATTGCAAATATTCCCAAGAATATGTAACGCAATATTATATCTGTCTAATAAAAATAGCCTATTTTCGACACAACCAGGGACATAATCAGATAATTATAAGCAGTTAATACTAATTAGTATATATCCATAGGAGAACTGTGTCATACACGAAACATTTGTTTTTGCAAATTAATCAGCTTACGATATATAGGAATTAAATTCATTTAAAACAATACAATGTCATCATGATTACAAGCACAATTCTTTGTGCCTGATGACGGCAAAATAACTTTAATTATATTAAATAAAAACATAATTTCATCAGCCTTGTTGGTCTATAGTAAATTGTTCATGTGTCATCCATCAATTATTGGCGATGACAACTATGTCACATGGCATGCATTGTGTGAAATGAAATTACATTTTCTATCTAACTATGTAAACGAGTACAAAATATACCAATGCAAAATTAATTAGTTTTTTTGTCTTTTGTCTTCGCTTTATTTTCGCTTGCGTAAAAAGAGATCAACTAAAAAAGTAATCGACTAATTAATTAACTAAAAAGTAACTAGATTTAAAATATAATTATGTTTGTTTAGCAGCAGCCTTTGTTTCTATAAAATAAAAAGTAGATGACAAAATCCTGATAATTAAGATTTTCAGTTTCTCTCTTGCTGCGAGACAAGACCTGTATTTTGTTGTGAATCTTTGTTCTAAATAATATGCATGTCTGAAATTAATCCTTTATTAAGACATTTCATTAACTGTGCTATTTTTCCTTATAAGTCGCTTATTTTTTATAAGCAAATGTTAGTAGCGTTCCTCATATTTTTCAATGTCACAAGTAAATGTGTTTCCACTAGGCCAGTATATGTGACGTGTCACATCGGCACCCGACCTATGTCGGAGCTTTAGATTTTGAGTTATGGCCATGTTTTGTTAAAATAATATTTTTTTGAGAATTTTCTTTTTTAACGCTGATCGAAAATACAATTCAAAGCAATATAAGTACAAAATATTGAAGATACCCTAGTTTTATTTCTTATATAAAAAAATGATTTAAATTGAACTATTTAAACTATTTTGTCAATTAAATTTAAACATTGTATGTCATTTTCTCAACATTTTGCGATATTTTGGGCTTAAGTTTCCAAATTTTGTTTTATCGATGATTTCCTAAATAATTGGGATATATTTATAATTTTTGGTGCATTTGAAACCTGAGCGCTGCCTCTTCAAACGCCACTTAATAACTCATTTTTTATATTTTGCGACATAGAACTGGTTTTGATATGGCACATCACATATGGTCAAAACAAATTTCCTCTCTGGAAATTTATACTCAATATTTCGCATAGATATATGTACGTATACAGCACCAAGACTAACATTGCTACTTCCTATTTTCAGGCGATCGCTCACCTGAATGAAATAAATGGAAGGAGTCTGCTCATGATATATCTGGGGGCTGAGGATTTGACGATTTTACAATATGTGATATTTTCACTAATTGGCAAAGTTTGGAAACTTCTGATGTTACAGCTGTGTCACATTGCATACAGTGTCGCACTTCTTTGGGCGAAGTGAGATGAATATAGCTAGGGAGATAACAAGAATGAAATAATTATCGCGAGATTCTTGAATTCGCGAATTTGTCATCCACGCGAAATTCGCGAATAATAAAACCTCGCGAATATTACCAGATCTACAGTATTGGATTTTATACCTTACAAAACGAACAGTATATATTTTAGCAGCCTCTGATTTTAACTCGTTGGGATGATAT
The DNA here is from genome assembly GCA_964017125.1 of Flabesymbios commensalis. Taxonomy (NCBI): domain Eukaryota; kingdom Metazoa; phylum Annelida; class Polychaeta; order Terebellida; family Flabelligeridae; genus Flabesymbios; species Flabesymbios commensalis. Next base: position 63,817,279 of record OZ024909.1, on the reverse strand, counting down.
TCCACATAAGAAACCTGCCTCCCCCCCCCCTCACAAACATAGCACAAAACCAATGTGGAGCAATATCAGCCCAGCATCGTAGACGGTGGACCAACACCAAAGCGGAACAGACGGCCCACAGAATTATGTTGTGTATTCACATCGTAGCATCGTTTCGAAAATTGAGGATATCGCACATATGCATAAGTTCATAACCCTGGTTCCAATGTGGGATCAGTATTGTTTTAAAAATAAAACATTTTAAGTTATTCATCGTGGTTGTGTTTTCGGAGAGGGTGTCTGTGTCACGCAAATATGTAGAAGAATGCCCTATCGCTTTATGGAAAATCATGCATTTTTGCATATCTTCTCATCTGGTATTGTGGGGTTGGGAGAGGTGGTGATCTAAACCAGTACTAAATGCTATGCGCTTCTTATTTCTCATATCATAACGTTACGTATTGTGGGGATGGCTAGGTGGTAGTAATGCTATGTGCTTCTTATTTCTCATATCTTAACATTACGCATTGTAGGTGTGCTTAGGTGGTAGTAATGCTATGTGCTTCTTATTCTCATATCCTTACGTTACGCATTGTAGGGGTGCTTAGGTGGTAGTAATGCTATGTGCTTCTTATTCTCATATCCTTACGTTACGCATTGTAGGGGTGCTTGGGTGGTAGTAATGCTATGTGCTTCTTATTCTCATATCCTTACGTTACGCATTGTAGGGGTGCTTAGGTGGTAGTAATGCTATGTGCTTCTTATTCTCATATCCTTACGTTACGCATTGTAGGGGTGCTTAGGTGGTAGTAATGCTATGTGCTTCTTATTCTCATATCCTTACGTTACGCATTGTAGGGGTGCTTAGGTGGTAGTAATGCTATGTGCTTCTTATTCTCATATCCTTACGTTACGCATTGTAGGGGTGCTTGGGTGGTAGTAATGCTATGTGCTTCTTATTCTCATATCCTTACGTTACGCATTGTAGGGGTGCTTAGGTGGTAGTAATGCTATGTGCTTCTTATTCTCATATCCTTACGTTACGCATTGTAGGGGTGCTTGGGTGGTAGTAATGCTATGTGCTTCTTATTCTCATATCCTTACGTTACGCATTGTAGGTGTGCTTAGGTGGTAGTAATGCTATGTGCTTCTTATTCTCATATCCTTACGTTACGCATTGTAGGGGTGCTTAGGTGGTAGTAATGCTATGTGCTTCTTATTCTCATATCCTTACGTTACGCATTGTAGGGGTGCTTAGGTGGTAGTAATGCTATGTGCTTCTTATTCTCATATCCTTACGTTACGCATTGTAGGGGTGCTTGGGTGGTAGTAATGCTATGTGCTTCTTATTCTCATATCCTTACGTTACGCATTGTAGGGGTGCTTGGGTGGTAGTAATGCTATGTGCTTCTTATTCTCATATCCTTACGTTACGCATTGTAGGGGTGCTTAGGTGGTAGTAATGCTATGTGCTTCTTATTCTCATATCCTTACGTTACGCATTGTAGGGGTGCTTAGGTGGTAGTAATGCTATGTGCTTCTTATTCTCATATCCTTACGTTACGCATTGTAGGGGTGCTTAGGTGGTAGTAATGCTATGTGCTTCTTATTTCTCATATCCTTACGTTACGTATTGTGGAGGTGACTAGGTGGTAGTAATGCTATGTGCTTCTTATTTCTCATATCTTAACATTACGTATTGTGGGGGTGACTAGGTGGTAGTAATGCTATGTGCTTCTTATTTCTCATATCCTTACGTTACGTATTGTGGAGGTGACTAGGTGGTAGTAATGCTATGTGCTTCTTATTTCTCATATCTTAACATTACGTATTGTGGGGGTGACTAGGTGGTAGTAATGCTATGTGCTTCTTATTTCTCATATCCTTACGTTACGTATTGTAGGGGTGACTAGGTGGTAATAATGCTATGTGCTTCTTATTTCCAATATCTTAACGTTGCGTATTGTGGAGGTGACCAGGTGGTAATAATGCTATGTGCTTCTCATTTCTCATATCTTAACGTTGCGTAATGTAGGGGTGACTAGGTGGTAGTAATGCTATGTGCTTCTTATTTCTCATATCTTAACGTTGCGTATCGTAGGGGTGACTAGGTGGTAGTAATGCTATGTGCTTCTTATTTCTCATATCTTAACATTGCGCATTGTAGGGGTGCTTGGGTGGTAGTAATGCTATGTGCTTCTTATTTCTCGTATCTTATTGTAACGCATTGTGGAGGTGACTAGATGGTACGAATGCTATGTGCTTCTTATTTCTCATATCTAAGCGTTGTGTTTTGTATGGGTGACTAGGTGGTAATAATGCTATGTGCTTCTTATCTCTCATATCTTAGCATTACGAATTGTAGGGGTGACTAGGTGGTAATAATGCTATGTGCTTCTTATTTCCCATATCTTAACGTTGCGTATTGTGGGGGTGACTAGGTGGTAATAATGCTATGTGCTTCTTATTTCCAATATCTTAACGTTGCGTATTGTGGGGGTGACTAGGTGGTAGTAATGCTATGTGCTTCTCATTTCTCATATCTTAACATTACGTATTGTGGGGGTGACTAGGTGGTAATAATGCTATGTGCTTCTTATCTCTCATATCTTAGCATTACGAATTGTAGGGGTGACTAGGTGGTAATAATGCTATGTGCTTCTTATTTCCCATATCTTAACGTTGCGTATTGTGGGGGTGACTAGGTGGTAATAATGCTATGTGCTTCTTATTTCCAATATCTTAACGTTGCGTATTGTGGGGGTGACTAGGTGGTAGTAATGCTATGTGCTTCTCATTTCTCATATCTTAACATTACGTATTGTGGGGGTGACTAGGTGGTAATAATGCTATGTGCTTCTTATCTCTCATATCTTAGCATTACGAATTGTAGGGGTGACTAGGTGGTAATAATGCTATGTGCTTCTTATTTCCCATATCTTAACGTTGCGTATTGTGGGGGTGACTAGGTGGTAATAATGCTATGTGCTTCTTATTTCCAATATCTTAACGTTGCGTATTGTGGGGGTGACTAGGTGGTAGTAATGCTATGTGCTTCTTATTTCTCATATCTTAACGTTACGCATTGTAGGGGGTGAGTGGCCGGTCTGAGCCGATACCCATGCCATGTGCTTCTCTGACGTGTGAGAACCTTTGAGACGGCGCCTCACGACACAAAAACATATCACAGGAAATTGCTCAATCGGTAAATTAAATTCTGTTTATTGGCTTAAATCGACACAATCAGGCTAACATCATAAAAAATCAGTATTTTTATTTTGGCTTCTTTCATGCATGTCCGAAATAAGAAATCGGGATTTTCGTCTCTATATCTCGCCTAACTGGTAAATGTGCAACACAAAAATTAAAAAACTTATGCACTTATGTTTACATTATTTGGTCATATTAAGAAGCCAAAATAAAAATACTGATTTTTTAATGATTTTAGTCTGATAGTGTCGCTTTAAAAAGAATATAATTGTCATTAGCATACCCAAATGGCACCTTAAACGGTCAAAGGCCCTGGGAAGTGATTTCAATTCATCAATATAATTAAAGTATATATCACAATGAACTGTCTAATAACTTAGCAGATTATTCTAGTATACTAATTATTAGTTATTTTCAAAATAAAAACTGAAAATGTGCACATTTCTTGGGCTGGGCGGATCTCCCACCTCATGACTTCACACACAAAAACCGCCCATTATTGAATCTGAATTAACATTGAAACAGCATCGGGTATATGTTTCATGTTTCTTGTATGTACACGAGCTGAACTAGATTTCTATTCATTTCAATATGCCGGCATCGACAGGGTGAACAAGGGGCTAGTGAATGCTAGACGCTGGCCAGGAGCGGACGCGGTGATGGCCATCAATTCTAGTGCTACACCTACATTCAGGCAGCGTTGGACCTGCGTTCCCTGTTGACTTTAAAATCATACAATACATCATCAGCCACATGTACATGTTTTATAACCAGCCAAGAATGTCTTTTGACGTCACTAATTAGCTCCGCCCCTTTTTTTGCCTTTGAGAAAATCGTCCCCAGTGGTTTAAAAATGGGATAATACTAATATTTAAAAGTCATCTAAAATAGTATGAAATATGACATTGTGCAAAGTAGGTCTAGGGACTACATGGGGCCTTCAACGCTAATCTACGACTATTGCATTGATTATTTTGTACACCCAAAAAGAATATAATTATCATTAACATACACAAATGGCACCTTAAACGGTCAAAGGCCCTGGGAAGTGATTTCAGTTCATCAATATAATTAAAGTATATATCATAACTTAGCAGATTATTTTAGTATACTAATTATTAGTTATTTTCAAAATGAAAACTGAAAACATGTATATAATAACTTATATGCGTTTTATGTGCGAGTTTATTGTTATGACAAAGAATACATTCATTTTATATGAGATTATATATAAATGGACGTTATACCCCATGCTATATATTTATGTTGATATATAGTGGCGTCATACAAATACTGTGTGCACTTACAAAGTATTTTTTCTTCCTGTGACGAAATGTTCTAATGTTAGTTAAGTTTGTACGCTTTTCCAGAGTGATTTTTTTGCTACTTACAAAAATGTGTTTCTTGTCTCTAGTTGTTGGTGCGGGAAACAGGTATCTTCCAATGCTATCATGGCAATGCGGCTTTTAACATTACCTTGATTTTAAGTGTTATCTTATATCCACATAATCACATGTGATTTTAAAAAGCCTGCTATGGCAGTGCTAATTAAATTGACTTTATGTGTAACTATGATTATATTATGGATAATTTAAATTGTTAACATACCATAAATTTCATATAAAAATATCACAATTTAATAACTGTATTGTACTATTGAATGTATTACATGACACATATTTAAACATGACTAAAAATAACATCTACGCTAATATGTATAACCTTCTGTATAAATATATTGTAATAAATAAAAAAAACCTATGTGATGGGGAAATTAACATTGCGCAGAATATACGACATAAACCACGGTATTGATAGAACAGAATTTGCAAAAGGTATTGATCTTAGCAAGCTAAAAAACAAACGTCTACAATTACAACAGCTTACTACAATATTTTCAAACCCTATATGAATATATTAGTTGCAAGGTCATTATTTAGTTGCATATTAGGTGACCAATTAGTAAATAAAATACTAGTAATAGACAAATTCTTTAAATGAAATGAAATGATCGCAATTCATTTAGCTATCCATTCTGTTGTCTTTCGCTTACTAATCATATGGTTATTCTTTTATTTACTATTCATGCATTTAGGTAAAAGTAAAATATAACGACATTCGAATTGTATCGGATGATATAATTTTGTGAGACACCTTAGCTTATATGTGACTGAGCAAACAGTTTTTGTATTGAAATAATTATAATTTGATTAATCACGAAGCTGTCAGATCATAATACTTGCCTTTCGGATGACCGACCCACAGAATGTATACAATACAACTGTTGCAATAATAAGATCACACCGAAAACGATATCTTATGAAAATAATTTAAATAACTTTAATTTTCCGTCACTCCTTTTCATTTCCCACTTT
>OZ024909.1:63786267-63811515 GCA_964017125.1 Flabesymbios commensalis | reverse complement strand
GAATATATAATAATATAATAACAAAATAGGAAAATATAATAATAAAAAAAAAATAATAATAAATAATAACAATAATAACAATACCTCGTCATCAAATATTCGCATCATTCGTAAGAAAATGGCAAGGCCATGGCAACGTTGGTAAGACATTCGCATCATTCATAAGTACATTCGCAAGCATTCATAACACTCGCAAGGCAGTCGCAGCATTTATTTGAAATTTTTGTTAAGCCCTTTTGCATCATTCGCAACGATTGTTAGCAATTCGTAATGTATTGGCAAGCGTTGGCAAGCCTTCGCAGTGCATTTGCAATATGTTCGTAAGGAGAGTCGAGGGATGACCGAGGTGAAAATATTCGCTATCTATTCACAATTTTTGGGCAAATTCACTGCGAATTTCAAAGATTCATATTCGCTATATTCGCTAGAATATTCGCTTATGTGTGAGTGACAAATCTAATTTATTTGTAGGTTGCTAATTAAATTTTGTGGGTGGCGTAATTTAGACACAACGAATATGTCAAGTAGATAAGCATTTCAAGTAGATAAGCATTTCAATAGCACAACTTGACGCTTAAAGATTCAACACAACATATTTACCATAATTTTTGACCGAGACGTCATACGTCTATAGACGTCAGATTCTGGCGTCTAAAGTCGATCCCTGCGCTGAAAAAGTTAAGATCAGGTATACAGACACTGTATTGTGTAAGATCTGGATGATGAAGCGACAGAAGTGTGTTGATATGTCAGAGCATGCTCGCATTATTCTATAATAATATTACTACCATACATGGGTATCATTCCTGTGTAAAAATAGACAGTGGTATTATAATACAACCCCCACCTGACCATGCTTATTCAATGAATTCTCTAAGAATGTTCCGATAGGAGTCAGAATTTTAGCTATTTTATTTATTCCGAATTCACCTCGAACGTTTTTAATATAAACGGAAAACTCGAATGTTCCTGCATGATATCAAACATTTTGGAATGCAACCAGAATGCAGTCAGACGTTTTAGAATTAACTTCGAATCGCGTGAAAAATACAAAACAGACAAATTATACTGCATCCGGATTCACCCGTCCTCAGTTATATAGATTCACAATAACCGTGGTGAATGATATTAAATTTCGCTGATTTCTTTGTCAATTCGCAACCAATCTTCATGAGATTTAGTAAACACTGTTGTCTCGTCATAACGTAAAATGTCAGTAGGTATTTGAGAATCAACATTTACTATATGTTATAGGGATACACTTTTAAACAATACACTATTTTTCAATGTAATTTTTAGGGTAGTCACTGCTTGTAAAATGTCTTTAACATTGGTTTAGAATTGACTGAGAAATCAGCGAAAATCATTCAGTCTAGGATAAAACCCGAGGAACTCTACATTCTTAGCTGTGAAAAGGGTCAAGGCCGAAGGCCGAGATCTTTTTCACAGCTAAGAATGTGTGTTTTGTGTTTCCAGTGTGTTTTGAACACTAAGTGGCGGATTATGCATAATAAAATGATATAAGAAGAAAATACATGAAGGAAATGAAAAAAGTATGTTGGTTGAAAGTGATGAATTAATCGTTCTCCTTAGTTTTAATTTGATTTCAAGTAGAATGTTTTCATTATTTGCATTATATTTACTATAGGCCCTAATACAAATAAACAAATACTACTTAAAAGAAACTGCTAAGCTTTTTATTAGCTTTTTTATCTTTTCAGACGATTATGACACGCTATTGAATATTATAACATGATTTGGTATCAGTAGTCAAGAGGACACAACATGTTACGACAACTATTCCTCAATAAATTCATAAAAAATGCTTGTTTTATCATATGTATGCTTTTTATATAGAATTAGCTAGTCCTCTACTGTTCCAACTGTAAATTCTTTATAAAAAATAGTTGTTGTCCTATAATAAGTTGTGATGGGTCTGGTTTGAAATGTTCCAATGCATCTGAATGCATTACATTTTGTCATCAATAATAAATTGTAGTTATTAAGCAATTATTTTAAGATTTAAATGCTCCTCTAGCTTCTCTAGTTTGTTTAGAATTAAACATATTGCAAATATTCCCAAGAATATGTAACGCAATATTATATCTGTCTAATAAAAAAAGCCTATTTTCGACACAACCAGGGACATAATCAGATAATTATAAGCAGTTAATACTAATTAGTATATATCCATAGGAGAACTGTGTCATACACGAAACATTTGTTTTTGCAAATTAATCAGCTTACGATATATAGGAATTAAATTAATTTAAAACAATACAATGTCATTATGATTACAAGCACAATTCTTTGTGCCTGATGACGGCAAAATAACTTCAATTATATTAAATAAAAACATAATTTCATCAGCCTTGCTGGTCTATAATAAATTGTTCATGTGTCATCTATCAATTATTAGCGATGACAACTATGTCACATGGCATGCATTGTGTGAAATGAAATTACATTTTCTCTCTAACTATGTAAACGAGTACAAAATATACCAATGCAAAATTAATTAGTTTTTTTGTCTTTTGTCTTCGCTTTATTTTCGTTTGCGTAAAAAGAGACCAACTAAAAAAATAATCGACTAATTAATTAACTAAAAAGTAACTAGATTTAAAATATAATGTTTGTTTAGCAGCAGCCTTTGTTTCTATAAAATAAAAAATAGATGACAAAATCCTGATAATTAAGATTTTCAGTTTCTCTCTTGCTGCGAGACAAGATCTGTATTTTATTGTGAATCTTTGTTGTAAATAATATGCATGTCTGAAATTAATCCTTTATTGAGACATTTCATTAACTGTGTTATTTTTCCCTAATATGTCGCTTATTTTATATAAACAAATGTTAGTAGCGTTTCTCATATTTTTCAATGTCACAAGTAAATGTGTTTCCACTAGGTCAGTATATGTGACGTGCCACATCGGCACCCGCCCTATGTCGGAGCTTTAGATTTTGAGTTATGGCCATGTTTTGTTAAAATAATATTTTTTGCTAATTTTCTTTTTTAGCGCTGATCGAAAATACAACTTCAAAGCAATATAAGTACAAAATATTGAAGATACCCTAGTTTTATTTCTTATATAAAAAATGATTTAATTTGAACTATTTAAACTATTTTGTCAATTAAAATTAAACTTTGTATGTCATTTTCTCAACATTTTGCGATATTTTGGGCTTAAGTTTCCAAATCTTGTTTTATCGATGATTTCCTAAATAATTGAGATATATTTATAATTTTTGGTGCTTTTGAAACCTGAGCGCTGCCTCTTTAAACGCCACTTAATAACTCATTTTTTATATTTTGCGACATAGGACTGGTTTTGATATGACACGTCACATATGGTCAAAAAAAAATTCCACTCTGGGAATTTATAATCTATATTTCGCATAGATATATGTACGTATACAGCACCAAGACTAACATTGATACTTCCTATTTTCAAAATGTGTCATATTACATACAGTGTCGCACTTTTTTGGGCGAAGTGAGATGAATATAGCTAGGGAGATAACAAGAATGAAATAATTATCGCGAGATTCTTGAATTCGCGAATTTGTCATCCACGCGAAATTCGCGAAAATTAAAACCTCGCGAATATTACCAGATCTACAGTATTGGATTTTATACCTTACAAAACGAACAGTAGATATTTTAGCAGCCTCTGATTTTAACTCGTTGGGATGATATTCCACATAAGAAACTTGCCTCCCCCCCCCCCCCCCTCACAAACATAGCACAAAACCAATGTGGAGCAATATCAGCCCAGCGTCGTAGACGGTGGACCAACACCAAAGCGGAAAAGACGGCCCACAGAATTATGTTGTGTATTCACATCGTAGCATCGTTTCGAATTATGAGATATCGCACACATGCACAAGTTCACAACCCTGGTCCCAATGTGGGATCAGTATTGTTTTAAAAATAAAACATTTCAAGTTATTCCTTGTGGTTGTGTTTTCGGAGTGGGTGTCTGTGTCACGCAAATATGTAGAAGAATGTCCTATCGCTTTATGAAAAATTATGCACTTTTGCATATCTTCTCATCTCGTATTGTGGGGGTGGGTGGGGTGGTGATCTAAACCAGTACTAAATGCTATGCGCTTCTTAGTTTTCATATCCTAACGTTACGTATTGTGGGGGTGACTAGGTAGTAATAATGCTATGTGCTTCTTATTTCTTATATCCTAACGTAACGTATTGTGGGGGTGACTAGGTGGTAATAATGCTATGTGCTTCTTATTTCTCATATCCTAACGTAACGTATTGTGGGGGTGACTAGGTGGTAATAATGCTATGCGCTTCTTATTTCTCATATCCTAACGTTACGTATTGTGGGGGTGACTAGGTGGTAATAATGCTATGTGCTTCTTATTTCTTATATCCTAACGTAACGTATTGTGGGGGTGACTAGGTGGTAATAATGCTATGTGCTTCTTATTTCTCATATCCTAACGTAACGTATTGTGGGGGTGACTAGGTGGTAATAATGCTATGTGCTTCTTATTTCTCATATCCTAACGTAACGTATTGTGGGGGTGGCTAGGTGTAAATAATTCTATGTGCTTCTTATTTCTCAAATCCTAACGTAACGTATTGTGGGGGTGACGACTAGGTGGTAATAATGCTATGTGCTTCTTATTTCTTATATTTAGAGTCAAGATTAGAGTCAAGATTATTTATTGTCATAAATGCATATCAACAAAAACATTACCAAAATCACATTAATCATGTTAATACACTGAAAATTTGGAAATCTAACATATTAAACTGAACAATATTATAGAAAATATGAAAAATGTATTAACAATATACAGAACAAAATTAATAAGCAAAATGACAAAAAGGACAGAATATCGGGTGACATTATATGCCCTCTCATTAATTACAAAAATAATATGTCGACTCCTAGGAAACAAAAGGCTATATCTCCCACTCGTCAAAGTGGTAGACACATCCCCGTGGATCCACAAAAACGACAATACATGTGCAATGTGCATAAAAACGTGCAATGAAATAAATAATAAATTATTAAGTAATTAACAAATTCAGTCATGAGCCAGTATCATATCTAAGGAGTTCTACTATTAGGAATATTATGGTATAATAAATATGTTTTAAGTTTATATTTAAAGGTACATATTGAACAATTGGTATCTAGATTGACAGATATATGATTCCATATTGATATAGCAGCAGTTCTAATAGACTGTTCAGATAATTTGGTTTTATGCTTACAAGTTACACGTAGATTATGAGCATGTCTAGTTGGATAGTTATGAACATCAGAATGTTTTACAAACATGTCGCTAAATAAAGAAGGTAACAATTGCATCTCCATTTTGTACATAAATAAAGACACTTTAAACTCATATATCTTATAAATATTCAGTATCTTTAATGCATGGAAGATTGGTTGGGTGTGGGCTAAATATGAAGATGATTTAATTATTCTAACAGCCCTTTTCTGAACTTTAAATAGAGATTTAATAGATTTATCACTAGCTCCACCCCATACTTCAATGCAATAATTAATATATGGATAGACAAAGCTATTATAAAGTGTAAACAAAGTCGATGTTTTCAATACACGTCTAGCTTTACATAAAATTCCAATTCCTCTCGAGATTTTTGTTTTTACGGTGTTAATATGTTCCGCCCAATTTAGAAATTCATCAATAATGACCCCAAGAAATTTCGTAGATTTAACTTTGTTTAATGTTTGGTTATTAATCTTGACAGTGTTTATTTCAATTGGATAATTCTTGATCGATCGGAAAACAATATATTGAGATTTTTTAATATTTAAAGACAATTTGTTACAGTTTAACCATTGTAATACTTTTGCCAATTCATCATTCATATTGTGTATTAATACATTAATGTTCTTTCCAATCAGAAATAAGCTGGTATCATCGCATACAATATGGGTAATAAAACAGAGGATACTTCAACAATATCATTCACATATAACAAAAATAGCAAGGGTCCAAGTATAGATCCTTGGGGCACACCACAAGTGATATCGTTCATATCTGAACAATGATTATTAAAAGAAACAAACTGTTTTCTATTATACAAATAACTTTCAAGCCAATCATGGGCAATTCCTCTGATACCATACTTATATAATTTATTTAGTAAAATAGTATGATCGACCGTATCAAAAGCTTTACTGAAATCAAGAAAGACTCCTAAAACAAGGTTACCTTCACTTATAGCTGTAGCAATTTTATCTGTGAGCACAATTGGGGCAGAATTCGTTCCATGTTTTTCTCTAAAACCAAACTGGTATTTATAAAGTATATTATGTTTCGTGATAAAATTAAACAGTCTGTTATACATTATACGTTCGAAAATTTTGGAGAACACTGTTAACACAGAAACAGGCCTATAGTTACTTATAATCATATTGTTATCACCTTTATAAATAGGGATAACACGAGCAGTTTTTAGTTCACTTGGAAATACACCTTGTAAAATAGACAAATTCAAAATATGTACGAGTTGTTCAATATATAATGAAAATGTGTCCTTTATTACCTTGGAATGTATTCCATCCCATCCTGGGCTAGATATTTTCAATGCATTTATTATTTTGATTACTTCATTTTCGGTGACATTATTGAGGAAAATAGAATCGGGATTCTGCTTAGTTATATATGAAGCAGGGTCTTCACTCGTCTTCGGAATTTTACTCGCTAAATTCGGTCCAATGTTTACATAAAAACTATTAAAACTATATGCTATTTCTTCGGTATTTGTTATAACTTTATTGTTAATTAAAAATGTATTGACTGTTGTTTTAGTTTTTGTTTTGTTAATTACTTCTTTAATAATCGCCCAGGTTTTCTTTAGGTTATCTTTGTTTATTCTGAATAAAACATCATAATGATCTCGTTCAGCTTTTTTCATTGTATTATTTAAAATACGCTTGTAGTCTTTATATGCTTTTTCATTAAAAATTGTTTTATGTTTAATATATTTTACATATAATTTATTTTTATTTTTTATAGAATTCTTTAGGGCTACTGTTAGCCATGGCATACGCGTGCGATAACCAAGCTTTGTTATGGTTAAAGGGAAACAGTCTTCATAAGTCTTTAAAAATATTGAATGAAATTTACTAAATGCTTCTTGACAGTCGGTAGATTCAAGAACCGTCAACATATTTCTATTTTTAATATTTATTTTAAACTTTTCAATGTTTACCGAGGTATATTTCCTAAACTTAGGAAGACATGTTTCTTCCACTACTTTAATGTTTACGTTAATACTGAATATAGGAAAATGATCAGAGATGTCTGTGTAGAATATCCCGTTGATAATATCTTTATCATTAGTATTATTACAGAAAATATTATCAATTAAAGTTGCTGAATGTTTTGAGACTCGTGTAGGTTTACTTATAAGAGGGAAAAAAGAATATGAGTACATGGTTTCAATGAATTCTGCACTAGGTATATGTTTATCAGTATTTAACAGGTTAAAGTTGAAATCACCTGTTATATAAACAGTTTCTGAGCCGATACCTTTGCCATGTGCTTCTCTGACGTGTGAGAACCTTTGAGACGGCGCCTCACGACACAAAAACATATCACAGGAAATTGCTCAATCGGTAAATTAAATTCTGTTTATTGGCTTAAATCGACACAATCAGGCTAAAATCATAAAAAAATCAGTATTTTTATTTTGGCTTCTTTCATGTATTTTCGTCTCTATATTTCGCCTAACTGGTAAATGTGCAACACAAAAATTTAAAAACTTATGCAGTTCTAGTCAATAGACATGTTTACATTATTTGGTCATATTAAGAAGCCAAAATAAAAATACTGTTTTTTTCATGATTTTAGTCTGATAGTGTCCCTTTAAAAAAAAATATAATTATCATTAACATACACAAATGGCACCTTAAACAGTCAAAGGCCCTGGGAAGTGATTTCAGTTCATCAATATAATTAAAATATATATCACAATGAACTATCTCATAACTTAGCAGATTATTTTAGTATACTAATTATTAGTTATTTTCAAAATAAAAACTGAAAATGTGCACATTTCTTGGGCTGGGCGGATCTCCCACCTCATGACTCCGCACACAAAAACCGCCCATTATTGAATCTGAATTAACATTGAAACAGCATCGGGTATATGTTTCATGTTTCTTGTATGTACACGAGCTGAACTATATTTCTATTCTTTTCAATATGCCGGCATCGACAAGGTGAACAAGAGGATAGTGAATGCTAAACTTGCCTCCCCCCCCCCCCCTCACAAACATAGCACAAAACCAATGTGGAGCAATATCAGCCCAGCGTCGTAGACGGTGGACCAACACCAAAGCGGAAAAGACGGCCCACAGAATTATGTTGTGTATTCACATCGTAGCATCGTTTCGAATTATGAGATATCGCACACATGCACAAGTTCACAACCCTGGTCCCAATGTGGGATCAGTATTGTTTTAAAAATAAAACATTTCAAGTTATTCCTTGTGGTTGTGTTTTCGGAGTGGGTGTCTGTGTCACGCAAATATGTAGAAGAATGCCCTATCGCTTTATGAAAAATTATGCACTTTTGCATATCTTCTCATCTCGTATTGTGGGGGTGGGTGGGGTGGTGATCTAAACCAGTACTAAATGCTATGCGCTTCTTAGTTTTCATATCCTAACGTAACGTATTGTGGGGGTGACTAGGTGGTAATAATGCTATGTGCTTCTTATTTCTCATATCCTAACGTAACGTATTGTGGGGGTGACTAGGTGGTAATAATGCTATGCGCTTCTTATTTCTCATATCCTAACGTTACGTATTGTGGGGGTGACTAGGTGGTAATAATGCTATGTGCTTCTTATTTCTTATATCCTAACGTAACGTATTGTGGGGGTGACTAGGTGGTAATAATGCTATGTGCTTCTTATTTCTCATATCCTAACGTAACGTATTGTGGGGGTGACTAGGTGGTAATAATGCTATGTGCTTCTTATTTCTCATATCCTAACGTAACGTATTGTGGGGGTGGCTAGGTGTAAGTAATTCTATGTGCTTCTTATTTCTCAAATCCTAACGTAACGTATTGTGGGGGTGACGACTAGGTGGTAATAATGCTATGTGCTTCTTATTTCTTATATTTAGAGTCAAGATTAGAGTCAAGATTATTTATTGTCATAAATGCATATCAACAAAAACATTACCAAAATCACATTAATCATGTTAATACACTGAAAATTTGGAAATCTAACATATTAAACTGAACAATATTATAGAAAATATGAAAAATGTATTAACAATATACAGAACAAAATTAATAAGCAAAATGACAAAAAGGACAGAATATCGGGTGACATTATATGCCCTCTCATTAATTACAAAAATAATATGTCGACTCCTAGGAAACAAAAGGCTATATCTCCCACTCGTCAAAGTGGTAGACACATCCCCGTGGATCCACAAAAACGACAATACATGTGCAATGTGCATAAAAACGTGCAATGAAATAAATAATAAATTATTAAGTAATTAACAAATTCAGTCATGAGCCAGTATCATATCTAAGGAGTTCTACTATTAGGAATATTATGGTATAATAAATATGTTTTAAGTTTATATTTAAAGGTACATATTGAACAATTGGTATCTAGATTGACAGATATATGATTCCATATTGATATAGCAGCAGTTCTAATAGACTGTTCAGATAATTTGGTTTTATGCTTACAAGTTACACGTAGATTATGAGCATGTCTAGTTGGATAGTTATGAACATCAGAATGTTTTACAAACATGTCGCTAAATAAAGAAGGTAACAATTGCATCTCCATTTTGTACATAAATAAAGACACTTTAAACTCATATATCTTATAAATATTCAGTATCTTTAATGCATGGAAGATTGGTTGGGTGTGGGCTAAATATGAAGATGATTTAATTATTCTAACAGCCCTTTTCTGAACTTTAAATAGAGATTTAATAGATTTATCACTAGCTCCACCCCATACTTCAATGCAATAATTAATATATGGATAGACAAAGCTATTATAAAGTGTAAACAAAGTCGATGTTTTCAATACACGTCTAGCTTTACATAAAATTCCAATTCCTCTCGAGATTTTTGTTTTTACGGTGTTAATATGTTCCGCCCAATTTAGAAATTCATCAATAATGACCCCAAGAAATTTCGTAGATTTAACTTTGTTTAATGTTTGGTTATTAATCTTGACAGTGTTTATTTCAATTGGATAATTCTTGATCGATCGGAAAACAATATATTGAGATTTTTTAATATTTAAAGACAATTTGTTACAGTTTAACCATTGTAATACTTTTGCCAATTCATCATTCATATTGTGTATTAATACATTAATGTTCTTTCCAATCAGAAATAAGCTGGTATCATCGCATACAATATGGGTAATAAAACAGAGGATACTTCAACAATATCATTCACATATAACAAAAATAGCAAGGGTCCAAGTATAGATCCTTGGGGCACACCACAAGTGATATCGTTCATATCTGAACAATGATTATTAAAAGAAACAAACTGTTTTCTATTATACAAATAACTTTCAAGCCAATCATGGGCAATTCCTCTGATACCATACTTATATAATTTATTTAGTAAAATAGTATGATCGACCGTATCAAAAGCTTTACTGAAATCAAGAAAGACTCCTAAAACAAGGTTACCTTCACTTATAGCTGTAGCAATTTTATCTGTGAGCACAATTGGGGCAGAATTCGTTCCATGTTTTTCTCTAAAACCAAACTGGTATTTATAAAGTATATTATGTTTCGTGATAAAATTAAACAGTCTGTTATACATTATACGTTCGAAAATTTTGGAGAACACTGTTAACACAGAAACAGGCCTATAGTTACTTATAATCATATTGTTATCACCTTTATAAATAGGGATAACACGAGCAGTTTTTAGTTCACTTGGAAATACACCTTGTAAAATAGACAAATTCAAAATATGTACGAGTTGTTCAATATATAATGAAAATGTGTCCTTTATTACCTTGGAATGTATTCCATCCCATCCTGGGCTAGATATTTTCAATGCATTTATTATTTTGATTACTTCATTTTCGGTGACATTATTGAGGAAAATAGAATCGGGATTCTGCTTAGTTATATATGAAGCAGGGTCTTCACTCGTCTTCGGAATTTTACTCGCTAAATTCGGTCCAATGTTTACATAAAAACTATTAAAACTATATGCTATTTCTTCGGTATTTGTTATAACTTTATTGTTAATTAAAAATGTATTGACTGTTGTTTTAGTTTTTGTTTTGTTAATTACTTCTTTAATAATCGCCCAGGTTTTCTTTAGGTTATCTTTGTTTATTCTGAATAAAACATCATAATGATCTCGTTCAGCTTTTTTCATTGTATTATTTAAAATACGCTTGTAGTCTTTATATGCTTTTTCATTAAAAATTGTTTTATGTTTAATATATTTTACATATAATTTATTTTTATTTTTTATAGAATTCTTTAGGGCTACTGTTAGCCATGGCATACGCGTGCGATAACCAAGCTTTGTTATGGTTAAAGGGAAACAGTCTTCATAAGTCTTTAAAAATATTGAATGAAATTTACTAAATGCTTCTTGACAGTCGGTAGATTCAAGAACCGTCAACATATTTCTATTTTTAATATTTATTTTAAACTTTTCAATGTTTACCGAGGTATATTTCCTAAACTTAGGAAGACATGTTTCTTCCACTACTTTAATGTTTACGTTAATACTGAATATAGGAAAATGATCAGAGATGTCTGTGTAGAATATCCCGTTGATAATATCTTTATCATTAGTATTATTACAGAAAATATTATCAATTAAAGTTGCTGAATGTTTTGAGACTCGTGTAGGTTTACTTATAAGAGGGAAAAAAGAATATGAGTACATGGTTTCAATGAATTCTGCACTAGGTATATGTTTATCAGTATTTAACAGGTTAAAGTTGAAATCACCTGTTATATAAACAGTTTCTGAGCCGATACCTTTGCCATGTGCTTCTCTGACGTGTGAGAACCTTTGAGACGGCGCCTCACGACACAAAAACATATCACAGGAAATTGCTCAATCGGTAAATTAAATTCTGTTTATTGGCTTAAATCGACACAATCAGGCTAAAATCATAAAAAAATCAGTATTTTTATTTTGGCTTCTTTCATGTATTTTCGTCTCTATATTTCGCCTAACTGGTAAATGTGCAACACAAAAATTTAAAAACTTATGCAGTTCTAGTCAATAGACATGTTTACATTATTTGGTCATATTAAGAAGCCAAAATAAAAATACTGTTTTTTTCATGATTTTAGTCTGATAGTGTCCCTTTAAAAAAAAATATAATTATCATTAACATACACAAATGGCACCTTAAACAGTCAAAGGCCCTGGGAAGTGATTTCAGTTCATCAATATAATTAAAATATATATCACAAATATCATAACTTAGCAGATTATTTTAGTATACTAATTATTAGTTATTTTCAAAATAAAAACTGAAAATGTGCACATTTCTTGGGCTGGGCGGATCTCCCACCTCATGACTCCGCACACAAAAACCGCCCATTATTGAATCTGAATTAACATTGAAACAGCATCGGGTATATGTTTCATGTTTCTTGTATGTACACGAGCTGAACTATATTTCTATTCTTTTCAATATGCCGGCATCGACAAGGTGAACAAGAGGATAGTGAATGCTAAACGCTGACCAGGAGCGACTATTGCATTGATTATTTTGTACACCAATCCATGTATGTATTAACTTATATGCGTTTTATGTGCGAGTTTATTGTTATGACAAAGAATACATTCATTTTTTATGGGATTATATATAAATGGACGCTATACCCTATCCTATATATTTATGTTGATATATAGTGGCGTCATACAAATACTGTGTGCACTTACAAAGTATTTTTTCTTCCTGTGACTAAATGTTATACTGTTAGTTAAATTTGTACGCTTTTCCAGAGTGATTTTTTTACTACTTACAAAAATGTGTTTCTTGTCTGTAGTTGTTGGTGCGGGAAACTGTTATCTTCTAATGCTATCATAGCAATGCGGCTCTTAACATTACCTTGATTTTAAGTGTTATCTTATATCCACATAATCACATGTGATTTTAAAAAGCCTGCTATGGCAGTGCTAATTAAATTGACTTTATGTGTAACTATGATTATATTATGGATAATCTAAATTGTTAATATACCATAACTTTTATATAAAAATATCACAATTTAATAACTGTATTGTACTATTGAATGTATTACATGACACATATGTAAACATGACTAAAAATAACATCTACGCTAATATGTATAGTCTCTGTATAAATATATTGTAATAAATGAAAAAAAACAGTGATGGGGAAATTAACATTGCGCAGAATATACGACATAAACCACGGTATTGATAGAACAGAATTTGCAAAAGGTATTGATCTTAGCAAGCTAAAAAACAAACGTCTACAATTACAACAGCTTACTATTATATTTTCAAACCCTATATAAATGTATTAGTTACATGGTCATTATTTAGTTGCATATTAGGTGACCGATTAGTAAATAAAATACTAGTAATAGACAAATTATTTAAATGAAATGAAATGATCGCAATTCATTTAACTATCCATTCTGTTGTCTTTCATTTACTAATCATATGGTTATTATTTTATTTACTATTCATGCATTTAGGTAAAAGTAAAATATATCGACATTCGAATTGTATCGGGTGATATAATTTTGTGAGACACTTTAGCTTATATGTGACTGAGCAAACAGTTTTTGTATTAAAATAATTATAATTTGATTAATCACGAAGCTGTCAGATCATGATACTTGCCTTTCGGATGACCGATCCACAGAATGTATACAATACAACTGGTGTAATAATAAGAACACACCGAAAACGATATCTTGTGAATATAATTTAAATAACTTTTCCGTCACTCCTTTTCATCTCCCACTTTATTATTTGCTGTTTTTCTAAGCCTCTTTTATGATTTAATATGTGCGAAAAGTACACCAGCAAGTGTGAGGCGACTCGGGTCAAGCTTTCATTGTTCCTTTTCAAAGCAGTTTCGTATCCTTTAAATTAGGTTATTATTGTGTTAAATATTAATGATTTCTTGTGTAAATGGATGCGGTAGTCATATAGAAGATTGTATATCATTCTCTACAAATAATTCAACAACAGCAATTATATTATAATCATAATTTTGATTTTTTTTGTGAAGTTTAACAGAACGGATCAAAACGATAATTGTAATATAATCATCGTTGAATTGGTCGCAATGAATTTGTCTAAGGATAGGTGTAACTAATAGTTAAAATGAGGACGATTAATATCTCATCTATTATTGTGAAGATCTATTGTTGAGTGCATAGCGAGGTTTTTTCACAAAGGACTCCAAACTTCAAAAAGATTGACAATGGAATAATAATAAGATTAAGATTTGGAGGGTGTATCGAATTTTAGTGCAGAAGCGGCGTACAATGCTCAATATCAACATGTGTTCTATGAAAGAAGTACATGCTAATAAGTTCACATTTTGTTGAAAACGATTTTTGTCCCGATTTCCGTCAACATTGATTTTATTGTAGGCCACTCTTGGTTCCTTTTTATATATTAAAAAGCAATAGTGTAGTAAAAAACACCCAAAAAAACTGCAGTATAGACTTTTTTTACAATTTATTTTGTAAAATGATAATTTGACACTAATTTTATTAAAACTAATTTAAACATCTGTTTGATAAATTAGAAATATTATTAGCATAAGCGATATCAAATTCATCGCGTTTGTTTTATTCTATTAAATACCGCTCACATCCATACTATATTGCAAAACAATATATTAGATATAATGAACATCAATTATTTATTCGACTACCTTCGAATATTACATCAAATCGTTCAATGCTCAATATCCTAAATTAAGTAGGATAATGGTACAGTATTTCCAAAATAAATTGCGTGTTATAAAATCAACACTTAATCAATAATATCTATCAATAATCAATAATATTTACCTTTCATAATAGCTTATTGTTCGTTTTTTTCAACTTTATGGGTTAATGAATGTGCCTTATGTTATGTTATGTTATGTTATGTTATGTTATGTTATGTTATGTTATGTTATGTTATGTTATGTTATGTTATGTTATGTTATGTTATGTTATGTTATGTTATGTTATGTTATGTTATGTTATGTTATGTTATGTTAGGTTAGGTTAGGTTAGGTTAGGTTAGGTTAGGTTAGGTTAGGTTAGGTTAGGTTAGTTAGGTTAGGTTAGGTTAGGTTAGGTTAGGTTAGGTTAGGTTAGGTTAGGTTAGGTTAGGTTAGGTTAGGTTAGGTTAGGTTAGGTTAGGTTAGATTAGGTTAGGTTAGGTTAGGTTAGGTTACGTTACGATTTATATCATGATAGATATATGTTTCCCGCACCAAGACCAAACATCTGGAAAGCGTAGAAGCCAATGTGATACATAAAAGTTGATATCTGTAAAAAACAATAAAAATGTTATATTATATTATATTATATTATATTATATTATATTATATTATATTATATTATATTATATTATATTATAATTATATTATATTATATTATATTACATTATATTATATTATATTATATTATATTATATTATATTATATTATATTATATTATATTATATTATATTATATTATATTATATTATATTATATTATATTATATTATATTATATTATATTATAACATATTATATTATATTATATTATATTATATTATATTATATTATATTATATTATATTATATTATATTATATTATATTATATTATATTATCACGTTCGCTGACGTGCTGATCTCGCTATTCTCTGCTTCGCTATAATGGTAGATATCGTGACAGTAAAACGTCAAAAGTTTCAAGTTGTCAGTGGAAATAAATAATTTTGTGTAATTACTTTTTGGTTGACGATAGATAATCTAACTAATTAATCATTACTAGTAATGATAAAAAATATCGTTCAACTGTTCTTATACATAATGATTATTTTAATTATCTTCAGTTCTTGCTTGTTTTTCATGTTATTCAATCATATTAAAGTTTCGAGTAACAGACAGTGTGTGTGTGTGGGGGGGGGGGGGTGGATGGCCATCACATCCACAACAGTCAAGTTCGTGACATATATGAAAAAACAACCGCCATTATTAGTGGAATTAATCTTCAGCACCTCTACTTTGAGATTAATTATACCCGTTATCACATGTTATATGAAACATAATTAAAAGTGTGTTTTTTCCAGCGTGAATGTACATATTATTTTATGTTGCTCATTTTTAATGACGCACAAGTCTACACGGTCTTCCATCGTCAATAAATATCTATATATCTATCTATGCGGTCATAGAGTATAAGTATATGCTAAGTATATGCTATAATCAAGATATTAAAAGGCTATCATCCTATATATGCTATTTACACGCTGGATAATAGATAATTTATGTTTAGTATAAAATCTGTTTATCTTCGGGTGTAGCCGTACTAAAATTAATTCCTTACGTTTAACCCTTTAAGCGCCAAATTATTCAATTTGAATTTTCACCCACTTGAAGTTGTGTCTCGCTGTCGCGATCCACAACTTCAAGTGAGTGAAAATTATTCAGATTTGACAAAATGGAGGTCAGCTGTTTTTAAATATCGCTGATTGATGGCACAGTATATATCTTTACCATGTTTAAAATGTGGTACTTGATGTGCTAATAAAAAATGAGAAGAAGGGTTCTCATCAATTTAAAAGAGATTATTTTTAAATCAGAAGGGTAATTATCGCGGTATTTGACTTCATCGTAGGCATGTGATTAGTCGAGATTACCATCTACATGTAGATAGGCCTACCAATCACAATCACAATCACAATCCACAAACACTTTAAATGGAATTCGCCAATTAACAATTTTTTTTTAAACCATTATAACGTATATGAATAAATATGATATGCATACATCACACATCACTCATCACCTTGAGTGCTAGGGTTTCAACCAGAAAATAATGTTCATAGAGCAAAAGAAGGCCATGAGAATTATAATTATGTTCGAATGAATATTACTTCTCTCATGCCGAACCTCTTGCAAAGAAGTTAAATGTACTAAAAATTGATGGTAAAAGGTGCAGGTGTTTAGTCTGCTTTCAAGTCTGAAAGCTTATCATCCGACTTTACATTTTAACCCCCTGGTCACTGGACCTGCTTATTCGTGTGCCATTTCAACTCCACGGAGAGCATACAGTCCTGCAGCCATTTCGGCGCATTGAACTAATCGTACACATTGCCATCTCTGTCCTACCAGGCACTCGTTTTAACCCAAGGACACAAACATTGAAAAAATGGCCCAATGTTGAGAAGAAAGAAACATAATAATTCTCTGAAAACTTGAAAACCAAAACCATGAAGACCAAAGGGTTTTTCAATTTGAAATCAGCGTAAATTTCAAAGTCAGCTTTTTCTGCTTCATTTGAATACCTATGTTATGGGTCTAAGTCAATTATAAATATTTTACTCTTTCAGTGCGGGGATCGACTGTGAACGTCAGAATTTGACGTCTACAGACGTCAGATTCCGACGTCTAAAGTCGATCGCCGCGCTGAAAGGGTTCAGGTGATCACCCGCGTCATCCTTAATAATCAATATGTAATTAACAATATGTGTGTGACGTCGGGTTGTTCTTGTAGTGGGTCTGACGACGTCACGTCAAAGTTTTTGTTTTCAATTTGCAGTCATCATAAATGCCTTAGCTATATCTTTTTCTGCTTCATTTGAATACCTATGCTATGGGTCTACGGCCATTGTAGCAAAACTCACGGTAGATTTATGTTTTCCTTTCAGTGCGGGGGTTGACCATAGACGTCAGCATCTGAAGTTTGAGACCCAAATTTCTGACGTCTAGAGTCGATCCCCGCACTGAAAGGGTTTGCAAAATAAATCTACCGTGAGTTTTGCTTCATTACCGCGAAACATACATGACATTGGTCGTTGCGTTGTAGCTGTGGTATGTCGATTTTATCAGTAAAATATATTTTACACTTTAGTTTTTATGATTACACTTTTATTCGGCCAAACATATCAATCTGACTTCTGCAAAATCCTGCAAATAAAATAACGCTGACATAATGCCTTACTGCGCTGTTATGGTAGCTTAGGAAAAACTGGGGAGAATGTCAAATGTCGTCACGTTTATTAATATGTTTATTGAGTTGACCAGTTTCAAGCTGTCAATACAGCAGCCACAGCAGCACGCGCCTGCCACAACAAAATTAACATAAGTGAAATCACTTTATGACCTATTCTAAAAATATTTTGTAGATAAAATTAAAACATATTATTAATGCCCATTAAATAATCAACATCTGGATGAAAACTATAGTGCATTTCTTCAAAATTTAAAATAAACG
Organism: Flabesymbios commensalis; assembly: GCA_964017125.1. Taxonomy (NCBI): domain Eukaryota; kingdom Metazoa; phylum Annelida; class Polychaeta; order Terebellida; family Flabelligeridae; genus Flabesymbios; species Flabesymbios commensalis. Next base: position 63,793,055 of record OZ024909.1, on the reverse strand, counting down.
TATGTAAAATATATTTTCCTAAAAACGCATTAAAAAATTGCAGGCCTGTAGCGAACGTACGTTTCATTTCCAAAATTTGGAAAAGGTAGTAGCCAAGCTCATATAGAAAATAACCATAGGCCTATATCTAATGCTTTAGCTAACGGGTGGCCCTTGTGGTAGCGACAAATACTTGTCTTAACGAGAGTCTCCTTGTATACTTTATTTTGTATGTTATTACTGTACACGTATTTATGTTTTTGACAAAAGAAATGAATCCTGAATCTTGAATCCTAAATGCATCACAATACACCATGATACACAATCAGCGTTACTGATATATGACAGTACATAGTGGCATCATTGTTAGGGCGGGGGGGGGGGCAAGAACACTTTATGAATGGTATAGAATATCGTGTCTGCCTTAAATTTAGTTTTCTTCTTATTTGAAAAAAATTGGCAGCAAACCTTGGTGTGGTTAGTATTTGGCAGTAGCCGAGAACACATATACTAAGCATGTTTCTATCATATCTGTGACCTGCGTCGTATTCAAAAATGTCTCCCATTGGCTCTTGTCAAACAAATTGAAGTGGTACTTGTCAGTAGCAAATTAGATTATTGTACCTCCCTCATTCACAAGTCCCCGAAAAAGGACATAGATAAATTACAACTAGTTCGGAGCTGACTTGTTAGAGTAGTAACGAAGACTCCATGTTTTAATCATCCTGTTCCTATATTAAAACAATTATACATAATCGTTCTTTATAAAAATTCAAACATTAGCCAGTGGCTATTCTTCAGATGTGTAATCTAAAACTCAAAATAACAATAACAACTTTTACTTTGACTTTGAAGTTTGTACTCCAGCAACCCTCCAATGTGAAGTATCAGGTTGGAGGGGTAAAAGAGGCTGGCACACTTAGTCAACCAGCTGACTGTTGAACGCTGCCACAGTTCCACTATGGCAGCTGCGGGGGAGAATTCCAGTCAGGGATAGTTCGCTGCCAAAAATAATTTAACCCCAATATGGTGTTAGCTCTGATGCGCTATAGGCCTGATTGTGTGCCCACCACTTTATCTTTTGTCTGCTGAGATTAAACGGTCATTGATACTTCGACTAGCTCATTTAAAATTTTGCATATACATAAAAGTCTATAATTTCCGGTTATGAATATCTGTTTGTCTATAATTCTGCGTTACATATCTTGCTGCTGATCTTTTATTTTTTTCTAATATGTCAATGTATTTTAGTCTAAAGCTGTCCCAAACTGCTGTAGAGTATTCAGCTTTGTAAAGCCAAAAGTCAGTATCTTCCTGTAAATTGAGCAGGTACTGCCATTTAGCTATGCATCGTGGTATTCTAAGGATGATCCGACCAGGGACAAATAAGCAGGACTCGATATTCTCCCTGGTCAGATCATCCTTAGAATACTTATTTAGGGGGATATGCCACCAGGTTTCTCCGAAGGAAGTCCAGAGTGGACACAACGCATTCAAACTAGAATTTTTTTATAGACATATACACAATTCTGTATTGTATATAGCTAATTACTGTAACAGTTTAAGGTCTCACCACATTCGCGCATATCATTATAAAGTTTAAGAATAAGAAAGTTAGTCTCTTTTTAAAAATTGTGGCTCTTTGCAGCAGCTCCTGTGGTGATTATTACGGAAATATCATTTTGATACCAATTTAAATCGATTCTGTGATGTTTTGCTGTAGCAAAAGTATCGAAATGATAAAAGATAGATCTAACAGGAAGTCCTTGCGCTGGTTGTAACAAGGCTCTTCTAGAAAACGAGGTCAATTTTTTTCTAGGTCGCCCGGGGGAGAGTGGGGCAAGAGCTTATTCTAGGCTAAAATAGCAGGAAAGCAAGCAGATTCACATACCTTTTTTTTTTGTATTTTGAAAGAGAACAGCAGGATGGTTTAAATGATATATAGGGTTATTTACATTTCCCCATTTTAGGAGTGCTGGGAGGCCTGAGCGTATGGGTCATAATACATGTAAGTCTATGGGACGGGTATTATGTGGGGTGAGACGTTAAGGCCATAGTTCCAGAAAACACATTTTCGCGCCTGTGGGATGTTTTATTGCTACTAGACCATTAATTTTGCTTATTTATTATCACCAGGCAGCCAATTCAGCAAAAAATATAATATAGACATGTTTTCTAGCGAATTTAACGAAACTTATTTGATAATGTTCAATTATGGCCCATATACCAAGCATTCGTCCATATAGCACTGAAACAGTTGTAAGTTCAACTTGGTTCTTCCGCTTCCCCGCATTGATTTTCTTGTCCTTTGGTATTTATACCTCTTTTGTTTGTGTGTATAATGTCCGTACATCACTATTCTGAAGAAATAAAATCATTCATTGCCCAATTTCAAGACGAGTCTCTGAAAAAATAGACAATTCCATACAGATGCTTCATGAAAATGGAAAATTAAGCTGTAATATCGAAAAACGGGCCATTTCTCGAGATCTAGTGATAAACAGGGGGATTTCATTTTGCGTTTGTGTGCCTTCTGCTCATCGGAATTGCACAAGGTTTTCTTTTTCGATTTCAGAATAGAATGTATTTTCTAGCTCACTTGAAAAAAAATATTCCATAAACATGTTTATTTCCCTTAAGGTCTCACCACACAAATTCATTCGCGCATATCATTATAAAGTTTAAGAATAAGAAAGTTAGTCTCTTTTTAAAAATTGTGGCTCTTTGCAGCAGCTCCTGTGGTGATTATTACGGAAATATCATTTTGATACCAATTTAAATCGATTCTGTGATGTTTTGTTGTAGCAAAAGCATCGAAATGATAAAAGATAGATCTAACAGGAAGTCCTTGCGCTGGTTGTAACAAGGCTCTTCTAAAAAACGAGGTCAATTTTTTTCTAGGTCGCCCGGGGGAGAGTGGGGCAAGAGCTTATTCTAGGCTAAAATAGCAGGAAAGCAAGCAGATTCACATACCTTTTTTATTTTGTATTTTGAAAGAGAACAGCAGGATGGTTTAAATGATATATAGGGTTATTTACATTTCCCCATTTTAGGAGTGCTGGGAGGCCTGAGCGTTTGGGTCATAATACATGTAAGTCTATGGGACGGGTATTATGTGTGATGAGACGATAAGGTGTCTCATGTCTTCAAGGACGTACATTAAATATATGGAGTGGCTATTTGTACGGAAGATTTGTACGACTTATTAAAATATTATTATTAAATATAATCACCTATGAATGAACAGCATGTTAATTAGCCACAAACTTCACAATGTCAGACTTAACATTTAACAAAATGATAGATTTTCCAACAAAAGTGTGATTTAGGATTAAATACACTGAAGATAGTAATAAGCGCTAATACGCATAAAAATGTCAGCTCTAGAAAGGTAAAATAACTTTGTTTAACCCTTTAACCGCCGGTGCCGCATATATTCGGGTTTTCATGTTTTATTAGCACATTAAGTACCACCTTTTGAACACGGTAAAGATAAAATGTGACATCAATCAGCAATATTTTAAAACAGTTTACCTCCATTTCGTCAAATTTGAATAATTTTCCCTCACTTGAAGTTGTTGATCGCGTCAGCGAGACACAACTTCAAGTGAGTGAAAATTCAGATTTAATAAATTGGCGGTAGAAGGGTTAAAGACATAAATAATTCGGCGTCGTATATAGCTATTTTTTGTGACAGTGAGGTGTTTCATCTTTTCAATGACGGGCATTAAAATACGAGGTGGTTATTCGTACGGAAGATTCGTACGGCAGATTCATATATTAATAATAAATATCTTTAACATATGATTGAACTGCGGTGGCAAATGTTAAATGACGGTAAATTCATAAAAAAAAGTATGATAAATAGCAATGATAAAATAGAAATATGTTCCGTGAACTGTTATGTAAAATGAATAACAATAAGAGCATACAAAAAGTATAAAATGTGTTATTTAGCAGCAATACAATTTTAACTTGACACATGCGATAAATAAAATAACAACGGATGGATAAATAAAATAATAACTGATACAACTTATATAATTAAACTATGCACATGTGCATACATATAAAATATATAAATAATATCATCTAAAATAATATCAAATTAACTTGAAACGAAGTGAAATAAACAAAAGACAATGATAGATGGGGAATAAAAACAGATAAAAGATGAAGATATTATGAAATATAGTAAATAAGTACAAGTGCAAGATATAAATATCACACGAGTTATTAACAACAACATATAAATATCAAATAACGATTTTATCAAAATGTATAATTTTCTTTTTTAACTTTTCAAACAATTCTCTTCTTCTATCAATAATGACACCTTTACGCCCAAGTGATTTATTAAACATAAACATTCCATATAACATAACACGTTAACATGTTTAATATAGTAAGTAAGTAAGTAAGTAAGTAAGTAAGTGATCTTTATTCAAGTAATATAATGCATAGAGGCCCATTATACACAGCATATATTATCAAAAACATAGTATGTTTGTGTGTAGCACATTTCATATGATGCTAAATTCATTAAAAAGAACATTTCATACAACAGCAGGTGTGTTTTTGAGCTCGAAACAATAGTATACATAATATGCGAGATCTTGTATCAAGTCAACATATTTGGCGGTCATAATCTCTATAAAATTTGAGTAGCTAATAACATTATATAGCACCAGGTGTTTTTTTAGATATTTTTCCCCATTAGTATTATAACGCGGACAATGCAATAAAAAATGATGTTCGTCCTCAATAACTACAATTTCATTATTTTCACAAAAGGCACATAACCTGGCTTCTAATAAGATACCATTTCGCCTGCCCATTTCAATATTTAAAACATGACTTGAACAGCGAAATCGTGTCAATGCTGCCCGAACTTTACTCATTTTAATAATACTGTTATTTAAATATACTTCCCATTCCAATGAGTTTTTAAATGTTGAATAAATAGAAAGTTTACTCGAGTTTTCAATCCTATGCCTCCATTTATTATAATACAATTCTTTTAATCTTGACTGAAATATTTTTTAAAATAATTGGTCATTCTCTACGCCTTGTTGTAACCACACACACTCAAAACGAAGTTCTTTAAATAAAAACCTTATTTGGAATACCCAGTTTTTCCTCCTGACTCCATCCAGTTTATTTAACATTATATACACTTGCTTTACTATCCTGTTCTCAGACATCTTTTACAATTTTTAATTAATAAGACATACATTTGACTGAACAATACACACTGAGTGGATAACGCCCCACTTCGCCTAAAACAGCTTCATCAGATGTTGTGATTAAAAACTTTAAAATTCTTTTAAGAAACTTAATATGAACACTTCCTATCGATGATATTTGTTCATACCCCCACATCTCACTGCCATAGGAAAGAATTGGTAAAACCATACAATCAAATAATTTACATGTAATATTTATAGGAATTCCTCCACATGCATGGCTTAATTTATAGATAAATAAAAGTGCTTTGTTGGCTTAGAGACACAAAGTATTTTGAGCTGAATCCCAGGTCAGTCTAGAAGAAAAGAGAATCCCTAGATATTTAAAATATGTTACATTAATCAGTTTTTTACCTTGAAAATACCATTTCTCAATATGTTTTACAATTTCTAAATAATATAATTGTTGTCTTGCTTATGTTTACAGCAAGTCCCCATTTATTACACAATTCAGATAAAGTATTTATAATTCCTGAAGTCTTTCCACTCTGTCAGCAAACAATGCTATGTCACAGCGTAAAGCAATATATTCAAATGTGATAATTCTTCAGTAATAAATATACCATAATTGTTTTTCAACATATAAACCAGCTCTCTGATGTATAAAGCAAATAAGAAAGGACTGAGCATGCAGCCCTGCCGTGTACCAACTGAACAATCAAAATAATGTGTTAGTCCACCATGTGTTCGCACGCACGACCTCAAGTTTTCATACATACTTTGCATCACTTTCACAGACTTTCCATGCATTCCACTTTTCATCATTTGATACCAAAGTAAAGAATGCGGTATGCTATCAAAGGCTATGCTATCAACAATGCATACATACATTCGCCCTTTTTTCTCAAAGACATATTTTGAAAAAAACTGCATATAATATAAAAAAAATGATAAATTGTTGAAAAACTTTTCCGATAACCTGCTTGTTTATCTTTATGTATATCATTGTTATCAGCCCATGTTTGAAAACGAGTATTAAGAGCCTCTGTAAAAATCTTACCAAGAAGTTCTTGGTAAGATTTTTACAAAGGCTCTTAATACTCGTTTTCTTGACAAGAACACAAAGTACAGAAATACCTCTATAATTCTGTGGATCATATATACTCCCTTTTTTATGTAATGGGCATATAATAGCCTCCCTTCATTGCTGTGGGTAATTTCCACTGTGCAATATAGTATTAAATAATTCCACTAAGAAGGGAACACGATTCCGAGTAGACGATTTAATCATTACTATTGTTATACCATCGCTACCTGGTGATTTACCACTCGCCATTTCCTTAATGCAAGAAATAATCTCAGTTGAAGTAAAGTCACAATTTAATATATCTAACTGTTCATTTTCACCATCTTTGCAATCATTACATTCATTAAAGTTGTGTTCTTTCTATATATTTTCAACTTGATTTGTAAAATCTTCATTTATATTTACTGGTTGATTTAGAACATCACAAAAGTAGTTTGCCCATTCAACATGTGCTATATTTTATTACTGTTTGCGTTTTTAATTAGGTGGTTTTTTTTACTTTTGTCTAGAATGATGTTGAATCTTTTAGTAAATGA